>JADLZL010003227.1:600000-1182858 GCA_015844335.1 Chrysopogon serrulatus | reverse complement strand
TGGGGGAGTTGATATTGTCGGTCCGCTACCCACGCCCGAGGGGAACGTCCGTTTTCGCGGTTGTAGCACCGGAATATTTCACCAAGTGGGTCGAGGCTAAACCGCTCGCAAGGATAACTTCAGGAACCATGATCAGCTTTGTTTGGCAGCGAATAGTGTGTCGTTTCGGAGTGCCCTCTAGAATCACGGTAGACAACGGGAAGCAGTTCGATTCTGCAGAATTCAGGAACTTGTGCGAAGAACTGGCAATGCAAATTAATTTCGCTTCAGTATATCATCCAGCATCAAACGGAGCAGTAGAAAGAGTAAACGGTTTAATCTTCGAATCAGTGTCAAAATCACTATTCGACGCGAAGAAGGGAAGGTGGCCTCGGGAAATGGTAACAAATTGTTTGGGGACACAATGTTTGCAATCAAGGGCTACCGGCTTTTACTCCCTTCTTCAGGCTCTTATTCAAGACGAGGCAAGAACACGGAGGAACTCAAACCGGGCTCGTTTCGCACTTTTAGTGGCAAAAAACACCCCAGTCGGCAGGTATGTTCCGCTCGGAAGCCGTCGAGCGGATAGGGAAAAAGCGGCAAGAACCTAGACAAGTACCACGCCGAAACAAGGGGTCAAGCGGAACAAGAAGGTCCTAAGGAAAAACATCTGCGGAGGGATTGGTCCCGGTCGACACAACGACAAGCAAGAGAAGCTTCAAATTTCGGTGGTATGGGCCATTCATCGTCGCAAGTAGCGTGGGCGAAGGAGCTTTCCGCCTGCGAACAGAGGACGGGACCGAAAGCTCCTACACATACAACGCCGACAATCTTCGTCGTTTTTACCCTTGAGCCCAGGCTCTGTAACCCCCAGTTATTCGACATTTATGTAATATTATTTCGAACAAACGCACTTCGAAGTGAAGAACAAACAAAGTCAACGAAAATTCAGTATCGGTTCTGAAAGAACCACCTTTTTTGCCCGAACCGGGCCCATCGAAGTCCAAACGGCACGAGCGCCCGGGCACATCGCGCGTCTCGAGGCCTGTACCACCCAAGGGTGTTCTCTATCGAGCGTTTGGTAATGCGCGAGCACTTCGCACAAACCAAACTATAAACACCCAAGGGTGCGTATCATGCGATACAAATTTCGAAATGAAGAAATCCTAAGGATACTTCTTTATCGAAAAACACAAATCGGGATTGCTAGCCAAATCAAGCGCAAACCCTAAAGTACGGGAGAAAGTACGAAAAGATACGATTCGATCCGGGCAAATTTAAGGAGAGTAAAAGCTGAATCTATGCAAATAACTTGTGGATCGGTGCAACCACCACAACAACCGCTTTTAAGTCACACCAACCAAAAGTTAACAGGCCTCTCAAGAGCGGACGACACTATAAAAGGAGCCCAAAAGCTCGCCCCTTCCACAGGCAAAGCATAGAGCTCAGTAGGAATGAGAGGAACTGGGAGACAACTAGATACGAGCAGCCTAGGTCTTCCAAGTGCCCAAATGAGTTCGCGCACAGACTGAGAAAGGAAGGCCACCAAGTAATCATTAGCCTCCACAGCAGCGAACAAAGCTCCCGCAATTTCGTCTGCTAGAGGCAAAGAAGGTCCAGGCGGTCGCACCGCAAGTTAGATTGTTGCCGCGTAAAAGCTTGCATGACGAATAGCCAGATTAATGGGGCTGAGAGCCATCAGGATAGCGAGGATAACAATGCGCCCTCATATCGCAAACGTCAATCGTCACCAAAGCACACGCTGAGAAAGGATGACGACCAGGCATTCGTCAGCCTAAACGGCAACGAAAAGGGAAGGTGCAAGACGATGCATAAGAGGTAGCAACTGCCTCGACAGCCGCGCCGCCTACACTTCTCCACCCTCTACTTGGTACCAAGCAGGAAGGGCTGCTGGGACGAGTAGTAGCTTCAAAAGGAAACCCAGCGGGGCCCGGTCTCATTTCGCTATAGCGAATGTAAATTCGCCCGACACCCTAGCAAGAGAGGGGAGGGGGCCTTTTAAAATTTAAATTTTTGATTAAGCCTACGGGGCTCGGTCTCATTTCGCTATAGCGAATGTAAATTCCCGCCCGACACCCCTAGCAAGAGAGGGGGGGGGCTTTTTAAAATTTAAATTTTTGATTAAGCCTACGGGGCTCGGTCTCATTTCGCTATAGCGAATGTAAATTCGCCCGACTCCCCTAGCAAGAGAGGGGAGGGGGCCTTTTAAAAATTTAAATTTTTGATTAAGCCTACGGGGCCCGGTCTCATTTCGCTATAGCGAATGTAAATTCGCCCGACCCCCCTAGCAAGAGGGGAGGGGGCCTTTTAAAATTTAAATTTTTGATTAAGCCTACGGGGTCCGGTCTCATTTCGCTATAGCGAATGTAAATTCGCCCGACTCCCCTAGCAAGAGAGGGGAGGGGGCCTTTTAAAATTTAAATTTTTGATTAAGCCTACGGGGCTCGGCCCCATTTCGCTATAGCGAATGTAAATTCGCCCCGACTCCCCTAACAAGAGAGGGGAGGGGGCCTTTTAAAATTTAAATTTTTGATTAAGCCTACGGGGCTCGGTCTCATTTCGCTATAGCGAATGTAAGTCGCCCGAACTCCCCTAGCAAGAGAGGGGAGGGGCCTTTTAAAATTTAAATTTTTGATTAAGCCTACGGGGCCCGGTCACATTTCGCTATAGCGAATGTAAATTCGCTCGACCCCCCTAGCAAGAGGGGAGGGGGCCTTTTAAAATTTAAATTTTTGATTAAGCCTACGGGGCCTGGTCTCATTTCGCTATAGCGAATGTAAATTCGCCCGACTCCCCTAGCAAGAGAGGGGAGGGGGCCTTTTAAAATTTAAATTTTTGATTAAGCCTATGGGGCTCGGCCTCATTTCGCTATAGCGAATGTAAATTCGCCCGACTCCCCTAGCAAGAGAGGGGAGGGGGCCTTTTAAAATTTAAATTTTTGATTAAGCCTACGGGGCTCGGTCTCATTTCGCTATAGCGAATGTAAATTCGCCCGACTCCCCTAGCAAGAGAGGGGAGGGGCCTTTTAAAATTTAAATTTTTGATTAAGCCTACGGGGCCCGGTCTCATTTCGCTCTAGCGAATGTAAATTCGCCCGACTCCCCTAGCAAGGGGGGAGGGGGCCGTTTAAAAGTTAAATTATTAAGCTTACGGGGCTCGGTCCCATTTCGCTCAGGCAACCACCTCCCCTCGTTCCCAGTTTGAGTCCATTCGCTCAAACACGCGCGCAATCGCCTAACCCCGATCAATAGATTCGGAAAAGGGGAGACTACGGAAACCGATGACCAAGCAGTCGAACTAAGTGCTTGCCAAAGCAGCCGAATTCTTGGTGGCGAAGACGATTCACATGAAAATGACAATCACATTAAAGCGAAGTTACACATACAAGAATGATTTACAGACGACGCCGGCCAGAGGACAGGTCATGATCGAATCTAGTGTCCAGGGCGACAAAAAAATAAAAAACGGCGCTCCTCCATAGGGACAAAAATCTCTTCAGGCTCCTCCTTTGGGACGAGTAAGTCGGAAGGGAAGGTTCGTTGCCGCTGCCGCTCAGCCAAGGTCGCAGGATCGAAATCTTGATAGAAATCATACAACGATCGAAACAATTTGCGATTATGCCAAAAGCGCGATCGGAGGAAACTCCCTAACGAACACCCGATATGACGACGTCGATATTCGTACCACGAACCTCCGCCAACAACAAAATCGCCACACCGAATAGTCAAAGGGTAAACTTCTTTGGGTTGGCCAGGACCTTCAGCAGATCCCGCGCCACCGACATACGCAAAAGTCAATGTATCTTGAAACCCACAGTTTAACCGGCTCACAACCCGAGCCGGACTAGGTCAAACCATTGTTCAAGCATTATCGGTAGGGCTTCGCACAACCTCCTCAGTCTGCGCAGCATCCGGAGCCTCTTCGGTCGGAGGAGTCGTCGCAGCGCCACCAGACAGGCTCCGTTCGCGAGAGTCGCGAGCAGCTAGATAGGTTTTCACCTTTTCCTTGATGGCCTCCCCGCTCCTCCGTAGTCTGCGAATCCAAGACAAATAAGCTACCAACAAACATTCCCCGAAAAGCGATATAAGGGTTAAGTTTAATACTTACGCTTCCTACCGAGAGCAGCCTGAAGGAGGGCGATGTCCCGCCCGCCAGGACGCCAAAACGCTTCGAAGAAGCAAATAGCAGCCGCATTGGCCTCTGGCGAAGGATTCTAATAGGCTTTAGGCTCCTTGGCTACCACAGAATTATAATGTTCACAGGACGTGTCTTGGAGGGCTTGCGTGAAGGCGCGAAGGGACTCAATCGAAGCATATTCACGACCCACCGCCATAAGGTCGGCCACTCATGGCTTCGCTCCCGGCAAGCCAAGAAAGGAACTGTCCCCATTGGCATATCGGCGGGAGGAGGCAGCCTCTTCGCCAACACTCATCGAAGGTCCTTGTAGGCATCCGCTACCTTTTGCGCCTTAACGGTGTTGGTTCGCCTTTCTTCCTGGCGAGTCTGCCGAAGGGTCGTCAGACTCGCCTTGGCTTTGGTCGCCTCCTCCTCGGCGACGGCGAGTTTTTTCTCCGCCTCAGTAGCGGTGGCCTTCGCGCTCTTCAAATCCTTCTTCAAGGAAGTTATCTTATCGTCACGAGCCTTCAGCTCGCGCTCATAATTCTGGCGCTGCGCAAGAGCCATCTTTTGCAGCGCCCAACCAAGGAGAGCGCTCTGTGAAACCGAAGAGAATATTCAACAGGACAGTCGTTGTAAAATGAGTATCATCAGCGAAAAGCAACTTACGCTGATAGCGTGGAAGTTCACGGCTTCGGTCAGGTCGATGTCAGAACTATGCAGCAAGTCCTGCTCCAGCTCCGGGGCGCCGAAGGCACCCATGCACGAATCAGCAAGGAGAGTGCCTTCGCGACTTGGCAGCACGCCAGAACGCACTAGGTTGATGTCTGCGCACAACCGCGAACCTGAAGGCATGCCTAAAGAACGAGCAATCCGGTAAGTCTCCTCTCGAGCGAGGTCATCTTCGCCAGAGGAGCTCGAACCCGAGTACACTCGCATAGTACCACCTTCAGAACGTCGAGGACCCAAATGGATCTCCCCATGACCGAAGAGGAGGAGGTGGGCGTTGGCAGGAGAAATACGCACTAAGCGATCGAAGAGCTCGAACTTACCAGGGTCAGCGCGCAGGTGCGACGGCTGCGAGGTCGCAGCAAGCGGTGGTAGACCATCAGCGGGGGTCTCGACTGACGCCGCCTTCGCCTTCTTTAAGGCGGGTTCGGCTGGGGCTGCCATCGCGGACCGCGAGGTCTTGCGGGACCCTTTGGCAAATACGTCGCCGACAGACATATCCCCGACAACAACAGCAGCACAGGGATCGGTGACTTTCCTCGCGGCCATTTCGCCCTGGCTTTCACCGCCTCGAGAGGCAAAGAAACGAATAGGCACAAAGTTACAAAGGAGACATGGTGCTAAGTGTACGAAAAAGCAATCACATAGAGAGAAACAACAATTAACAAAAATAACACTACCGATGAAATCGAAATGTGCCCGTAGTCACGTGTCTGGCCACGCATGACTTTTCGGCTGCGACGCCCCAAGGGACGGGCCATCTCGCGACCAATCTGCACGTCCCTTGGCTCGAAAACGCGAGACCCCCATCGCTTTGCGGATTCGAGGATGGCGGTAGACCCCCGAAGCCCTGGCCCCCGTCCGCGACCACGTCCGGTACCTCGACCTCGCGCGACGCCAGCGTCCCACGCACAGCGGGAGCCGAAGTCCCAGCCTCGGGCCGAGGTGCAGGATCAATTCGGCCCGCGTAATAGACATTCATGGCACCGAGGATTCGGTTCAACCGCCTCAACCCAGAAGCCATTTGTTCTTCGTCGTGTGTTCCTTAGAATTGTAGGGACCAATCACAAAGATCGGCCCGGCCCTCGATATATTGCACATAATCAAAGTCGCAATAATAGGATCTCGGCCGCGAAGATTGAATGATTGGCCCTCGATAACCGTTCTTGTCTGCGAATTCCGAAAAGCCAGTACCCAACTGCAGAGGCCACTGGTCGGCAGCGATCCATTCCTCAACTAAATCACGGCTAATTTGGCTCCGCGAGGTCTGGATGAAAGCCGCTGAGGCAGTGGAAGAAGAAGCGCCAGCGTCGAAGACTTCGGCCAATCGAACACCTCGCATAGGCACCATTTCGGACACCAAGACACTTGCCTTACTTAACCCGTTCTCCATGGCCGAAATAACTTCCTCATCGGAGCAGACTCGAACATAAAACCAGGACCTCTGCCAGTCTGCCCACTTATTGCGATAAGCGGGAACAATTTGTATGGTGCCTCTGGTCTTCTGAGGAACAAAGTTATAAGACCCAAATTCAAGTCGGCCCCCATGCTTTTTGTTTTCAAACAGTTGCGCCTCGTAATACCACGCGAAGACGTTAACGTCAAGAGGAGCCCCCATCATCTTCAGAGCAGCCGCGAATACGCCCATACGGGCGAAAGCGTTAGGGGTCAGTTGGTGAATTTGGATGTCGAAGCGCTGCAGCACTTCGCAAACAAATGGTTCGCATGGAAATCGCAAGCCAGCAGTGAAGAAGTCCTTAAAGACGACTGCCTCATAGGGTTCTGGGCGAGGAATCGTTTCGCCATCAGGTGCACGGCAGGCCTCGCGCGTGTTTCCACTCATCAGTCCTTCAACAATGAGAGCGTCCAAAGATGCTTCGGTGACCCGGGAACGTCCGAAATAATACACCGGCATAATGTCACCGGGAGCAGATTCGCCTTCTTCTCCCAACTCCTCATCCACGATCTCGACGTCAACATCCTCTACGTCAACATCCTCTTCCACGTCAGGTTGGACGTTCTCGATGTCAGCACTATGGACAGTGGCAGCCTCTTGAACAGTGGAGGCTCGCGCCGCATCGCCAAGCGAAGAGAAACCAGTGGAGCCAGATTCCGAGCGTGAACTGCCCGAGCTTGTCAAGCCGCGTCCACTTTCGTCAGAACTGCTATCGCCCGTGCTCGCCATGATGTTAAAAGGGGAAATATGACCAACCAAGACAACTAGCGCGAACTACCAAGAGCGAATACATAATTAAAAGCAAAATACATAGATCAAACGAATAGGATGCGAGAAACAAAAAGTAAAATCGAGCACGATAGAGCGAAGCAAACAGAAATCTTACCAAAGGAACTCGAAGTCTTAAAGACGAAAACTTTGGCGAACTCACCGACGCTGGATCCGAGCGAAAAAGGCAGGCAGCAGGCAGGGGAATGAGCGTCCACCGGTGCCCGGAACTCCGCCGGGGTGGCTTTATATACACCCCCGCAACCAGCTTTGGCGGGAAAAATGAATCGGCGCAGCGGGAAAAATGAATCGACGCAGCGGGAAGCCGAAGCGATGCAGCCGCTCCGGCTGACACGTCAAAAAAAAGAGGAAGAAAATCTAGTCTTCCATTTCGCAGAGAAATCTCTCTTCGGGGGCCTTTTTCCGATAGGAACCGACAAACGGACGAGCGAACCCTCCCCGCTTCGGCTATATGCTCTGGTCGGACGAACAGGGCCGGAGACGAGCCAGCCGGCCCTATTCCCCCGAGGGGCTAGTGTTGGGGGAGAGTTACTAAACAGCGCCACGAAAGGGCGCCGGCATAGTCGAACGGCATTTCGGTAAAGCGAAGCGGCTTTCGCCCCGCCGAAATGGCGGTCGCCGGACGGCGCCTCCCGTGGGGAGCAACTCGCCATCAGCGAACAGGTCAACGCGACGGCGAAAGCCTTTTCGCTGGGTCGAAATATCTCTCGCCTTGGCATTCCCTGGGGGCGAGCCTGGCAGTGACGAAAGCCCTTTCACTGGGCCGAGAAGGTTTTCGCCTGTCACGCCCGGGTTATTGGGGGCCCACAGTGGGGGATCACCGTCGGGGGGAGCAGTTGAGCCTGAGGAGTGAAATGACGTGATTACCCCCAGCTCAGAGTGGGGACACGAGGAGCAGGTACAGAGAAGCTTTCAGGAGGGTATGATCGGGAACTCCTTTAAAGGATTGGGCTACCGTACCTATAAATACTGACCCAAGGGGTGGTAAGGAGGGGGCTTCTGGCTGGCCGATCCTCCAGCCGGACTAAGGTTTAGTTCGCTAAAACAACAAGACCATTATTAATGTCAAACCTGTGCCCAATAACCAACCGGATGTTCTTAGATGGACTCCTGCCAGAGACGGCTCTTGTACTATAAAAAACATTTACAAACACTTGAGTGCTCAGAATCTAATTACTTTACCTGCCCATGGTACTAGGAGTATCCACCCTGATGCTAACCATATTTTACAACGAACTTGGAAAAGTAAAAGCTTACCCCCCATCATTAAAACTTTCATTTGGAGGCTCATCAGACGAGCGCTTGCTTCGGCTGATCGTGCCTCTACTTACACACAACATATTGACAAAAATTGCTCTACTTGTGGTCTAGTTGAAAATGATGATCACCTCTTTTTTAAATGCCATCTCCCCAGGGCTGTTTGGTTCTTCTTCCAGCCTCCCATTCGCTCCTCTAATTTCCCTGCTGAGGCTGATGGAGTCCAAACCATTCTACCTCTTCTTATTCCTACTCAATGCACTGATGATTACTTTCATAAAGCTTTACTTACTTTATGGTACCTTTGGAAAGCTCGAAATGACAATAGGTTTCATACAAGGCAATGGACCCCAAACCAAGTTCATCAGGCAGTGGCGGCACATCTTGCTTCCTACTACTCTCTACAGAAAAACGCCTCCCAAAATGAAGGTACGATTTTACCCATTGCAGGCTTATCCTCAAGAAGAACAGATCCTCGCCAACCAACGCCTCCTCTACAGCCCATGCCACCAGCCCTGCTACCAGGTCCCAGATGCTATACCGACGCCTCCATCACCCCTGACACCACTCACATGCAACCAAGGCTAGCAGGTATTGGTGTTTTTATCCTAAATATGCAGGACACAATAGTGAACAGTATCTATGTCAGAGCGCAAATGGTCAGCTGCAGCTCGGTTTTAATGGCGGAAGCAAAGAAATGATGGGGCTAGGCCGCACGGATCACAAGCAGGCTACAACTGCAGAATACTCACTTTCTAACTGACAATCAGCAGTTAGCTCTTTCTTCAACTCTGCAGATCACTCCAACCCACCGGATTGGCGCATCAAGCACTTCACTCAAGATTTTCTCAATATCACTGAGAATACAGGTTCTACGATCCTCAAAGTGGATAGACATCGGAATCAGACGGCACACACTCTAGCTCGACAGGCTTTTAGTCACACTCTCTCTTTGCCTCATTTTCCAGAGGTCACTTGTACTTATGCAGCTCATAGCTCTCTCTGTCCCACCCGGACCTTCATGCAATCTATATGCATGGACCATGTAAACATTATCTCAGCTTCTTGCTGTTGAAATAAAAACTCTCATTTATCGTCAAAAAAAAAACCTTCTCTCCCAAGAGTGCAGGCATGATTTTTTGTTTGTTTGTCGCTAGAGACAAAAACAATGGAAGTAATGGCAACAAGTCCAAGGTAGACTGGTAGAGGGGTAGAGTAGCGTAAGGAAAAGTCAAAATTATAGAGAGCTCTCTCTTTTTTTAGTCGAAATTATAGAGAGCTCCTTGGGTCCAAAGTTCCACGGCGAAAAGTGGACGCAGGAGCTGGGCTGTATAGCCTGTAGGCTTGGGCGACCTATGGGCCGGCAATACGAAACTCACCTGTTGGGCCCGCCATTCGATCAATCCATCTCGTAGCTGAATCGGGGGGCTCCATTCATTCGTAGGCGGCCCGGTTCGCACACCAGGCCCGACTTGCATGCACGCGTGCGCGTCATTATCATCGCCTTATCCTATCGCCGCGCGCGGTACAACAGCAGCTCGTGTCGTGTGGCGCATAGTACAGAACAGAGCAGACCTGCTTCTTTTTTTTGCTTCTGGCTGCCACTGCCACCACCACCACACCAGGCTGCTGAGCTGAGCAATCTCCCGTCACGCCATGGAAGCCCTCGCCACGACGGCCCGGCTGCTCTTCCCACGCGCGTCCCCGCGGCATTGGTCGCGATCGTGACGGCGCCGTCGGCGGCCCGGCGCCGTTCCGCTGCTCCCGTCTGCAGGGCCTCCGCGGCGGCCGGGGAGGAGACGCCGCCAGCGGCTGCTGCTCCCAAGGCAGGAGACGCGGCGGCAGCGCCCAAGAAGATCCTCAAGAAGAAGCCGGTATTGTCGAGTAAGACGACGATCTAGCTCTAGCTCACGGCCATGCATCTTCATTAATTGATTCTAGTGAGCTGTGAGCTCGATCTAGTCATATATAGTGAGCTGTGAGCTCGATCGATGAACTGAACTGAACTGAACTCTGGATATGCTGGCCTCTGTTTCTCACTGTCTCGTGCGTGCATGTATGCAGTGAAGAAAGGGCAGATTGTGCGCGTCGACAAAGAGAAATACCTCAACAGCATCAACGTCAGTAGCTCAACTTCATTCAACCCTTTTGCAAAATCTCTCGTGCTTCCATTCCATTTGCATGCGCTTATTACATTTACAAGCCTGATCTGTATGTACGTTATATATGGTTTCAGTATCTGTCAGTGGGACACCCGCCCTTCTACAAGGGGCTGGATTACATCTACGAGGACCGCGGCGAGGTGATTAATTCAATTGTCTTTAATCACACTAGTTACTTGCTAGTTATATACAGTATTTGCTTACCTATGTATTGTACCTGCTGATCGTGATCGTCGATCATTTCATCAGCACAGTGTATAGTAGTAGCTGCTAGCGTTTCCTTCTTTGCTGATAGATAGATAGGTTATCTTCTTGTCCTTTAATTCCATACCAAGTTACCAACCAGTGCAAGTGTGCAGGTCTTGGACATCAGGATCTTTGAAACCGGAGAATACGCCCTGGTAATTCCTCGTTAATTTTACTTCCATCTGCATGCATGCTGATTCAGTTCATGCTTTCTGCCTGCAGCAGTAGTATGTTCAGATCAGTGTGTGTTGTCTCGGTGTGATTGGATTAAAGAGTGTGAATGTAAAGAATTCATTCGTCTTCCTCTCTCTGTTGCATTCAGATCGCTTGGGTAGGGATTCCGACGCCACCGGCATGGCTACCAACATACATGCTCATCAAGGTATCTTAATCTACTATCATCACTTCACATCCTGTTCTGCTGCATGTGCCTGCAGTCAGTCTGAAACTCTGAATAAGTAGAACTTACTGTAGTATTCTAGTAGATTTAGTCAGTTGTTGAAATCAATTGCCAAGTGTCATGCATCATCAGGAAACTAATTAAACCACTCGTCTCTCGCTCGATCTGTGGCATGTGATTTGTTGCGTTGCAGTCGGACAAGCTCGACTACGAGAGGATATGATGGCCGGCGGCGATCTCGCAGTCGCATCAAACCATGAATGTTTCCTTGGGGTCAGGACACAGGTGTTGTACATAGATATGCCAATGCCAAGTTGTCACCACAGTCGATCGAGAGGCCATTCTGCCGTTACTCCACCTCGGCTGAAATAAGGAAGAGATCGAAAGCGATGGCAAGATTCATAATTGCTGTTGTACCGTACTCCTTTATATAAACTCACATTTCATACTACCTTTTCGCGACCCTAATCTCATATTTTAGCGAATTAATTGACGAGTATTTTGTGAGAATCATCATAAGCTTAATTGGGTTACCACTTAATTCAGGTTTAACCCTATCCGCGATTGAACTGGCCGCCAAGCAGGGATGAAAACAAACAGAAACAGACGAAAAACCCCTTGACAATTTATTTTGTTTCCACATTTGACCATTGAAAACATGAACAGATATACAAACGTGGACCAAATTAAAAACTTATATAAGCTAAAAAGTAATGCTATTTCGGCTTAATAATATGCCTATTCGGCACGTCCGAATGGCTTCTTTGATGCCCTCTCAATCTCTCATCAGGAATTTCTAAAATTTAGAAGTAATATTACCAACAACCGTGCTAAAACTTATCTTAGATATCATAATTAATGCAAAATAATTATTGATATATTCTGCCTACGAGAATCCTAAATACATACGGAAACACTTTGCTTGCATGGGTCAAATGCAGTGTCACACAGAGCTCCTATGTGTAAGGGTTCAACCAAATATGCTCTATGCATGCACCACCACACACGGTTGTGGTGCCACAAGTTCATCATGGTACTAAGAGCAATTTTAAGGGTCTTTCTAAATTTGACTAATATATGATGCATCCTAACAAAAAAAATGTCTTCAAATTTTTGTCTCTAACAAATCCTCTATCTTAAATAACATACTGTGGATAATATGAAACTCAAAATTTGAAAAAAAAGAAGATGATTTAGGATATCGAAATCCTTAAAGAAATAAGATGTTGGATAGGGCAAATGTTAGCGGCTCCGTTGAGAAACCATTATATGGCCGTGTTGAAGTGTGGCAAGAAATTTGTCACGTAAACCTTAATTCTAACGATGGATACAAGAACTCTTTGACAACTCATGCACATCTACAAAAGAAGAAGAAAAAAAACTTAGGTTAGGTCGATGGAGCAACATATCATTGTATCTTTTAACACTAATTGAATGAAACCTATGATGAATTGGTATATATATAAAAAAACATATTTTCTCCAAATTGTAGGGCACAAATAAGGCCTTTTTTATGATGGTTGACCGGCAAATTCCAATCTATCCAAATCCGTACGAGCAGGATAAGAAAGAACCCTCCTGCATTCCTGCATTTTACTTATTTAATTGAAATGTACTTCCAATCATGTTGCAAAAAGTAAATTTTAAATAAAAAACTATTTTGAACGTTGGTATAATTGTAAACAAATACTTTGAATATTCTTATGACTCAAATTCAAATATTATCATATAAACCTAGCAAGTGTCATTCAAACCAGTATGTTTATAATTAAGTTTTTATGTGTTCCTACTTAGATTTGACAATAACAAATTATTACATGGTGGATTTAAAGTGGAGAAAGAAAAACCAACCATTACAAAAGGGTGTAAATAAAGTAACCAGAAACTCGGAGGAAAGGAAAAGAGGGAAGAGAGCAATGGAGACGAGGGTCGCAGGAGTGCCCGAAGACGAAGAGTCCGGCCTCCTCCCCGCCCGTCCGCCGCCGGCCGCCGGCCGTCCTCCCGTGGTCCCCTCCCCCGCCTCCACCGGTGGCCTGGGCGACGGTGGACGGCCCCCTCGGGCTGCCGCTGGAGGACGCGGAGGGCCACGCTCGCCGCTTCTTCCTCTGGGGTTTCGCGTGCCTCCCCTTCCTCTGGGCCATCAACTGTTGCTACTACTGGCCCGTCCTCCGCTCGCCGGCCGCATCTTCGCCCTCGGCCTTCGCCTCCATCCGCCCCTGTGAGACTGCGACCCCTTCTCCCCCACTTCCTCATCTCCTCTCTTCCTTCTCGCGCCTGAGATCTGATATTTCGTGATGCTAGTATGCGGCGTGTTTGGGGTTTCACCTGCTCGTAACCTGCCTGGATCATAACTTAGCTTCGAATTGTCCAGTTGCTTGCATTGACACTAGCATCGCTTAGGATTTTGGATGCTGGGCATGACCCCGGATTTGGATTTTTTTTTTTTTTGGGGGGGGGGGGGGGGGTGTAACTGGTGGCTACAGACTACAGTCGATGTGTGATCTTCGCACTTAGTTTTAGCTGCAGAAGCACATTTTACGTATCCCTGAGTTAAGGCTTGAGTTACCTACAGTTGGAAACTAACGCAGCTTGTACAAATTGGAAAGTAATTAGGTCGGCTTTTGTATAATGATCATGTTGCCATGCTTTGTAATTTAGTATTTCTTCAAATAGCAGCATCCTTTTTTTATTGTTATCTACAGAATCAAATACTCGAGTAATTTTGGGAAGATATGACATACAAATTTTCTTGTTATGAAAATAATATTGATGGCACCAATGTTTCAAACCAATTTGAGGCTTTCCAGTGGCATACTGTTATGTGCTATGAGTTGTTATGAAGTTCACTGGGATAAATCCATATGGAGAAAAGAGATAGATCCAAGAACTTTTTAAATCTGAAAAGGCTTCCACATTCTTACGCCGCTCAAGGATATCTGTCTGGTTCAATAAAACCACAATACTCACATGAGCTAAACAGTGTAACTGATCTCTACTTTTGTTGATTGGATATGGAAATTATAAGGTTTTGAATTTATATGTAAGCTTTGTATTATCAGAGAATAAATTGTATAATTAGAGGTTTATGTGTTTAATTTGTCTTATGCCTTGTCATCAGAAAAATCACCAGTTGAACTGCATTATAAATGTTATCCTTTAGCTTCTCTCACAAGCTAAACTGTTACCCTCTCTATCCTAGTTAGACGCCATTTCATTACATGGTGGCCATTTTCAGCCTCTTACATATGTGAGCGTCTTTTGCAGATGTTGTGCGGTCGGCAATTGGCTTCACCATCTTCTCTGTTGTTCTGATCACCTGGGCCACGACTTTTATTGTTGGAGGCGAGCAATTATTTGGACCAGTTTGGAATGATCTAGTGATGTACAATGTCGCCGACAAGCTTGGCATCTCTGGATTCATGGGATAAGCCTGCAATGTTTTTGTCATTTCAATCGGACTTGCTCAATCCAAGCCTGGAATGATGTGGTTAGAACGATGTTTAGCATGGCCAATGTTGTAGAAAGAATATGGATCGATGGTTGTGATGATAAATCTAAGTCAATCTGATGGACAAATGTTTTTGTGTTGGTAGACATAGTGTGTGGGATACATTTTTTACATATGACGTAGCACCGACCTGTGTGTTGTGTCCAATTTTTTGGCGGCCATCAGGCCTTTTAAATCCAATTGCGACAAATAGGATAACGAAATGCATGGCACGATGAAGCTCTGGAATCGACGCTAGCTGCACTGACGCTGTAGTTAGATCAGGAATTCAGGATTACAGAACTCGGCACTGCAACTAGGCAGTGGAGTGGGAATGCGCACCTCTGCTCCAAGAGGTTTTCTACTCCTACGTGATTGCTGCAGATGCATCCCCAGAGGCCAAAACCAAAACTAGGTAGCGTCCGGGATTCAGTAAGAAGTAAGATAACGGAAGCCGAGATGCTGATTGCAGAAAGAAGCCTTGGCAACTTGTGAAGTCCTGTCTGAAGTCAAAGCATCCTGGATTCTGGTGGGTAGTAAGTAGTTCATGAATTGCCTTGTCAAATTTGATGCATAATATGTTATCGATCAGCTAGCTGGCCCAGTGTGAAAAAGTAGTGCTGGAGTACATGCAGTATTGTAAAGGTGTTATGAGTACAGTATAGAGATTAAGAAGAAGAGGTGGTTATGAGTAACTGATCATGGATTACAGAATATCTCGATTATAGAAACTCTCATGTCATGCTGATGATTTTTTTTTAAAAAAAACAAAACCTGTCATGCTGAGATTGGCTTCAAAATTTGGGCCCAGCCCAGCAGATGAAAAATCAGGTTTTCTTCTTGGGCCCAGTCTAACAAAAAAAAATCAGGTTTTCTTCTTGGGCCCAGTCTAACAAAAATCAGAAAAGGTAAAACAATCACTGCGGTGAGCGTGGATCGAACACGCGACCTTCAGATCTTCAGTCTGACGCTCTCCCAACTGAGCTATCCCCGCTTATGGATGTTTTACCTTCATCTAAATATAATTTAATGTACTAACTACTCAGGTGGACTTTGAGAACCCAAATTGACTTTTCATCCCATCATCATGTGGCTGCAATCCTAAGACCTATCCTGCAGTACATTCCTACCATATGACACAGCAGCAGAAACAACAGCTAATGCAATATAATATGACATAGAAAATTCAATAAATGGTCAGAGGGAGTTCTAAATCAAGCAACTAATTCGTTAGTTGACTGTCGGCCTTTGTTTAGTTCGGTCAGCCTACTTATTTGAAAACTTTCAGACTTGAGACCCTTTGCCTTGAGCAACCAGCTCACCGGTAGCTACTATTCCCTTGAACAACAAGCTAACAAGTTGATCTCGCATCAAAAGTCAGACGGTGAAGGAAAAGTCAATAACCGTCTCTAGGTCATGTTAACCATGGTGGTTGGATCCACGTACGTGTCCGGCTATTCTGGATTGGATGCCACTCATGTCACACACCACACCACACACCTGCTCTCTTCACCAAGAATAGGAATATGGGATGATGTTGGTTGCTACTCCCTCCGTTCTAAATTATATGTCATTTTAACTATTTGGAGAATTAAAGCATGCCAAGTTTAACTAAAATCATAGAAAGAATCATAAAGATTTCTAACATCAAATAGGTATACTATAAAAATATAATTAATTAATGAAGAATGTAATGATACTTAGTCGGTATCATAAATGTTATTTATTCAATTAGATAAATTTGGTCAAACTTGAGATGTTTTGATTTTTAAAAAGTTAAAGTGACTTATAATTTAGGATGGAGAGGGAGTAGTACCTTGCTACTATGTCTACTCAGTATATCATTAACATAATCCTAAGTACCAAAAATGTACCTGCAAGGTGAATGTGACTAAACAATAATAAGCTGTTCATCACATGTTACTATTTTAGCAACCACTAGTGCGCGCGTCTGTCTACTTGTGTCTACATAATATTTTTTTTTTGACCATCACACATATATATAGGGCGAGCGAGACCGGCAGTTTTTTCTATACAACAGTGTATGTACTGATGACGATGAATGCTTTATTGTACGTACTGCTGGTAGCTACGTACCGACCTAGCTAACTGGATCCGTGTCCGTTTGTTCTAATTTTCTTCAACTGATCCATACAACACGCTAGCAGTACGTACCTCTATCATTGCAATGGCCCGGCAGCAAGTTTATATATATGGCTAGCCAGATAGCTTAATTAGCTAGCAGAGGGAAGAAGCAAACAAAAGGAAGCAAGTAACCTGCTTGTATATAGATTAATAATTAGCCTTAGTTATCGATCTTGATTGGTCCGTACGACATGATATTATTCATGTGTACATATACTCCATCAGAAAAGGATGCGATTCTAGTATATAACTAAATTCTACTGTATATCTTTCCTCAGATGGAGGAGACACACATCTGTGAATGCAATCATGCATGATCTAATCATCGATTTATTGGACTGATAACATGCGTGATAGATGATGTTGTCTCGGATCCGGCCGATACATTATATTGACCATCCAGCATGCTGCATGCAAAGCGTACGTACTTACGTGCAATTTTGTATACATTTATCCCCTCGTGACCTCGTAGTATCTAAAGATATAGGAGTATCCATCGTACAGTATCATCATCTATCTATGGGCCAGGTATGATCGATCAGTTTGATCCCTTGATAGATGGGGCTGCTTATTAGTAACGTAGTGGCAAACAACTCATCATCAGGACTCAGGATTGGATTCAAGAAGATAAGATAATTACATCGTTTATAAGGAATTGGCGAATAGATGCAGGGGATCATCTATGCAATAATGTAAACACAAGAGCTTTCCTCTCTACTATTACTTGCCTAGCCAGCTCATGAGCTACTGAACTCCGAATGGCTTAAACAAAAAGAACTCAGGATTGGAAATACAAATACAAGATTAAAAAGGCCGTCGTACATGCCGTCCAATAATTGGCATGCAGAATTATAACTTTAATTTTTGCCGAATTGGATATATATGTTCAACTTGGTTACGACGCTTCAGGGGTACAGTGCTCTCTTGCGCAATCTGATCATAATCAGTATCTTGGGAGTTTGTAGTGATGTTTACGCATGCAATTATCATGCACGGTCGCTAGCTAGCTCTCATCGTGCATTCAATCATTAACTACATGATGATAGTGTCTGTCGTTTTGTCGTTGGCACGCTAGGAACTTGGAATGCCGACTAAACAAAATGATAGTGTCCGTCAAATATTTTAATCTTTGACTAACTATTTTAAAAAATCATATAGTTATACTATGATAGTATTCTTCATAATAAATCTAAAAATATAAATCTTATAACGTGAAACTATATACTCCTTCTGTTTCAAATTATAAGTCAATTTAACTTTTTTACATCTATTTTACTGTATATATCTAGACATATTTTATATTTAGATGCATGATAAAATAGATGTAAAAAATCAAAATGATTTATAATTTAAAATGAAAAAAATAACTTTTTAAAAATTAATAATCAAAGATACACACGTCTGACTATATGAACCAAATGCGTCACTTAAACAAACGGAGGGAGCTACGGAGATATTGGACACGTACAGAGATCACGGCTGAATTTTGGTCCCACAGCCTACGTACCCTCGTACGCGAGCGTAAGCCCACAAACAAAAGGAGGCGAATGCGATGTGTGGGATCGCCGCTCTTATCCTTTCCTTTTTTATGTATAACAAAACACTTTTTGCATCTTGCATTTTTAAATTAATTTCACTTTGGATTATTATGGCAAAAGCGATGGACTGAGGAGATTCAGTGTAAACGTAGTGACAAGGACGTACACAGTACAGAGGCAGGATGGGATCGGAAAGAAGAAAACGGAAATGCATGACGCTTCATGATATGCCTTTGCCAGCTTCTTGTTGGTGCCTTTTCCCATGCCCTTCGTTATTTTCTTCCTGGTTGTTTGCCTACCACTACCAGGAACCAGCGCAGCAGAGCAGCAAACTAGCTAAACGCGTGTAAAAGTGTAAAAAGCTCCCCGGGTCCATGCTATGATATGCTAGCCTTGTTTCAAGTCCTGCCGGCTGCCGCGTTATGCTTATGCTAGGTGTGCGTCCTGCAGACGTGACCGGCGTTGAAAATCAGAAACTCGTCGATCGACCATCAAACGTCCAACTCTTGATGGTGACAAAAATACCACTCCTACGAAAGTTACCTCTATTTTCAAGGGGCATTAAATTATAAATCTATTTGGTGGATCCCATGCATTTCATATGTCCTCCTAGCTAGAATCTTATTTTCTTCACACCTTACCTGGCGTCCGAGTGGTTCAGTCCTACGTGTGGGAACGCCCCGTTGAGAGTTTAACTTACGTGTGCCAAAAAAAAAACTCCTTTACCTACACCACGTTCCCAAAGCACTAGTTTGTGGCACGATTTTACTCAGGATAACGAGATCTTGCGTGAGGACACAACTTGAGGTTTAGAAATTTTTTCAGCTTGTTTGAGAGGTCTTTTAACTTAACCATAAAGTTGTGGGAGCTGTTTGCCACCGCATGCCGAGTTTTTTTTCCACACATTACCTACAACAATTAATACTATATCCATCTATCTAATCCCCCTACATATATACATATAGATTTTACCTATTCGTCTCATCGTCACACATCTAAATTTAGGGGTGGTTGGTTGCTGCCCTTAAGGCTACCGGCAGCTTGATCCAGCCCTAGTATTATCTGAACTAAAAATATTTCTAAGAATAACAAACAACAAGCTTGGTCCAACCCTTGCGGTCACACCCACATCAAAATGGAAAAAAATTGTGATTATAATCAAAATTTTCACCATATATACATCCTTATAATAAATTTTTTTTTTGCACCTAGTACAAGACAAGCACACTCCTTAGAGATGGTCCAGCTCCATCTCTCACCCTTAGCCCTTAGGAAGTTAATCTAGCTCCACCTCTGGAAGTTATTCTAGTTCATCATCTGAAACCAAGCCATCCGAAAACTCAGGCCACAAAAGGCGTATGCATCCCTTTTCGTTCAATTCCCACATCATCGGCAGTGCCTTCCTTCCTTGTTGTTTCGTACGTGGCAAAAGAAGTTGGCACTATTCTGTGTCATGAAGCTTGAGATGCTGAGAAACAATGAATCAACACGGATTCGTCGAGTTGCCGATTCTCGATTTTTTTCATGTCCGCATTACCAGCGAATTATTTCTCATATTAATAACCTTATACAAGTAGTACTGCTATATGCACATAAAAATCCAGCAGCCAGCTAAATTAAATGAGTTTATTTAATTACTCGGTCATTAAGCTAAAATTCAACCACATTTCTAAATAAAATGGCTGTGGATAGGAGGATATATAGTACAGTTTCCTTGTCTCCTTAATTAATCCTTGTTCGATATATTTGATACAACGGCTCTAGTTGTCGTCATTCAATCAAATAATTAAAGTAACACCAACCCACATCACCAGCTAGCACAACCCAATTCACAGCCTCAACTGATGTCAGGTTCAACGTCCACGAGGCACTGACGACTGACTGAAATGAACCAAACAAAACAAAGAGAGAGGAGGCGAAATGGCAACGCAACGCAAGCACATGGAGAGATTCCGTCCATCCTCCGAGTCATTTCTCAGTCATCAGTTGAGGGCGATAAAAACGAACAAAAGAAAATAAAAAGAAGAAGAGGATTTTGCATTGCAAGGACTTTGACGGCAACCCAACATCGTTTGGTTTGTGGCAGCAACGAAACGAACCACGATCGTGCTGTAGCATATGTTTCACCGATGGCAAATGGATGGATCCTTTGCTTGCTGCTGTCATGTGCTGCCTTTTCCATCGTGCTGACTGCTTACTTTTCCTCCCTTTTTTATTTATTTTACGCGCTCCGTGTGGACTTTTTGCATTCCAGCTATATATCTGCTGCTACTACTAGCTAGTACCGTCTAGTACTTTTTTTGACTTGCATTGCATGACTCATGCTTCCTTTTGCTCTGATAAAATTGACATATGCATGCCGAGAGCTGTAGGCCAGCCGTGTAGAGCACGAATTTTGTCTAGAACTGTAAAAATTTTATATGGGTTCCTTTCAGACACTGTTTTTGCTCCAACTTTGAAGGTGGAGTTCTAATAAAGCTTTCAAAAGGAAAAAAAATGGAGTTCTATCAAACGGGTTGGCCAAGAGCAGTTTTTGAGAATCAGTATCGGAAAGCTAGAGAACCTCGAAGCCGTTTCTTCATGGGCAGTCTAACGTGGCTTCTCTACGTTCATCACCTTTGTGCAGGCTTGTGTGTGTGATATATTTTTTTTTTTCGAGGCTCTAAAGTCTAAAAATGTGGCTCCAGCCGGCTCCTTCTCAATCCCAGTTGTCTTAAGGATGGAAGTGGATATAAATTTGTAACAACATTACTACTAAACCCGCTACTGCTGTATTTTAGTAAGAGCCAGAACCCTATTTTAATAGGACCAAGTGGGTGCTATGCTGCTAGGCTGTCAAATTATGACAAAATTTAACCACGACGTTTCTGTTTCTCCGATCCATGGCTTTTGAATTTAACCACGACTGCCATTTGTCATTGCCAGCCCGTGATCCATCCAGGACGCGGTTGGCATATGGTGATCCCTGCCATGGCCCATGGCTCCTTGACATGTGCCAACCCAGCCACGCCCGTTCCGTTCCGTTTTGTGCTTGACGGTGGACAATTGTCAGCTCATACAATCTCTACCTTCTAAATATGTACCTGATAAAGTATAGACAAAATATGTAATGTGCATCTAAAGGTAGGTGTAGACATGCAAACTTTTCAAATAGAAATAGTATACTTTCGTCGTTTCAAGAAGTTTGAAATCACATCCAAATATGTACACCAATTCAAAGTTGATATTCAAAATCTAGAAACAACGTAACTAAGAAAAAATGACGAAACTCGAGTGCACATGCACCAGAAGACGAAATTACTGATGTTTGGCTTGAAGTGCACATGCACCTGAATTTGGTCAATTTTTTTTTTTTTTTGTAAATTGAGTTTGAATATTTTATGTATGTAAATTGAGTTTGAACTTTTGCAACAACATTTATATGTCGATGTATTATCAATATGCACTGTTATATGTCTGTGCTACATATTTTGACAAGTATATATACTCGAGTATATAGAAGTTTCCCAACTGTTATATGTCTGTGCTACATATTTTGACAAGTACACATATTATGTATGTAAATTGAGTTTGAACTTTTGCAACAACATTTATATGTCGATGTATTATCAATATGCACTGTTGTTATATGTCTGTGCAAGATCGTATGGACGGAGCTAACTAGGTGGCACGTTGGGCGTTGGCCATACACCACTCTAGGATTTATGATCAATGTTAGTTGTTAGACTATAGTGACTGTGATGTCTAATAGTACTACGAAGATTGCATACACTCGCCTACACCTTGATACTTGACTCTAGAGCTACACCCCACTAGAACCACGTGCTACCTTCTCCTATGACCTTTATGTGTAGAACCTCCATCATTATAAAATAAGCACTTCCTCCATTGTAAATGTTTCTCATTTTCTTTGAGAGTCAAAATATCTCAAGTTTGATTAAAATTATTGAGAGAATTACAAAGACTTATGACATAGAATAAACATAGACTTATGACATAGAATAAACATACTATGGAAACATAATTAACAAATAATCTAATGATAAATAGTTTATAAAATATTATTATTATTTTATTATATAAAATTGGTCAAATTTGATATGCTTTGGCTCTGTAGGAAAGTTGAAATATCTTCTAATTTAGAATGGAGGGAGTATTTGTACACATCATGATTTCAGGGTATATAATATTTTTTACAAATATTCTAAAGCGGTGCCATAAGTAGTATATTGATGGAAAAAAATACCATGAAACCGGTTCATTTTTAAAGGATGTGATGAATCGATATCAATACCTATAATATCTATTGATTGTTTTCCATATTATGAGTGCCCTATGTACACACACGAGCGTAGTGTACTGTGTGTGATTTGAAACAAAAATAACTATATGACAAAAGGAGCATATTAGGGTCCAATTTAACTCAATTTTTTATTACGGAGAAGTATAATGGTATGTAATGCAATCACAAAGGTTAAGATAGTCCGTTAAAAAAAAAAAAAAAAACAAAGGTTAAGATAGGAAATCAGAGAAAAGAAGAGGGCGACATAGTAAAAAGAGAAGACATCGAAACCGAAGGCAAAAGGCACAACTACTCCTTCCATTCTCGTCTCCGCCTCCATCTCATCACGCCCCGGCCCGCCTTCCGTGCCGCGCCGCGCCGCGCCGCCTCTCCCTCCACGCGCTTTCCCAATCCCGGCGCCGCTTTCCATCACCGCCTCACCGCGCGCCGCCATACTTTCCCCCGTGCCCGAACCCGAGTCGGAGACGAACGCAGCACGCCCGGCCGCCGTCCGTACCCTGGTATATAATGGACGCCGACGAGCCACCGGAGCCCGCCGCATCCGTACACCTCCACCGCCTCCGGAGCTAGGAATTCGCCCTGCAGCGCGGCAATGGGCTGCACAACCTCGCACGACGCCTTCGCCGCCGCGGTCACCTCCTCCAGCTCCCGTTCCCGGGCGCGCCGCGCGTCCGCGTCCGCGTCCGGAGACCCCGCCGCGCTGTGCCGCGAGCGCGTGGCGCTCATCCGCGCCGCGGCCGACCGCCGGTACGCGCTCGCCGCCGCGCACGCCGCCTACTTCCGCTCGCTCGCCGCCGTCGGCGACGCGCTGCGGCGCTTCGCGGCGTCCGCGCTCGCGCCCGCCACGCCCGGGTCCTCCTCGCCGGTGCTCACGCTCCCGCCTTCCCCCGCCAAGCCGGTCGCCGCGGCCACCGCGTCCGCCAGCCTCCCGCCGTCGCCGTCGTCGTCATCCACCGTCTCGCCGCTCTCGCACTCCCTCTCCGACGACGACCTACATCTCCATGACCTTGACGACTCCAGACACGGAGGCGGCGGTGGCTGGAACGAGGAGGCGTCGACGTCCACGTCCACGAGGTACCACCACCACTTCATGAGAAGATCGTCCACCGTGCCTACCGTGGTGTACGAGGACCCCGACGCCCAGACGCGATACACCACAGCCGAGGCCAGCTACGGATACGCCTACGGCGACGGCGACGGCGACGGCTACGGGCCTGCGTACCCGTACGGGCCCTACGGCGAGGTTATTGCGGGAGAGACGCCGGAAGCGGCGCCGAGGCAGCCTGGGCCGCCACCTCCGCCCCCGACCGCAGAGGCTTCGCCGTGGGAATTCTTCGACCCGTTCGCACAGTACGACCAGTTCATGGAAGACTACACTCGCGGGAATCTGCCAACCAACAGCCCCAACTACGCCGAGCTGAGGAGGATGGAGGGCATTCCGGAGCTTGAGGACGAGGCCGAGTTGGAGAGGAAGGCAGAGGTATCCAAGCCGTCGACTTCCGGGGTTTCTGATCAGAACAAGAAGGGGAAGGGACCAATTCAAGACAATGCAGCTTCGAACGGTGATTTTTCTGGTGACAGCAAGCTGCAGAAGAATGCCACTTCAAAGGGCGATTCTTCCGGTGGCAAGCTGCAGAGGGACGCGACTTCAATCAGTGATTCTCCTGGCGGCAAGCTGCAGAGGAAGGGATCAGAACCACGTCCTCCTGATGGCAAGTTACAGAGGAAGGGATCGGAGCCGGCTGCTGACGCTGAAGGCAAGGAAGAGAAACCAGTGTCTAGGAATGATTCCGTGCCAAGCAATGCCAGCTCGAAAAGCAAAGAAGTGGGGAAGAAGAACACGGTGAGCCTAAAGGGCACAGTTAGCAGTGACATTGATGGCAGCAGCACCAGTGGGAAGAAGAAAGGTGTGGCCTTCGAAGCAGAGCAATCAATCAGAGCAGCAGGAGGAGGTGGGGAGAGCCATGGCAAGTCAATCCATTCGGTGGTGAGCAGCGAGCCATTCTCGCCACTACATCATGGGACGAGGGATGTCAGAGAGGCGATCAATGAGGTCAAGGAGCTGTTTGACGAGGCGGCAAACTGCAGCACAGATGTCTCAAGGCTGCTGGAGGTGGGGAAAATGCCTCCCCACGACACCCCAAGAGTTCTTAGATGTGGGTAATGCATTGCTTGAAATTGATTTTAGCTTTATTGCTTCTGTTATATGTGCTAGTGCAATAATGTAAAACCATTCATTTCTACCTTTTGCAGATATCTCTTCTAGAGTGATGGATCCTCTAGGCCTTACTGTGTCGACATCGTCTTGCCTCCCGAAATCACATGGCACGAAGTCAAGGGCATCAACCAGCAAGGCAAGCACTTCAGCTCCGTCCAGTGCTGGCCGTAGTAACGGTATTGGCCACCTCTCATCAACTCTGGAGAAGCTATGGGCCTGGGAAAAAAAGCTCTATCAGGAAATTAAGGTACACACTTTGCTCTCAACGACAAACTTATAATTGTAGTAGTTGTATTACTGTATAGGACAAGAAAATATAGGCGCTATTTCATATTTTGTCTGATTTATTGCCAAATATCTGTTGAACATCGTTAGGTGGTTGTTCTAGGATGAAGAGAAGCTAAGGATGAAGTACGAGAAGAATTATAGAAGGCTGAAATCCATGGATGAACGAGGCGCTGAATCAAGTACAATTGACTCTGCCCGGATGTCTGTAAAACTTCTGGAGTCCAAGATCAGCATCAACATTACAACAGCTAAGGCCTTCTCGTTAAAGATAAAGGAGATTCGAGATGAAGAGCTTTACCCTCAACTGGTTGATCTCATCCAAAGGTATGAATACTCCTTTGAATTGTCTGTTCTTCAAAAGATTGAATTTATCTGATCCATATGATTTCTTACAGGTTCAGAAGGTTGTGGACAGCTGTTCTGGAATGCCATGAGAAGCAGCTATTAGCGATACAGGACAGTAGAATTCACCAGCTGAAGGCAATGACTGTAAGCGAATCTGGTGTTCCTTCAGAGGCCTCACGGGATTTGGAACGAGAGCTCACGAAATGGTATCGTTGCTTCAACAAGTGGATGAGCTCGCAAAGGTCTTGTGTTGAGGCGCTGAATGAATGGTTGAAGAAATGGCTCCCTGAGGTGCAGGGGGAAGATACAGCTGATGGGGCCCCTCCTTTTTCCCCAGGCAAGCTTCACGCACAACCTGTATTCATCATTTCAAATGATTGGTTCCAAGCAATCGAGATGGTCTCCAAGAAAGATGAGCATGTGCTGAGAGCAATCGACCAGTTCTCTAAAGTCGTGCATGAATTCAAGAAGAGACAAGAAGATGAGCAGCGGCAAAAGCGGAAAGCCGATCATGTTTCCAAAGATTACAACAAAAAGTGTAAAGATTTGGAGGAAGAACTTGGTCTGAGTACCACGGAGAATCCTCACTACAGCCATGACAACCGTGTAATGGACCTGGAAAAGTTGAGGGAAAGAAGAGACGAGGAGAGCACTAGACATGACAAGACCCTGAATCATGCTCACGTCGCAGCTTCAGCTACTCTGCCAATTGGTTTGGTCCCTGTGCTACAACAGATCACCAGCTTCTTTCAGGAAAATCAACGGGTCTACATGGAAATCAGAATCAAAGGTGCCTGATGACACATTTGATTTATAGTTAGTAGTGTTGCATTCTTTTGTATATAGAATTACAGATAAATCAGATGGGGCTTAGGCTTTTTTGGCTCACACCACTCTTAGAATGTTAGAGTTTTACATAAGTAGCTACTAATTCATGGTAGGTATAGGAGTACTAGTGATGTATTTTTCACACCCCTTTGATTTTCCTGCGACAGTGGACTCCTGAAACACTGATCATCGACTTCTTACCCAATTTACATACTACATACTGAGATCTCAAAAACGAGTGGGGAAAATCTGAACTACTGAACTCAAGTGTTATCTGGTAACTCAAGTGTTATCTGGTATCCCTGATATGGCTTCTAGGCATCCCTGATATGGCTTAAGAAATCAGAAGCTCTACTTACATGACTGCTTTATTTCAATCTTTTTTTTAAAAAAAAAAAAAAAACATGGAATGGGGTATGTCAGTATGTATCGTAGCAATCTACTCATACCAATTCACAGCAATAGATTGCCCGTAGGTTACCTAGAGAGGCATGAGCCCTGAAAACACTTTGCATTGCTCTGTTTTTTGGAACGTCACTTTACATTGCTCTGTTGCAAACCTGTAGCCCTTAAATGCAGTGCCCTGTTGAACAGGCGCTGCCTGACACATCAAGTTTTAACCCACACGAATGGAATATTAAATGTAAGTGAAAAAATAACTAATTACACAGTTTAGTTGTATATCACAAGACGAATCTATTGGGTCTAGTTAGTCCACGATTGGATAATGTTTGCCACATACAAACGAAACGTGCTACAGTTGCAAAGTTGAAATTTTTCCATCTTTTCCCCTGATCTAAACAAGGCCCAACTATAAGCAGGGAAGTGATAAAATGCTCTAGCTTACTTGATTAGAAAAATAGTTCCAATAAAAAAAATTAAGGAAATTGTAAAGGGGAATGAGCTGCTAGCTTAACAGCATGTTACACAGAGCAGCTGCAGCTAAATAACACTGAAAACTGTGTTTTTCTTGGTATTGCTACCACATTCTCCAGCTGGAGCTGAAAGTTTCAGTGGATTACCATGTTACTGACCAAGTGACTAGCCTGCTATCATGCATTTGTGGATGATGTCTTTTTCTAACTAGAAAAATCGAAATTGTCAGTTGGCACAGCATAGCAGTGCAGAATATGAATGTTTACCTTGTTCCCAACACCACCAGACATGACATCACATTGTTGTTATTGCAGCTAGTTACAGAACTGAGAGCATACAAATGCTAGCAGTTACTGAACATACAAATCGAATATTGCTACTGCTAGTTACAGTTAGAACTTGGAAGGTAGTCACAGACTAATATCTACTATTCTGTCCCAGAAAGACCATCATTTGAGGTGTTCGTGTCGCAAGTTTCATTCGATTTGTAGAAAATACGTGCAATATTTATATTTTTAAATATTTTTTAAAAAAACTAGATCTAAAGATACTAATCGTAAGTTTGACATTAATATCAAGCACTGATGCCTCCGCAGGTCTCCTCTGGGAGGGAGTAGGTAAGAGCTATTCTCATCTTACATGTTATGCTCTCTTGATATCAATTTTCGAGGTGAGACCATGCGGAGACCTGCGATGCAATCTCAACTAGTAGCTCAGGCTCATTCGATTCATTTTGTCTCCGCGATGCAATCTCAACTAGTAGCTCAGGCTCATTCGATTCATTTTGTCGCAGGTGGGACTTTTTAATTATCTACACAAAATATCACTTCTTTTGTGGTAGCTTGTTTTATCAATAAACATTCTTCAAGAATGACTTAAATTTGATTAAGTTTGTATAAATTTTTTTAAATAAGACAAGTGATTAAACTCAGAGTAATAAAAAATTAAATATCTTACAATTTGAGACGGAATAAGTACAAATCAACCTTTTTTTTTCTTTTTTGCTCTGTCACAGAAATTAGCACATATTATACCTTCACGCCGAAACAAGAGGCAATCTTTATTTGATTTTGCATGAAATCGTAGCTTCAGTATGTGATATATTTATTTACGTGGTTTGTCACTGCTAAGCATATGGCAGTATTTTCTCGCCCAGACTTTGAAATTCCTGCCTCCGCCACTGTTACACGTCAGGCATATCAGAATCAACCATCTAGGCTTTGTTTAGATGCACTTGCAACTTACAAGTTTTTCTACTCTCTCTCCATCACATCAATTTGTACCCACATATAAAAGAGCATTAAATATAAATAAAAAAATAACTAATTGCACAGTTTGAATGTAAATCACGAGACGAATCTTTTGAGCCTAGTTAGACCACGATTGGACAATATTTACCACATACAAACGAAATGCTTCTGGAGGACTTTTCAATCTCTCTCCTCTCACAAATGATTTGCCGCATGTAAAGAGCATTAAATATAAATAAAAAATAACTAATTGCATAGTTTGGTTGTAAATCACGAGGCGAATCTTTTTTGAGCCTAGTTGGGCCACGATTGGACAATATTTACCAAATAAAAATGAAGTGCTACAGGACTTTTCAATCTCTCTCCTCTCACCATCTAAACAAGGCCCTAATATCCATCCTGTTGGAATGAACGATTGAAAATACTGGGCCAGATTTTACAAGCATGTACCGCCAACAGACTCACAGTTGCCACTTATGTGGCCTTTTGCGCACACTCCAATCCAACACAACTCCCCACGGCAGGCAAACCGAACAAATTTGGAGGAATGAGAAATCTCGAAAAATAAAGAATGGAGAACGCACCCAAGAAGACGACAATAGAAACAATGGAACTGATCAACAAAAGAACATCTAAATATCAGATCATCCCTTTCATTTCTTTTCACTTGATGCACAAATATGCAGTTATAGAAAGAAAATAAGAAAGTAATTGAACAGAAACTGAATTCTATAAAATGAGAAAGTAATTGAAGAGAAACTGAATTTGCATATCATCTGTTGTTTTAACTCATCTTCTGTTGTTTTAACTGACAATCACAGGTGCTCCATGAACATGCAGCCAGCAAGAATCTTAGACATATATTGAATCCAAACTCAAAAGGGAATAGAAAGACAGACAATGAACACAAAGAACAGACAAGTAAAACTAAAATTTAAATGCTACTGATTCAGTTCAGCTATCCACACAAATTATAGTTCCAGCACCTAATTAGCACGTATGTCTCAATTATTGGTTTTATAACACAAGTATGTCAGATATTAATCTGTTTTGATTCACATATACGTTGATATTTCAAAAATTTATTCAATTCCTTCAAATTCTTCGTCTTGTTCAGAATGTGTCTTCAGATCATAATTGATCATTTTGTGTATGCAGACTTACATTGTTGAAAATTTGTGGCAACAAATACAACTGATATTTAACAGTCACAGTGAAGTTATTCGACACACATACACACAAATGTGGCTCAACTGAAAAGAGCTTAGATACAATGAAACAAGTTCATTGATGTGGTCTTAAGTTAAAAAAAAAATAGATACTCAGAAATGGGAAAATGAACAAGTGCTTATTTCCATTATGAACACTATAGTGAAATCTGTACTTGGTATCGAATAGTGACTAATCATTATATTAAAATTAAATAAGATGAAAATAGAATTATAACTAGAGAACTGATTGTACAAGATGTGTATTCACAAAAAATGATTTTTGAAAACGCTAATTGTACTATTTGACAAAAAAAAATGCAAAGACCAAGTACACATGATCAGTCAGTGGGCACACAATGCTACAACTACAAAAGAAAATCAATTATGCAGCTGGGCCCCATCAACCAGAATATTATGATGTTAAGCAAATGACAAGACAAGGATTCAATTAATGAAAAAAATGATTATAAAGGTAACTAATTGCCAATAAAAGATATAACTCTGAGTTGAGAGCAGACTACTGCATTCTCAAAGATATAGTTATGTATACATTTAGTCATATGATCCAATAAAAAAACTATGTTATAAATCTGTGCCTTTTTCATATTTCTTACCAGGGCAGGGATATACAGCAACAATTTGATTCAAAATTTACAGGATATTGATAAAAACTCAATGCTTATGACAACAAGCAAGAAAATGATGTAACTAAAATAAAACATTACACTGGTTTTACATCTCATTCCACTGAATTTTTGAGTTGAAGTGATGGTTTTTAATGCATACTATTGATCATGCTTGGAATTGGCAGCAATGAATTGATTTAAAATTAACAGATCATTCATGATTACTCCATACACATCACAACAAACTAGAAGCGAATATGGAAGATTAAATGACTTGGGATAACAGCATCCAGGTAAATGAGGCAGATGTGGAAGATTAAATGACTTGGGATAACAGCATCCAGCAAATATGGAAGAATGGACAGAGATTTTACTTTCTATATTCTTCAATTTTCCTGCAAAAAATGAGTAAATACATTGATGTAATGGACAGATGCACAGGACTATAGTATCAAACAATTCTACAACAATACGGAGGATAGTGAAGATGAGAGCGGATGTTTTCAAATAAAAAAAACTTGGGATCAGAGCATAACTATATGGACCTTGAAATGGTAACAATCTATAAGTAAAACCTTTTCACTATACATCTGAGAATGCATTGCTTCCAAAATAACATATATTTTCTGCTTTCATAAATAATGCTCCCTCAGGCCCAAAAAGGATGCGATTCTAGCTTTCTACCAAGTCAATCTATCTCAACTTTAACCAAATATATACAAAAAAAATTGTTTATGATATCAAATAATTATAATTAGATTCACCATGAAATATATTCATAGCAATCCAATCTGGAGTTAAAAATTAATAATATTTTCTATATAAACCTAATCAAACTTGAGAAGTTTGGCTCAGTTCAAATCTAGAACTGCATAAATTTTGGGACCGAGGTAGAATAACAATGCAACAATTAAGTTTTACCACATACATTACAGGTAAGGATTGAAAAAGTTGAGCACCAAGACCCAGAACATGAAGAAACAACTAATGATGACAATGCATTAATGTGCAAAATTTGGTTTGTATATTTATGATGAAGAATTGAAGATCCTACAAATGTTTTAAGCACTAATATGCACACATGCCCTTCAATGAGATGTACACTGAAATATACACATGAAATTGAAAAAGCTCACTAAAACGAACAATGAAATACAATAAATAGTATACTGATACTAATTTGCACAACACTGAATAACACACTGAAATTCAATGAACAGAATACAGAAATATACTGAAAAGCACAATGCAAAAATAGCAGACAGAAAGACATGCCTGCAATGAATATCTCACTGAAATGCTCGCACGCCTACAGTGAAAGAATCATTCATGGAAACTGAAACAATCAGTACGAAAAGTTCAAAGACATACACACATGGCTTCACAGAAATGCAAACTGAAGATGGAATCAATTCAGAACATTGAAATGACAAAACAGAATCATCAGAGTTAGCTAGACCATACTCATAAGAAAGGCAAAATGAACACTGGATCAATCCAGAAATGCTAACTCAACACTGAACCATCACCACAAATTTGTCAAGTTGGTAACCACAACATCGATTAAGATTATTCAGACACCACTGGTCATTACTAGTTGCATCCTGCAGATTGCACAGCATCACCACGCCTCCACCCCCAAAGCCTACGATGCCCTCTCAGGGTCCACCACCATAAGTACCACGCCCATGCTCAACTAGATCTCACAAGCATCCCCCTTCCCCTCGCACCGCTCAGTGACTCTGGCCCCAAACGGCCAAACCCAACCAGTGGGAAAGAAATTACACAAAAATACAAAATCCAGCAAACCAAGATGATTCAAATCACAGAAACACATGCTGAAGAACTCAAGCACAATTGAGATTACATAAACAGCAAAGTGAAGATGAAATTACCCAAAGAAATGAAGAACCCATCGAAGCCTAATCCTGCTTAACTATAGGCATTTAAGTGACATGGTTCTAGTCATTACAGGTTTCAGAAGATCATAATATAAATACATCCAATATCTTTGACGGCGAAAGAAAACTTCACAGATACAGTGTTTGCTGCAGTTTGAGATGATAGATTGGTGTATGCTTACAAGCAACACTATGGCATAAGTGTTTGAACACTTGTACCAAAGTTTGATGTAATGAACACATACATTCAATTCAAGGGAGTCTTGGTTTCTTGCACCATCACATCTTCTTTTGCTTGACAGAAAATGACAAAAATGCAGCAGCAGATACCTGGTTCCACAATTTGCCATCATCGAAGGAAAAAGGTCAATTTAACATAGAAGCATTCATGATTTTAATGTGTGACTAGGAAATCAAGTGGTGAAAAGTGAAAATAAGAACTTACTAAATTTCATCTTTAAGAAATTGCAGGCAAGGGTACACTTCATTTTCTGTTTCTTCAATCTCACAGGGTGATTGGCTCTTGACTAGAATTTCATGCGCGACTATCCACGGTTCCAAATTCTTCTTTGTTGACATTAATCCACCAAGAGTGTATAAGGCACCAGGGATGCCATGACACTCAACAACCATCTGTATATATATATTCACAAGTAAACGCATGAAAGGAGTAAAAATACTAGAAACCTTTAGAAATCTTGCAATAGAAACTTGGATAAATAATGAGATATGAAAAAGCTTGATCATTATACCTCCTTTGCAAGATCCTTGATGTCCGGATGAGAATTAATGATTTTGTCCCCAACAAGATACACAAACAAATTCCATGAGGTCACCTCATCCAAACAATGCATCCGCATAGTGTTTCCTGCACAGCGCATCTTAGATACCACAGTCTCATCCCTCGTGGTGAAGACAATTTTCTGTTGGGGACCAAGTTTCATAGGTAGACCAGCGTCAACCAGATCAACGGCACACTGCAGATCATCCAGTAGTAATAGAAATGATTGGTTTCTGAGGAAACTGGAGATGTGATTCACCACAGGTATAGGACCGAATCCAATGTCCCTACTAAGAGCACCACTTAACATATCCATAGTGAAATCTTTGCCAGCCTCAACAAAGAATATGTACCTAAAGTAAGAGAGTTGATTGTAGTAGGTCTGCATGAGCTTCAACAGAGTTGTTTTACCAATGCCACGCATACCAAGTATTCCCATCAACGGGGTTATCCCATTCTCCAGTGATTCCATCAGTTCTTTCTCATAATTGTCCATTCCATGTAATTCTGGGCGAAACAGTCCTGCTCGCTGGATAATGGCCTTGTGGTTGGTATTCTCATCCTTTGGGTTGGCATTGTCAGTCTTAGGACTCACATTGCTATTGTCGGCCTTGGGGTTGGTACTAACATCCTTTGGCTTGGTATTGTCGGTCTTAGGACTCACATGGCTATTGTCGGCCTTGGGGTTGGTATTGTCGGTCTTGGGATTCACATGGGTACTAACATCCTTCGGGTTGGTATCGTCGGTCTTAGGACTCACATGGCTATTGTCGGCCTTGGGGTTGGTATTGTCGGTCTTGGGATTCATATGGGCCCTGTTGCGATCCTTCCATGCTCTCTTCTTGGCCTTCTTCAGCTGATTCCTAGAAGGCTTTGTTGATTTCTTGGGTGATGGCAATTTAGACAACAAAGTGACCAACAAACTGCCTTGATCAAATCTTGTGCTGAATCTTGGTAAACTGTAAAATCCAGGAGAACGAGGAACCAAGACTGGAGGATCAGGAACAAAAGCTGTGCGTCGACGACAATGATGGAGAATGAGTTTATGCAGCAGCAGTAGAATGAGGAGACTCCAGGGCACGAGGTTCCAGATTGGCATTTCTGGCCAACAATACCTAGCAACTGAGGGAACATATCACAAATCAACTTCAGGATTAAGAAAAAAATGACAATCAATACCTAGCAACTGAGGGAACATATCGCAAATCAAATTCAGGAGCAAGAAAAAGAATAAACAAGCTATAGATTAGTGTTGAACCTTGAGGCGGATGTGGTGCCCCCATGGCAGACCCAGGATTTGAACCTAGGGTATGCCTAGCACAAATATGTCGCAATCAGTATGGCCTATGATGCAAGACATAATCTAAACCTATAAGATATCAAACACAATTGAGCACTAGGCGGGAGGAGAGTGTTTTGGGACTGAAATAATTTAGATTTATAATTTGGACTTTCTAAATCTAACTAGTAATAATAAGATTAGCTAAAATCTAGGGTAGTCCATGGACTATCCAAAACAAGGCTGGATCCGCCCATGGCCACCACACCATGAGGGCAGGAGCTCTGGGAGGCTTGCACGAGATCCACCCGGTGGGATGGATGGAAGGCGACGGGTAGCACGGCTGTGGAGGTGATACAAAATCCATGGAAACCATAAAGCATATGCAAATGAATCATTTTCAGTGAATGCAAAAATGATAGTGACATGGGATGACACACTCAAACTTACAAAATTCACGCCAACGGAATAAAAAGCTAATTACACATTTTAAATTTAATTTGAAGGAGTGAAGGTCAACTGCCAAACCATGTGTTCTTTACAGATCACACGCATCTAGCTTTTCGCTTGACTTGCAGTATTTGTACGTGTGCTAGTTGCTACCACAGGTTTGCCGGTGTTTTTTTTGTTTGACCAGAAACTGTTTGGCACAATTACAGTCATCTATAAGATCACACCAACAAATATATCATGAGCTGACATATAATTTGAATGTAAGATCACAATAATAACGATTTTAGGTGGGGATCACACAGCTATATAGGAACTTGCGATAATCAGGATGCGGATTTATTTACCAGAAAATCATCAAAGTAACTTGAGTTCTCAGTTTCAGGTTGATGCGGTCAGACAAGCGACAAAGTGACTCTGCATGTGATAGAAGATTTATAATCAGCGTGACATAATTCTACTGAACATTCTTAATAAGAGAATATAGCATATTACAAAAAGAACACTGAAAAAAACTGCTAATCAGCGCAACAAACCATCTGCAGGTTGAAGTGAATTTAGATCTCCTGATTTCTTTGAGAAATAGAGACAGTCATTGACGGAAAGAGATTTCTTTTTCTGTTGAGAAATAGTCACTGAAGTAAATTGTTTTTTTTTTTTTTGTTTGAGAAACATATAGTCCTCAAGACCTCATCAACCAACAAATAATTTTTCTCATGATCCATACCACAACAGTGCAACTCACCATTTACTCATTCATTCAAGTTCACATAGCTTCCTAGCCTTAAAATAATTCATTGGAATTTAGTGAAAAATGGAACCTTGAACATGAATGGTAAATAAGAATGGGAGCAAGCAAGCCCATATAGCGCCATCAAAGCGCAGCTAGCCTAACACCACCTGATCGTTGCAGCATGGGCACCTAATTTTTTCCGATTGGGGAAAAAACTATTCTGATTCTACTCTTCTACTGGAAAAATCTATCCAGCGAGTCACCGGATGGAACAAACGAATCGCATTTGGCACAATAAGAACCAGACAAGGAATGCACGCATGGAAATTAAGAAGGAAAGTCCACATGGAAACTAAGTTGGCCGAGCAGTGGCCATAGTCGAGGCAATCAAGTATTTATATTTAAAAAATAAAAGCAATATGAATTGGAGTGCTAAGTGAATGAAATTTTTACTTTCAACAGATAGTCTGGGTTCCATCTATTAAAGCCGTGAACCTAGTATTCAGGCTGCCAAAAAATCTCCAAACTTAGTAGCATCACTGTAGGTTCAAAAGGCAGTTTACAACAATTTGTCTAGAATGTTTTCACCACCACTGCATCAACTGGAAGCTCGATATCCAAGGACGGGAAATAGAAAAATAAATGCTACTGATTTTTTATTAAAAAGAACAAAGCCTCAATGCATCACATTATCATGTATCCACAGAACAAATCTATGAACATGGTCTGCAATTTTACAAAAATCAAGCATACTTTGTCTGTCAGAAGCAGACAACCTCTCCGGAAAATTTTACATGTAGCTGTCATCTACTACATGAATTGACAAATAGCACAGAATGCTCCGTAGGAAGCATTTCAGTTTAGGTGCGGTCGACAAATAGCACATAAGAATCGGTATTTGCATCATAGTAACATCATCAAGGTAGGCGAATAGTACACAGTAGTAGAAAGGGAATATAAAATCGGATCTGCGAGGAACGAATAGGAGCAGGATGTACCTTGAGCTGCCAAATACACAGGTGGCCGGGCTTGGGGAGCGCGCTCGGCGGAGGGGGACGGTGGGGCGGGCGCGCTGGGACCCGGTGGTCGCGGGTGCGCTTTCGTCGGAGGAGAAGAAGAGGAAGCACCCTTGGCAGGTCGGTTGAGGTGAGCCGCGCCGCCGCTTAGGGAAAAGGGCTTCCGCGCCGCCTCTCGTTCGGCGCAGGAGAGAACAGGCAGCACCCGCCGACCGGTCGGTGGCCTCGCCGCCGCCGCCGCGCGGAGGGGCGCAGGGAGCTAGTGGCGGCGCTGGACTAGGGTTTTTTCTATATCGCGGAGGGGAGCGCGGAGGGGAGATCTCTGAGGATGGCAGCGATGGAGACGCTCAGGGCACGTTTATATTTTTGCCATTTATATATTATGTTAAAAGAGAAAACTATGTATTTGGCACAGGTCCTGAAACTGGGCCGACTCCTTCCCTAGGCCGATTGTTAAACACGAATTATTTACCTGTACTATTTTATATTTCGTATTACAGTATAATAAAAAGTTATCTATCCACTCCCTTCATCCTAAAAAGATGATGTTTTAGTGTTCATGCCATAAGTTTAACTCGATTTCTAGAAAATACATACAATATTTATATCTCCAAATAAATTTCTTAAAAAACTAGATCTAAGTATCGAAGTTCAGCTAGGCGCTAGACGGAATCTAGACGCTAATCCTCACCCTAGCGTCTAAGCGAGATTAATCACGACTAGGCGTTCCTAGGCGTTTTCCTAGGCGATGGTTAATATATGCTTAAATTTATTAATCTATACCTCTATACCTATTAATAAAGAGGCAAAATTTCTGCTATTTTTTTCGTCTGGCCCATTCCAACTTAGGTTAACTGTCTAATCCACTTACTTGGCAGCCCACTCTAGCAACCAGTCTGAACCCACCTGCTCTTGCTTTCGGCCCACTCCAGCCACCAAACCGGCCCACTCGCCACTCGTGGCCCCGCTTAGCCGAACATCAAGCAGCGTGAAAAATGATAAAAATAAATCGCCCCCAATCTTTACAAGTATGAATTTTGCACCATGGCTCCTGCCTTATTCTCATGCCACATGTCCAAAGACATTCTCATGCCACGTGTCTGCATACGGCTTCACCCACCCCCGCCTTCCACATGAAATCGTCGAGAACTTCGCTCGAGCATTCATCCCTACGCCTTAGCGAGGCCATCAGCTAGCGCCAGTGCACGCCGCTCTCGGCGAACTCACCGTGATCGCGGATGGGTAGAGCTTCGATGGGGTGCTCGGGGCCATCACCACCGAGAGTCCAGGGGCCGACAGGCCTGCCCGGCCACCTTCCTCCTCTCTTGCGCTACGCACGAACGGCAGGATTGCAGGAAGGGAAGACGCCGAATCTGTTGCGCCTTGACCCACGGCTCGCCGAAGAATGCGACCAAGCCGGAGGTCGCCATAGGCCGCCAGCACTTTGGTCCTCCCTCGCCTTCGCCTCGCTCGAAGCCGTCCGCGTTGACGCCGTCGACCTTGCCGGCGCGCCCCGTGACACAGGCGGCCGCGCCCTCTCCCCTCTTCCCTAGCGCCGCCCCGCTCCATCCGCCTCCATCTCTTTTTCCTCTTCCTTTCGCTCGCCGCGAGCCGCCACTGCTGCGTCCCGCCATGGCTGCTTGGCCAAGCGCCAAGCCACTCGCCTCTGCTCCGCCCTTATCCCTCGTCCGTGCCGCGGCCGGGCACCACCACCGACCCACTACTCTCTCCCCCGCCCTCGCTCTCTCTCTCTTTTCTTTCGTCTCGCTTCGCCGGGGATGAGGACGGGGCGTGGCATCCAATGCCGATTGCCAACCACGTCACAAAGAACCAACCCACCTGCCGTTGTTCATGAACTTGGCACACGTGAACCATTCACATCACAAGGAGCGTGCACAGCAAAGACAGAAGAGGTGCATGTGGTGGTGCTAGCTGCCTAGCCCCACCAACTGGCCCACGCGTCAGCCACTATGGGTGTGTTTGGTTGGGTGTGCTATTCTAGCCTGTTGTTGGTATAAATTAACTGCACCCTAATTATAATCGGATTATCCGCAGCGCCACGGATATACTGATAGCACTTCACCAAGATCAACCCGGTTTTAATATCGAACCCAAAGGAACAGTAGGTGAAATATGATCTAGCCTAATACTTCTTAATCTACGGGGCACAAACAACTTAGAAAACTATCGAGAATGAGGAAATAGCTAATGCACTCTAGTTCTAACCACCGGTAAACTTTGTATAATATCGTCTTATCGGGCAAGTGATCCGAATAGGAGAAGAAACAGAGTAATCTACCTACCGGACACCTATCGGCCTGTCTGTCCTATCAACGGGAAGTGGACTACGGAGGATTCAACGTAGCTATAGAGTCACCTACGCGAGCTACCACTATCCGGCTAATCGGGGGGACATTCACAAGTAATCATAACCCGGACACCACGTCTACGCTACGACAACTACTCGACCTAGGAGCTACCCAAATCAAAGTACTCAATGTAATATGAGTTGCAAACTAAAGAACGAATATAAACGCCGCTTACTTGAATCGGAATATTAAATACAAAAGTACCTCGAACGCAGCCTCCGGGCGAGGGAGCCGAATCCAGACGAAATCTGACTCAGAAGGGGCGCTCCGGCAGTCGGGGCTCCTCCGAATCTTTACTCTCCTCTCTATCTCTCTAATCTCTATCTTGATTGCTAGCCTAGATCTAGTGGATCTCTATCTAAAGCTCACGAATCTTCATCTCTTGATCGGCCTCCTCCAAGGGGGTATGGCCCTCCTTTTATAGCCCTGGGATTAACACGCCGTCGGATCAAACCGACTTAACAAGCGGCCGGATGAAAACCCTAGGCGGCAGGAGAAGGTTCTAGAAGGGGGGGCAGCGGGCGGCCACCCTAGGGCGCCGGCCCCCATGGTGGAGCCGGCCGGCCCCACCGGGCAGCAAATGTGGGCCCCCACTTCTTCGGTGTCTTCTCGAGTCTTCCCGAGTCCTCCTAAGTGATATCCTTTTGTCGCGGTTATGTTTCGTGGTAAATAAGCACTCAAATCCCTCTTTTAGGCTTTTCTCAATAATTCCACTGAAAAATGCACAAATCACCAAAACTCGTGGAAATTGTTAATGATAACCCTATTCTTGTTATAATTCTGTTCCTCGGGTAATGGTAATTGCTAATAAATTTTGGATCATAACAAGTGTCAACAATTACCCCCCACACTTAGGCTTTTGCTCGTCCCCGAGGAAAAGGTTGGTTTTAGTAATGGATACCACCAATACGTAACTTGGGACCTAAATTATATAGTACTAGTCTAGTAATCATGTATTGTGAGATTCAAAAGTGTCTATCATGAATTCTTAAGTAATTGCTTTGAGTAAGATAGTTTAAGATTGATTACACCTTTTCGTAATTATGTTTCTTTGGAGTAGAGGTTATTTTGTAAAAACGTGGCTGCATCTCTCTCTTGTAGTGGCACCAATAGTGTGTATAATGTGGGAGAGAAATATCATATTCCTAGATCAGAAAGACTTCTCACTTCTAGACATATTATGTCGGAGGTACCATAAGCTTTTCTTTTTATTTAGCACATGCTTATACTTCTTATTTTGATCGAGGTTTCGGACACTTGTCCCTTTTTATTTCCTCGTGATCCATCTCGCTGAGGTTTCGGGACACTTGTCCCTTTTTTATTTCCTCATTTCTTTTGATTTGCTCATGCCTCCGTCATAATACTGCTCTAGATAGTGAATTACTTTAACATGTGACACTGGGAATATGATAAAACTCTCAACCATGATTAGACTTATTGTATGCCATAAAAAGAGGAGTGAAGCTAAAAAAAAGTTTAAAGTTTTCATAAAAATCTCCAAAGATAAATTATCAGAAAACGAGTGATCATTATCTTAACTACCTTATTTTCCACAATAACTTAATCAATCATGAAGTGCTTTTGAATTTCATAATAAACACAACTCTAGAGCGATATATAATTTAAATTTCTCAAGTGATGGGTTGAATGGGTTTATTATTTCTTAAAGCATTTTAATATAGAGATTCATGGTTCGGATCGTAATGCAGAATAATACATGTATTTAAGTCGTAATTAAGTTGAACCTCGAGCGTGATCGAAACGAGGAAACGAGGAGAGAGCCGGGGGCGCCGCCCGGCCCCACTGGGCGCCCGGCCCGGCCCCACCTCGGGGTCCTGCGGGTCCCGCTTTGCGTCTTGCGCGGTGTTGATTCGATGATGGTTCGGATTACGCTATTCTTCCCGATCGTATTTTTGCTTCGTGATTGATTGTGCTTCCCCACACTTGTTTTTCTATAAATTCTCTGCACAATATGTGGAGACAAAATATTCCAAAAATAGAGAGTAGAGTAGATAACACACATTAATAAAATAAGGCACTTTATTCATTCATAGTGGTGGTAAAATATAATTCAACAGACGCTTTAATGACTCGAGCTAACGACATGCCCTAGCTCTTTAGGCTTTGACCTAAACCCGACTCAACTTGATGACTCATTAATCTAGCGGTAAGTGTGCCTTATTGGATAACTAGGCGCTTAATGCCGCCCTTCATTGTTGAGGCCCCGAATTTCGCCCCCGAGAGCCGCAACCTCGCCTTCAAGCTTTTCTTTATCGCGCTTAAGATTGCGGAGTAACTTAGCATGAATCCCAACCTTCTCTTCTAACTCATTTATGAGCTTGTCCCTCAAATTATTGGACGTTTCCATCTCTTTGACAAGGTTGGAGAGGCCTTCAAATTTCTCGTTAAGAATGCGTAAGGTTGGTGCTTTGGGAACCTTCTCCAATGCTAATGCCGATGCTTTGCTCTCTTCCTCTTAGGTTTAGGCTTGGGTTTAGGTGCAATAGGCTCAACATAGCATACTTCATCGATTTGCACGAACTCCCCGAATGTAAGGGCGAGAGGCATTGGTGTACTTAGCGCATATCAAGTTACCCTTCTTGTCGGTCTCGACCGATACGAAGTCGCTCATTAGCTCTGGGTGCAAGAAGCTTGGTACCACGAGGGATGGCAATCGCTTCCCTTTAGCGCCTCCTTCAAGCATCGACCTGCGAGGTGGAGGAAGAGCATCCGGATCTTGCACGTAGTAGACTTGCTTATGACGCCGAGGTGTTGCAGCTTGCTTCGGCGGCACAACGGCGAGGGGCTTCGGTACCGTGCGGGGACGAGGGCCTTCGAGTCATTCTTTGGGGATGCCGTTGAAGTCCGTGCCGTAGGAGACAATCGCCTTGTTCGCCATTGCTAGTAGATCTAAACTGGAGAGCTCCTTTTTGAGGAAGGAGAGGTGGCTGGTTATGGAATAAAGTTGAGGAGGTCTAGGTACGTATTTATATGGGTTTTTAGGAGACAGGGATGAGGATAAAACCTAGGTTCTACGTGATCCGCATTTAAAGTATATCCGATCATCGTCAAACATACGCGAATATACGTAGGAAGAGGGTAGAAGGTCGAGGGACGAAAAGACGGGACGAGGGGACACCGGGGCGCCGTCCGCCCCACTAGGGCGCCGGCCGCCCCACCCAGCCCATTTCGGGTGCCCTTCTGGGGGTGCCTCGGAATCCTCCTATGATTCTGTTAGATATATATTCGGATAAAATTTCGTACCGGACTAAAATAGACCTTAATAAGATGGTAATTGGATGAAATCAATTTCATCCACTACTCCCCGAATCATATGGTTCCAAATAAAGTTTAAGTCGGTGCCCATTTACCTTGAATAACGTACCTTCGTTTGATTGTAGAGTTATTGCTCCATGCGGTGACGCATTCACGACGATAAAGGGTCCTTCCCATTTACTTCTTAGCTTCCCAAGCCCGAATAATTTGAACCTGGAATTAAAAAGTAATACCTTATCTCCGGTGAAAACTCCTTTTTCTTGATCCTCTTATCATGCCATTTCTTCGCTCGTTCTTTGTAGATTTTCGAATTATGATAAGCCTTTTCTCTCCATTCTTCTAATTCTGATAATTGTATTTTTTTTTTCTCTCCAAAGCGTCCAAATCCATGTTCCATCTTTTTATAGCCCAAAGAGCTTTTATGTTCTAATTCAACTGGTAAATGGCAGGTCTTGCCATACACCAATTGATATGGTGACATACCCAAAGGTGTTTTGTAAGTCGTCCGGTATGCCCATAGTGCATCCGTAACTGATCCTTCCATAAAGTTCCCATCTCATCTACCACAAGCTGAGAATATTCTTGATTTACTTATTGGACGTTTCTGCCTGACCACTTGTTCTGAGGATGGTATGGAGTAGCGACATTGTGTCGTATTCCATGGGCTTGTAGGTATAAGTGAAACTTCTTATCGAAATGAAATGCGTTCCTCCATCACTTATAACCATTCTAGGTGTTCCAAACCTTGGGAATATGATTTCTTCGAACATCTTCTTTGAATGTTTGGAGTTAGCATTTTTACATGGCATAGCTTCTACCCACTTGGATACATAGTCAACTGCCACCAAAATATACTCATAATTCTTTGACTTCATAAAGGGTCCCATGTAATCAATTCCCTAGACATCAAAGAGCTCAATCAAGGTTGTTGGTGAGTGGCATGGCATCTCTTGTATTGATGTTTCCGTGCCTCGACATGCTCCACATCTTCGGATGAAATCTTTGGTGTCTTCATACATAGTTGGCCAAAAGAAACTACTCGCGCGATTTTTGCATGAGTGCGGAATGCCCCATAATGACCTCCATATGGTGATGAGTGACATTTCTGAATGATCTGCAAGCCTTCTTCTACTGGTACACACCTTCCGAGTAATCCATCAAACATACCCGAAAGAGGTAAGGTGGATCCCACATGTGGAGACGACTTTCATAAATGAGTCTCTTCTTATTTTCTCCAGGTGGTACATAACCTGCAACCATAAAATTGACAATATTCGCGTACCAAAGGGTCTGTCTTGGTTACTTTAAACAAAGATGTCATCTCTTAATGAATCATTTATAGGTAATTCCCATTGGTTCTTTAAAATACATTCTAGACAAATGATCGACAACAGATTTTCTATTCCTTTTCTATCTTTAATCTCTAAATCAAATTCTTGTAGTAATAGAATCCATCTTATTAGTCGGGGTTTAGCATCTTTCTTAGTGAGCAAATATTTAAGAGCAGCATGATCGGAATAAACAATTATTTTGGCTCCAACTAAGTAAGATCTAAATTTATCAATAGCAAAGACAACGACCAAAAGTTCTTTTTTCAAGTAGTTGCATAATTTAATTGTGCTTCTGTCATTGTCTTGCTAGCATAAGCAATTGCATGATGCGTCTTATCTTTTGTTTGTCCTAGGACTGTCCCTACTGCATAATCACTAGCATCACACATAATTTTAAAAGGTAAAGACCAATCAGGGGGTTGGATGATTGGTGCTGATGTAAGTGCTTTCTTAAGAACAGTAAATGATTCCAAGCATTCTTCATCAAAGTCAAAAGGTACATCCTTAGCTAACAATCTTGTCATTGGTCTAGCAATTTGTGAAAAGTTCTTTATAAATCTATGATAAAAACCACAATGACCAAGAAAACTTCGGACTCCTTTTGCATTAACAGGGGGAGGTAGTTGTTCAATTACTTCAATCTTAGCCTTATCTACCTCTATACCTCTTTCTGACACTAAGTGTCCCAACACTATTCCTTCTCTAACCATAAAATGACATTTCTCCCAATTGAGGACTAAGTGTTTTTCTTCACATCTTTGCAAAACCTTATCTAAATTTTCTAGACAATCATCGAAAGTTTTTCCATAAACTGAAAAGTCATCCATAAAAACTTCCATGATTTCTTCTATCATATCGAAAAATATAGACATCATACATCTTTGAAAAGAAGCAGGTGCATTACATAATCCAAAAGACATTCTTCTATAAGCATAAGTTCCATAGGGACATGTAAAAGTGGTTTTACTTTAATCATCAGGGTGGATAGGGATTTGGTGATATCCTGAATAACCATCAAGGAAACAAAAGAAAGAATGATTTGCTAGACGTTCTAACATTTCATCAATGAAAGGTAGAGGAAAATGGTCTTTCCTTGTTGCTTTGTTTAGTTTTCGATAATCTATGCACATTCGCCATCCAAAGGACAGTTCTTTTTAGGTATTAATTCATTTTTATCATTCTGGACAACTGTCATTCTTCCCTTTTTAGGTACAACTTGCACAGGACTTACCCACTCGCTATGCGGTACTGGGTATATGATCCCTGCATGTAAAAGCTTTAAAACTTCTTTCTTTACTACGTCTCGCATCGCATTTTGGAGTCTACGTTGAGGCTCTCTTGAAGGTGTAATTTCTGTATTGATTGGTATGCGATGGGTGCAAAGAACAGGACTGATCCCTTTGAGATCTTGGAGTGAATATCCAAAAGCGGCTCTATGTTTTTCTAAAACTGCTATTAATTTATAAGATTCTTCATCAGAGAGTTTATCGCTTATAATCACAGGATATTCTTGATCATTATTTAGGAAAACATATTTAAGACCAGATGGTAATGGTTTAAGCTCAATAGAGGGCTTTTGTGGTTCTAGTAATTCATCAAGAGGTTCAGGGATCAATAAGGTCCTCCTCCTCTTCATCAATGAAAAACTGGGCATCATCTTCTAAATCAGGTTGAATAAAAGTATTATACTCAACTGCCTTAACCTCTTCTATTGAATTTGATTCAGGGGAAGGACTACGCTTTAATATTTACTGTATGAGTTATAGGTATTGAGAAATTAAATCCCTTCCCAAGCTTGACATTTAATTTACCATTACGACCTTCTCGAAGAAGTTTGATTATAGGTACCCCAATCATTACATCAAAATCCCACACATCAAAGATATAGAAATTTAGCGAAAATGTGGAAATCATTAATAACAATAGGAAGTGCACTTAAAACTCCTATACTAAGAATAATGTGTCCTAAACAATTTTTGAGTAATTTATTTGTAGGCATTAATGGTATGTCTTTTAAGAATTTTCTAGTAAAAGAGTATGACATAATGTTGACTCCTACAACTGGGTTATATAAAGCTTCAAAAGGATATGAATTTACTTGCAGCATTATATTAACAGAGGGTGAATCAAGACGAATTATATCGGGGGGGATTGCTCAGATTCTATCAACCAATCATTACCCAAAATAAAAATCAAATTTCTTATTATTTCTCTAAGAAATTTTAAATCATCGAGGATGTGAAAAACTGAAATTAAAATCTCTGGATTGCTTTGGGGTTGAATAATTTTACTATAAAGTGTAGTATTCCCAAAATCATTAAAGAAATCATCCTCTATTTCAAACATCCACGTAGAATTCGAAACTATCTCATCAACTAGCTCAGGTTTTAATTCAACTACAGATTGAGATGAATCAAGTAAAAGTTCGGTTTTAGCTAATTGAGAATTTTCTTCTAACAACTCTTCTTTTTCTTCTTGGGAGATCATTCAAAATATTAGTAAGAATAGTTTTAGCATGATCAACAAGTAATATGCATAAATGCTCCTCTTGAGGCCAAATTAAGATATTCTTTGTTTTTTATCATCAAGGCCTAAAAAGAAATGTTGTAAAAAGCATGGGTTCTTACGTAAAAAGCAAGATTAGGTCCGAATTTACAAAACCATCAAAACGATCCCAAGCCTTGCCTAGCGATTCATTACTTAATTGTTTGAATCCTATGATTTCAAATCGAAGTTTAGCGACCTTTTCTCTTTGGGAAAAATTTAAGACAAAAAGTATTTTCGTAATATCTCCCAATCTCCTTGACTACTCCCAACATGGCGATTATACCATTTCTTGGCTCTACCCGTTAATGAAAACGGAAAGAGTTTCCATCTTAAAGTTTCATCGACCATGCCCTTAATGCGCGAGACATGAACATGTTTGCTCAAAATTAGTTAAATGGGAATAGGGGTTTTCGCTAGTGTTACCAGAAAAAGATATGTTCTTGGACTAATTTAATTAATCCCGGCGCGTAGCTCATAGCCGATGATGTGATAGGTTTAGAAGATTCTATTGGTCGGAGGTACGATCCCGATGGTGCTCCATATTGATATAAAAGTTGCGATTCGTTTTCCATAATATTTTTATTTTTTTTTTTTTGTTTTTAATATAAGGATAACTATAGACTTAGATAGGCTAAATCAAAATCGATAAACCGTTCCCGAAACAACGGCGCGCCGAAATGCTTGTTGGTATAAATTAATCGCACCCCTAATTATAATCGATTATCCATGGCGCATGATATATCTTGATAGCACTTCACCAAGATCAACCCGGTTTTTAATATCGAACCCAAAGGAACAGTAGGTGAAATATGATCTAGCCTAATACTTCTTAATCTACGGGGCACAAACAACTTAGAAAACTATCGAGAATGAGGAAATAGCTAATGCACTCTAGTTCTAACCACCGGTAAACTTTGTATAATATCGTCTTATCGGGCAAGTGATCCGAATAGGAGAAGAAACAGAGTAATCTACCTACCGGACACCTATCGGCCTGTCTGTCCTATCAACGGGAAGTGGACTACGGAGGATTCAACGTAGCTATAGAGTCACCTACGCGAGCTACCACTATCCTGGCTAATCGGGGGGACATTCACAAGTAATCATAACCCGGACACCACGTCTACGCTACGACAACTACTCGACCTAGGAGCTACCCAAATCAAAGTACTCAATGTAATATGAGTTGCAAACTAAAGAACGAATATAAGCGGCTTACTTGAATCGAATATTAAATACAAAAGTACCTCGAACGCGGCTCGGGCGAGGGAGGCGAATCAGGGACGAATACGGCTCCGAAGGGGGCGCTCCGACAGCCGGGGCTCCTCCGAATCTCTACTCTCCTCTCTATCTCTCTAATCTCTATCTTGATTGCTAGCCTAGATCTAGTGGATCTCTATCTAAAGCTCAATCTTCATCTCTTGATCGGCCTCCTCCGGGGGGGGTATGGCCCTCCTTTTATAGCCCTAAGTGGGATTAACACGCGCCGTCGGATCAAACCGACTTAACAAGCGGCCGGGATGAAAACCCTAGGCGGCAGGAGAAGGTTCCGAGAAGGGGGCGGCGACGGCCACCCTAGGGGCGCCGGGCGGCCCCATGGTGGAGCCGCCCCCCCCACCTTTGGCAACAAGCGGGCCCCCACTTCTTGGTGTCTTCCGGAGTCTTCCCCGAGTCCTCCGGTGATATCCTTTTTGTCGCGGTTATGTTTCGTGGGTAAATAAGCACTCAAATCCCTCTTTTAGGCTTTTCTGAATAATTCCACGAAAAAAATGCACAAATCACCAAAACTCGTGGAAATTGTTAATGATAACCCTATTCTTGTTATAATTCTTTCCTCAGGTAATGGTAATTGCTAATAAATTTTGGATCATAACAAGTGTCAACACCCGTCTTAGTTTTCTAAGCCAGGCCAGCCAAAGCCTGGCTATTGCTATGCAACACGCACTTGTTTAGTTGCATGTATTATATAAGCCCCGCATTAGAATATGTGTATTTGGTTGTCTGAGTTTGCTTGCATAGAAGTACTTTATCTATGTGAAGGTAAGTTTACCCCCTCACACATATAATATCGAACACTCAAAGGTACACCGAATACAGACGTGTGGGGCAACATCACTTGTACAAACCTGGCTTGCTGGAAATGGTGGGATCGAGTGTTTCCAGCAAGCCAGGCTAGCCTCCCTCTTTTGCATTAGTTAAGTCGGGGCTTACGGCCTTAGCCGAACAACTAAACACGAGAAAACTGCATTCTAGAAGCCTAATTAGGCCCTTAGCCGGCAACCAAACACACTCTATGGCGACAACTCAAGTGCTAAGCTCACACGAGAACATACACGAGAGAGTAAAAGTAAGTCTTTCCTATTCCAGAAAATTTCTAAATAAAATAAACTAGAACCAACGTAGATCTTTCGGTGTACTCCCCAACGCAACAAAATAAATGAACATCTTATTCTCAAAAAATCAATTTTTGTATAAATTTATATCGTTAAATAAGTTTATTATAAAAGTATAATATGCTCAATCTAATGATACTTAATATACATGAAAAATGTTAATATATTTCTATATAAATTTTGTTAAATTTTAAAATATTTGACTTCTCGAAAACCGAGACATACGTTTATTTCAGGATGTAGGAAGTACACAAATACATCATGAATATATAACATTGTAGTGGCTTTTAGTTAAAATCAAGTTTGTTGCAACTCATGATATCCATCATTTTTAGAAAGTCAGAACCACATCGATTATACTTTCTTTAGTTCCTAATATAAAAACTAACATTATCATACATAACAGCCTCTACTCATTATTTCAAAGGAGGTAACAGGCGCCACAAAAAATAAAATGGCCCCATCCAGTATGGCGCGGCAAAGCCGCGCCTGTGTCTTCTAGTAGGTTTCGCGGCTTTGCGCCTGTGTCTTCTAGTAGGTTTCGCGGCAAAGCCGCGCCTGTGTCTTCTAGTAGGTTTCGAACCTTGGTCTGCAACCATCATTTTATATAGGCTTACCACTACACCACACAAGCCTTGATGATGTTCTACGTAATTTCTTTGTATTTAACGTGGATTACGCTTTCCAACCTTTTAGGTAAAAACATTTTTTATTGTTGGAAAGAGACAAATAAAAAGAAACTTTTGGTCGGTGCTTCGTCGTGCATGTGCTTTCTTTCCATATATTCCGATCACATTAATCTGACTCCTTTTCTTTTTCCATTTTTTTCAATTTTTATTTCACCGTGTCCTTTTTCATTTCTTGAGGTAACCTAGACATATATGAATAGGATCAAATAGATATCTTCGGTTATGTTATCTTTTGTTTCTTTTTATCTCCTATTTATTATAGAAAAAAATAATAAGGATAGTATTACATTGATATTTTTCTTTTCTAATTTTTTGTTTCTTTTTTATCTCCTGTTTATTATAGACAGAAAAAAATAATTACATTGATATTTTTTTTTTCTTTTCTAATAAATAGATATTTTCTATACCTAATAATAAAGAGAGATATTTGTTTTTCTCTCTCCTTACTTGCTCAGCCTTCATAGATTCCTCGCATGGACTCTTCCAAAAGAATGCGCTCAGCAGATCGAATACAGTACAATGACTCAATAAATTGAATATAAATTAATGGGTTAAATCGGACACCAGTTACACTATATCGGCGTGACAAGATGTTGCGACAATGGCGCGAGGCACAGAGAGAAAGTTGGAGGCCTCACGTGCGAGTGGACGAGGCCCGTGACTAAGTGATAAAAATAAAAAGAAAAATGTATTACAGATAAAGAAATGGTTTAGAAAAATTACATGATGATGAAGTGTTTGTACCCTCTGTAAATTCACTGTTTTCATTTTGCTACACTATATTTATTGATTCTTTGATGTAATAGTTGGAAGTGGAAGTGAAAAACGTGCACCCCTAACCATTCATGTCTGTAAGAGAGTTCTAGCTCTATGTCATAGATGCAATTGATTACTTAAGTAGAAAAAATATATTCAAACAAAATTATTTAGTCCCCAGTCCCAAAATAAGTACACATTTTGTTTATCGATGAGTCAAACTTTTCTAAATTTGACTAAATATGTATAAAAAATATACTAATACTTTTGATGTAATAAGCATCATCATTACATTAGTTGTACTAAATTTATTTAGAGAGATAAATATTGATAGTATTTTCTATATATGAATTTGATTCCTCAATAAACGAGATGCATACTTATTTTTTTGGATGGAGGGAATAGGCTTTTTGTACCATAGTGTTGTATGCAATAAAGATACAATGATGTAAATAAAAAACTATAGCTTTGACGACAAACCAACATATAGATAACAAGGTTTTCATGATGTTATTATTTTTCTCCCGTTGCAACGCACGGGCACTTTTTCTAGTATATATTTAAGTACTTAAAAAAAAAAAAAATAGAAAATCTATGATCATGGAATAGGGAGAAAAAAGAAGAAAAGCACGTAAAAAGTGGCCCAGCCCACCTTGTCCATAGTAAAAAAAAAAATGGCCCAGCCCACCCCCACCTTGTCCTTTCTCCTCCAACCTCCTCCCACCCTGGCGCCACCCACGCCCGCCGCTGCCCGCACCTGTGCTTTTGCCGCCGCCCGCGCCTACGCTCACCGTCGCCCGCGCCCTCCGCCCGTCCGCACAAGCCCGTGCGAAGCCCCCACCGCCGACCGCAGCTCCTCCTCCTCCACGGCGATCTCCGCCAAGCGCTCCTCCACCCCCCCACTAGCGAGGCGGGGGGAGCCTCCGATTCGCGACTAGTCGCGCTTAGTCGCGTCTAGGCGGCGCCCTAGCAGAACATTGCTAAATATCTTTCCGATGATACTAATTATAATACTAATCTATATGTTTATTATTTATAAAAATTGCCGGCAGTCATTTCTCAGGAAGCAAGAACAACATTATACTTGAATGGGTCTGATGACATAGGAAAGCAGTACAATGTTAGCACACATGACACAGTCACAAGTTTGTAAATGTTAACTGTTGTCTATAACTTAAATTACAGAACATGTTGAATGACAATCAATTTTTGGATTTAGGTATCTGAAATCACAGTGCTGTCTCAGCCTCAAGGAGCTTTGCCAGATTGTGCTTTCATCATGAGCAATATATTGCCACCAAGGCCTAGCCCACTAACAACCGCGACCAAAGCAGGAAAGTCAGCCGTGGCAAAAAAGAAGCAAACTGCAATGAAGAAGAGGACAAAGGAGTCGACCAGTTCCTCTGCACCAGTAATGAACAAGAGAAAGGCCTCGCAAGATGTTGTTAACAAGATGAAAGATATGATAAACAAACTAAAGAGACCAACAACTGCAGAAGAAGAAGAGTTCTAGTGCTTTTGTGTGCAAGATGCTTCTTTTCTGATCCTATGAACTAGTCACAATGTATAGGAAAGTCCTCAGAAAAATATTTATTTTCTCATGTGTGATCATTAGCATGTCAAGTTCTTTTGAAGTGAAGTTAGTTAATCACTCTCTGTGAACTCCTTTTGAAATGCACAAGATACTAGTCACGGTGCTGCATTTGAAGTGGATAAATTACTTGTTTGTGTTCAATTCCGTGAAGTCCTTTCCATTTACAATTTTATTCATTGCACATTACAACTGAACTGAAAACAAGTTCTTACTTGAACCTCACAGAAAACAGTATGACAACACTATTTGGTTTCCAGTCCCTACTACAGCGGACATACTAGCTGCTTCAGTAGTTCAGTTCTGCTTTGTTCTTCAGTTCGGCTTTGCTTTTAGGCACCTGACAAAGTTCAGCTTTGCTTCAGTTCACTGTACAAAAGCAGCAAATGGCTAGCGACTGCACTCTGGGCACCTGACGTTAGGGATCTCTTCGCCTAGTAGCCGACGGCAAGACCTCAACTGGGACGCCATGGCGGACCTCGGACTTCCTCCTTGCGGGCATCGATCTCTGCATGAAGGCGTCAGAGAGGCGTGCCCGACGAATACACGGCACAGAGACGGCGGCCTCAGCGAATGCACGCGCGGCGGATCTAGCTTCTCACCAGCGACGACGACCACAGAGCCGACGGCGGGCGGATGTGGATTCCAATCTGTTAGATAGGGATTCAAATGGATAGAGCCATGCACAGCAACCCATGTGTCTGGATCCCATCCCACGTCTCCCAAGCATATATATTTCTCGAGCTGTTGCTGCTTATGGGCAGGAGTACGTTTGCTCCATGGACTGAACTGACTGCAAGCAATTTCAGTATTGTAATGTCGAGGGTTTAAAGGCATTGAGCCTCAAGGGCGTCAGTTCATCATATCCTTGCATTTTTTCCAATATGACCAAATTCTCACTGTCATAATTCAACTCTTGGTTACAAAAATTGGTGCCTTTCTGTGTTTCGCTTCAATTAGATAAGCATCAACCATTAACAGACTTGCAAACTTGATCACTGAGCTGCATGTCAGAATCAATGGTAACAGTTGAGCTGACCACATACTGGTACTCCGGTGAGAACACCTCGAAGGACCGGGTCAGTACTCAGTAATACGTACACTTTACCATTTCATAATCAAAGACCACAGTAGCCCAGGCCAATTGCTGCAATAAACTAGTGGGTGTCAAGTCTCCAGATGTACAGGCCCCATCCATGCCAAGATTGGCGCGTGCATCTCATCCCAGCACCTCACTAGCATTGAGCTCGACATGGGCGGCGACGGGAGCGAGGAGCCGGCCGATGCCCATCCAATGGCACAGGCCTTTTCCTTCTTCCCAAGCAAATCATTTATCATCTTCCTACCTGATTTCCGAAAAAAAAAGGTCCGTAAGCACGTCAGAAAAAATGCCTAAAACACTAGAAAGTCGGTAACCGTAAGAAAAATGGCTAAAACACAAGAAAGTCGGTATTCGCGCATTGTACGGTACCATCGCAGGGGCTAACCTAAAAAAAAAAAAAGTTTCCCTATGATAAAAAAACAGAATCCAGCACAAGTACAGCCCACAGAGAGAGGGCTATGAGAGCCTGTTGAGGTTTCAAACAAACAAACAAAAAAAAAAAAAGTAAAGCCCACAGCCACATGGAGGCCTGGGTCCAGCCCCACCCGGCGCCCGCGGAAGCCTAGCTCCCGAGCCGCCGCCGTCCACCGCATTCTCCTCGAATCTCGACCGCTGCCCCTGCCCTCGACCTCCATTCTTCGTGGCGGCGCGCTCGCCCTCCGCCCTTGCCCCTCCCGTCAACGACCTCACCTCCTCCTCCTCAAGTCCTCGGGCCTCGGTTAGCCACCGATGGGAGCTGGGTAGCGGGCGCGCCGGCGCCTCGCAGATCCGCCCGGGCCCCGCCTTTGTTTTGTGCTGCCGCTGGGCGCTGCATCACTCTGCCCAGGTGCGCCCCTGATAGCCGGCCGACGACCAGAGCCACATTTCGCAGGGCCGCTAGTGCCCTCTCTCTTCGATGGCAGCAGCACCGCATGGCGGATTCGCCCCCAGCCCCCTGGTCCCTGACCCGACCTGCTGTCCTGTGAGTCAATCTGAGTGTTTGATTCCTGATTTTCATTGCGTATTATGCCGATGACTTCTCTGATTATGTCTGCCAAAAGCTTTTGGATGTACTTTCCAGATGTAGAGAAAGCCAATGTAAAATGCAGCTTGGTCAGTTGGACATGTTCTCAATTTATCCTTCTTAGGCTTTGTTTGGCTGCACCTAAATACACTTCAATCCCTATGGTTTTGAGGGGATTGAAGTGTATTTTAGTTCAAAATACACCTCAATCCCCTCAAAACCATAGGGATTGGAGTTTATTTTGAGGGGATTGAAGTGTATTTTAGTTCAAAATACACCTCAATCCCCTCAAAACCATAGGGATTGGAGTTTATTTATGTGCAGCCAAACAAGGCCTTATTAAGGCCCTGTTTGGATCCATTAACTTAGCTAATAGGTTGTAACTAATATTAGCTGCTGCCAGCTGGTTTGGTCCAATTAGTGAAATAGTTTTTAGTTGGGTGTTCATTCAAAAAGGGCCTAAGCGTGAAGTTATGAATCCATTGCTACTCCTTAAAGTTGTAGCAAACTTGTAACTTGTTTAATATCCAAAACCAATTTGGACAAAATTTATTCTGTTTCTCAAGGGCATCATTTAGTTCTACTTTCATGTTGTAACTTTCTATTATATTGTTTACATTTACTTCATCACTAATTTTATGTGATTATATGAATTACTTTTATGTTGTAAGCATATATACATGATTGACGTTATATAATATATAATAATCAGCCCCCTCCCCTACTGCTGTGCCTCTCATAGATTGAAGTGCTTTTTTATAATTTTTGCAGACAAAAGTAGATTAAAATATCCCAAAGATTTTACTGACTTATTTCTAATCCAGTATATTTTCTTTGTCTCATAGTGTGTTCCCAACAGAGGAACACAACTGTCGCAACTGTCGCCATTCTTGATTGTCATTTTTAATGCCATCGTTTCAATTTTCATCACATTTCTCTCCAAGTACTGGGACCCGATTTCCGCTCATATTGGATTCCCATTCAGCTTGGGTGACCGTTTCACCGAACTTTGGGATGCTGCTGGAAGAGTTCAAGAGATTCATTATGATCTTTCCCGTATGGATCCATATCCACACTCCGAGATAGGCAGAAGATGGTTTGCCAGAGTGAATGAGCTGCAATATAATACTGAAGATATCAGAACAACTCTAGATCGTTGCAGAAGTTGGAATTATTTCACAAAATGCAGTGCTGGAAAGGAAATAGACAAGGAGCTCAAGAGGGCTGTTCAACTTTACAGTGATGGGAAAGATCTGTTGCAGGAGGCACGAGCAAGGTCATGCTCAGGTTACATTGTCTTGCGGCAGAACCCGCCACACCACCAGCTGCATGGAGTTGACTTATACAAACAAAAGATATTGCAGTATATTTCCAGCTATGTCACCCAGCCCCCGCTAGGAATTTGGGGTATGGCGGGTGTTGGCAAGACCGCGCTCCTTGAGCTTGTGCATGATTCTCAAAATGATTTTGGTGTCATATTTGACTACATTCTCTTTGTTCAGGCGGGACAGGGATGCAGTGTTGATAAGTTAAGAGAATCTATTTGTGTTGCTATGGGACTACCTATTGAGAGAAGTATGCAATGCCGTATTTCTAACCATCTCAAGGACAGACAGTTCCTGCTGCTTATTGATGATCTGTGGGATCATTTTATCCTGGACGAACTTGGCATCCCCATGCCAATTGGGTCAGTAGATTTGATGTCTGCAGATGGTAAACCACATCGTCTCCCGCGTAAAGTTGTTTTCACAACAAGGAGTCTAGATGTGTGTGGCAGAATGTACTGTGCTAACAATGCCATACAGTTGGGCTGCTTGAGTGAAGTAAACTCCTGGAAACTCTTTGTGCAGAGTCTGAAAAGAGAAATCGCCAATGATGAGCCTATTCACCAATTTGCTAAAAAGGTAAAGCTGAGCGTTATTAAATCTTGAAATCTGTTCCTTGCCAGCATATTAATGTCCTATTATCTAAAATTTGATTTTGGAATTATAGATGTTTTCCTCTGTGCGATCTATGGGTGAACCATCGAAACAATCCACATGTCCAGTTGTAATATCAGAGTTCCTAGTCGTTATTTTTTTTACCTTTTTAGTCCAGTTAACTTTGGACTAGCACAGTTATGTATGTTGGATGTTAAAGTTTTACAATTGGTTGCTTATATTTTGTGATGAATTGTATTTTGGCTTAATATGTATGTTTTGGTCACATCTCAAATATCATGTAGATGGCATTTCTAGCCTAATATGTTGCATAAGATATAAAATTATTCTTGAAGTCAAGACTTACAGGACAGGTAATATGCATATCCATAAGTTAGGACTGTGCACATATCATGCTTTAAGTGGAAAAATGCTTTAAGTGTTTCCAACTGTATCTAAAACTTACTATTATTGATTTGAACAGATAGTTTCTGAGTGCAGCGGCTTACCTATGGCGTTATGCATCCTTGGACAAGCTATGTCTGCAAAGAAGGACCTACATGAGTGGGAATGTGCTCTAGATTTTCTGAAGGAGTCTAAGCTTACTGATATGGATGAAACTTGGTTTCCATGTCTAAAACTCAGCTATGATTGTTTGACAGAGAATCAGAAGGCTTGCTTCTTGCTCTGCTCTTTATGGCCAGAAGATGAAAACATTCCCAGGCAAAAGCTTGTTGAGTGGTGGATTGGAATGGGCCTGCTAAATGTGGATGATCCCATCAGGAGGGGCATTAGTATCATTGACTTATTGGTGTATCGATCCTTGCTGCAGAAAGGTGATGATGGCATGTGCACTTCTGTGAACACACATGTAAAAATTCATAGAATGATGCGCAGGATGGCTTTGCGGGTGGTTAATGGCTGTGGAGAGGGTGACCTGTGGCTACCACATTCAGTTTGCAGGCCGTATATGCCTGCAGCTAAATGGAGCATGGTGCAAAGAGCATGGGTATTGTCAGCTGACTTAAACGAATGGCAATGGTTATCCAAGCTCACGATGTTTGTCACCCAAGATTCTTTCTCTCTTGAGGCTTTTGGTTCATTTAAGGACATAACATTTTTGGACTTGAAGGGAACTAGAAGAGAGATATTTCCCAAGGAAATCTGTCAACTGATTAAACTTCAGTACCTGAACCTATCAGCAACAGCAATCAAAGCCCTCCCTGCAGACTTGGCTAGGCTTTTGGAGCTAAAATATTTGTATCTGAGAGATACTAGTAGTCTTGAAGTGATACCAGTGGGCGTTATATCAAAGTTAAAACAGATTCAAATCTTGGATCTGTTTTGCAGTGGTGGTACATCATCTGAGATTCAGTATTTTGGATCGCTCATCGATGATTTGACAAGTGAACCTATGCCTATGATTAGGTTTAGTTGCAATGTGCAAAGTTATTCAGATATAAGATTAGTGGAACAGCCCTATAAGATCAGAGTAAATGCTATGTGCTTGAATCATTTTCAAGATGACATGATTGATTTGGGAGTCTTTTCGAAACCAGACAATCTAAAAGAGCTATGTATTGCGAAGAGTCCCTTATGCAAGAATTTGATAGTTGCTGGTGATCTAACTGAAAATATTCATCTTTTACCAAAGACTGAAATCCTTGAATTGAGTTGTCTCCAGAATTTGGAAAAAGTCATCTGGAATAATGCTGGACGATCTATCAAGTCTTTGATTATCTATAACTGTTGCAAGCTGAAAAATGTCAGTTGGGTTCAGAATCTCTGGAGTTTAAAAGAATTGACTATAGCATATTGTGTTAAAATGGAGAAGATTATCGACAGTGCAGACATTGTACCTGATTTCAGCAAGCTCGAAAAACTCCATTTGGAGCATTTGCCGGAGCTCTCTATTATATCTGAGCAAAATTGTTCTTTTAATGAGTTGTCTTATGTGTTTGTCTCAAACTGTAATAATTTGAAGGTGATCAAATTTGCTAAGCGCGTAAACAAGATTAAGATCAAAATCGACTGCGAAGAGATTTGGTGGAATGGATTGAGAGACCAGCACATTATGGATCAACAATTTCTTCGAAATTTCTGTTTCTAACAGGTGAAGACACTGTTATATATGTTTTGATTCCTTCGAAATTTCTGTTTCTTGTCTTGCACTTTATCTTTTAATCTTTCGGTTACTTAGTTAAATTTGTTGCACAGTGTTTGCTCAGAGTTTTTTACATCAAACCATGACATGACCCAACAAAACCACCAGCTTATTGTCTGTATTTTTTTTTCTTGAATACGCAGGAGAGCTGCGTATCATTGCATTAAGAGAGATAGAGAATGGCCCCTTACAAATCACCACCACCTCACTCCGAGCCAAGCTGTGAGGGGATGTAAACACAGCAAAGTTTTGTAACTAAAAAAGAAACACTTAGGGAGTCAGACCAGACCTGATACGCCCCAAACTCGACTAGACTAACCTAGTCCACCAACTTGACCTAAACCAAGCGCATGTAATCCATGGGCTCCTGTGAAGCACCATAGCTGATGCTCCTCGCTAAAAGCATGAAGGGCTGCTGCCATGCTTGGCCTTGTGTTGTCAAAAACACAAGAATTCCTATGCTTCCAAAGCACCCAGGCAGTTAGGATGATGACTGTGTTTGTGCCTTTCTTTTTCTCCTAAGGTACTAGCTTGATTATCTTGCACCACCATTCTGCAAAGGACCTTTCCCTTCTCCTTGGTATGGCTGCTTGCAGGCCCAATGGTGATAGGATTTTGAACCATAATTCCCGGGCAAACACGCACGAAGTGAGGAGGTGCTGGATAGTTTCTTCCTCTTGGTCACAAAGCGAGCAATGGCTCGGGTGAGGGAGGCCTCTGTTAGCAAGCCGCCTCTAGGTGGGCAAGACCTCTTCAAGGATTTGTCTTGGGACAAACTGGATGCTATGGACTATGGTTGGTCCCATCCAAAACACAATCATTGCAGTGATAGATTGATTACTAGAGCACACATGACATGCATATATAGGGATGATGACCAAGTATTAGGGTTACAGAAGTAGTACCGATCCAGGTCATCCATAAACCTGGTAATGGTGTGATATCCGATCTAAACTCACCCCCATCCATCAGTGATGAGCTCAACCTTAAAAACCAATCCAGCCCTCCAACTGGCATTTTGAACCCAAACCAATCCAAAACCAATTAAGAACTTTAGTTTCAGATCGTTTCAATCCATTTGGTCAAACCCACCTCATCAGCAGTGTTATCTATCCCTTCTTCTGTATTCCACCTTGACAAGTAATTTATGTAAGATGCCTTCCACAAGTCATTCTTGAATATATTTCAAACTTTGCTGATCTGTTCTTATGGTCAGTGATGAACTAGCAGCTAGTGCTTCCATTTTTTAAAGCTTCCAATATTGCTAGGGCTTCTTTCTCATAGGTAGATGAAACTTTAATCCCCAATGTCCTACTCATGAATGATATTGGCTTTCCATTCTGCATTAGGACTGCTCCTATGGCACTTCCACTAGCATCTGCTTCCAACACAAAGGTTTGAGTAAAGTTTGGCTGTGCCAATACTGGTGGGGATAACATGATCTTTTTGAGTTTGTTGAAAAGCCTGTTTCTGTTGGAGTCCAGTCAAATGCTTTCTTTTTTAGGGCATCAAATAGTGAATAAACCTGCATATTACCCCATATCTCTTGATAAACCACCGGTAATATCCACCGAGGCCTAAGAATGATAGCATTTTCAGCAGTAAGCGACTGTTGAATTGTAATTATTTGCAACTCCATCTCCACTAATTATATGGCTTCTACTTCCGATTGCATGAAACTGCATTTGCTAAGTTTTGCATAGAGATTGTGTTGTCTAAGAATGTCTAGGACTCTGTTCTTAGATGTAGGATTTGCTGTTGAGCATCAGAACTGTATACGAGGATATCATCGAAAAATACCAATGCAAACTTCCTTAACACCTCTGCTAAGTGCTAACAGTGTGTTCATGAGGGACTAATGTGGCTGGTGCGTTTGTCAAACCAAATGGCATCACTAGAAATTCATAGCGGCCTATTGAATCTTACATTTTGCTTCTGCTTGCTATCATTCTCTGATTGTCTGCATCGTTATTTAAAATTTGGAAGGTTATGTTGTCTGAAACTGAGATGTAGACATTGACAGTAATTTGTATCAATCACATGCAGAGAAAGAGCAGCTGTGCTTGGGTTGTGGTGCTGATGAGACTGATGTAGACATTGACAGTAATTTGTATCAATCACATGCAGAGAAAGAGCAGCTGTGCTTGGGTTGTGGTGCTGATGAGACTGAAACCAAAACCACTGTCCGACCTAGTTCTTAGTGGTGCAGTTATGTTCTACTTTGTATCCTTATGTCTGTTCTACCCTGTATTGTCTGTAACTGTCAAGCACTCTTGTCAATCGGCAGCAGCAGGCAAAGGGTGGAAACTTTTGCGCCCACGTAATCTTTGCGACCCCAGCAAGACAACCTTTTTGGTCTAAACTCTAAAGACATAGTTGGCGGATTATTTTTGTTATCTGGTTTTTATTGATTATGGATGCTTAACTGAGTCTTTGCAGATGGGTATGCTATATCTTTGTTTACGTGTTTTATCTCTAATTCGTGATGAATCTTGAGTTTCTGGGCCAATGGGTATGCTGTATCTTTGATTATGTATTTATCTCTAATTCGTGATGAATCTACTAGTTTCTGGGCCTATGATTTGAAATGTTTATTAATATTAGTTCAAATGGTATGCGGAACTAGTACTAAAAATGCTTGCAATGTTTTGGGGTCATTTGGCCCTCTAGATGCGATCGTCTAGAATAGGGAAGAGCGACATTGGGATACGATCGTCTAGAATAGGGAAGAGCGACATCGGGCTGGTGACGGATGACGGAGGGAGGAGATGTCGCCACACTCGCACGGAAGGATGGATGGCGATGCCATTGGCAGGAGTAATTTTGCCAAACTATTGATTCACATCAGAATCCAAAGATTGAATAATCTGTTCTTTCAAAAGTGCCTTCCAAATGCACATGGAGTTATCATTGTTGGATACTGGGTGGTATTCCATTCAACGAGGACACAAAATTCCCTGCTACTAATACAATATACCATTAGAATTTTACATGTGATTGATACAAATTACTGTCAACAACATTGCTTAATAGGCACGGAGAAGTTTATGTACATGCATTGTTATAATGACATTCACATCAAGATTGTAGTGAATCCCTCCAGACACCACGCCTTCTTAAGAGTAGAGCCTCACACGTATGGTAATTGGCGCACGGCACAATGGGCACGTTGACAATGTTGGGCCACATTCCTTGCATGTCTTGCCTAAAAGGGGAAAAAAAAAAAGGATTTGTCAATAACTCAACGAAACAAAGGATTTAATTGAATTCTTGTCTTTAAACTTTTAAAGGTTAGCCATAGTTCTCAAATCCCAGGTTACTTTATTTGGAGGAGTTCAGTAGCAAAGTTTTTCTCGAAAACGCAAAAAGACTTGGCGCTTTTTTTTCATTAAGAAGAAGAATGCGTAATGCAATGCAAAACAACGGACCGGGTGGAAACAAGATTTGAAACACGCCTGCCACCTCCGGTAAAAACGAACACGAAAGATAAAAAGAAAGAAAGCCACCTCCGCCCAACAAACAACATGCGGAGCGGAGCTCACGCGAAAAACACTATCCCAAAGAACCGAGCTCGCCGACGGCGATTTAAACACAAGGAGCACCGGGCGGCAGACGAGATGGGGGGCTCATGGCGGCCTCATCGGAGCCTTCAAGAAGGGGAATGACGCCTCAGCGCCAACCCGTAGGTGCCCCGCCGAACCTCGCGTTCCTCGAGCCCGCCCGGGCCGCCGCAGACGGGCGGAGGGCCGACGACGCCTTTCAAGAAGGAAATGACGGGAACGCCATCGCCGCCGCCTCCCGGCGATCCCGAGGAGAAATGGTTTTCACCATCGCCGCTGCCTAGCGGTCACCGCCCAAGAGAAGCCGCGGTAGTCGCCGCTGGTAGTTGCGGCACAAGGCCAAGGGCAGCCTCGCCATCCCGCCACCACCCGGGGGGGGCACGGGCCCGTGAAGGAGTTGGCGCCGCCCAACCCATAGGAATAGAGATAATGCACGGCGGGGTCAGGGCGACGGGGCAAAAGAGCCTGTCCGCGAACCAAAGTGAGTGATGGAGAGCGCCGGGTGGGGTTCGCCCACCGACGCGACCGCCCCGACGCATCGGAGTTTGGAGCTGGGCCTCCCCGCCGCAACCCCCGCCGAGCCCACTCGAGGCCGTGGGTGCGGCGGCGAAAGGAGCGCCGGGGCGGCTATTGTCGGCCGCCTTGGCGCGGACGTGGTCTTGACATCAGCGCGGCGGCGGCGCTGGGAGTCGCTGGGTGGCCGGCCGCCGCCGTCATGGGCCCTGTGTTCAACCCCGCCACCCGCACGGCGCAGCGGAGCGGCGACCCACCGGGCGAATCCCGCCCGCGTTCTCGGCTGCAGGGAGACGGGGCAGCACACGCGAGGGCCGCCCCGCCGCTAAGAACCGCCCCCACCAAGGCCGGAGTTGTGGTTGGGGGGTATCCCCCCGCAACGTACTTAGCCGAGGCCCCTTTCCTCAAGGCCGGGGTGCAGCTGGTGAGGGGCGCAGCGAGGCAGTGTGGCACCGAGACGGTGCAGGCACGCACCGCCCCTCCCCACCCCGGGCGAGGGCGTGGGGTCCGGCTGTCCGGGACACCTAGGCCGGGGCAGCGGGCACGCCGAAGGACGGAGGAGGCGAGGAGGAAGCGAAGGAAGGGTTGGGGGGCAGCATCCCGAACCGCCTACCGAGCGGCATCAATGTCACGGCCACCTCGACCCGCCAAGGATGAGCGTCGGGGGCATGGGGAGGTGGGGGGCGCGCCAAGGCGGAAGACCCGACCCCCCGACCGCCGCCCTCGCCCGCGCCATGAAGGAAGGGAGAGGGGGTCGCGCCGCTGCCATGGCTCGGGGGCGGCGTCAGCGCTGGCCGCCGGGCGCTAAGCGCCCTACGCCTGGGCTCTAGTGCTCGCGCTGACAGACGCCGCCGCGCCCAGCGCTGGGCCGCGCACCGGCGGCCGGGGCGCTAGGGCCGGCGCCGCGCTGTAGGCCGGCCGATGGCGACCGCTGCCAGCCAAGGCGGGCCATGGCCGCTGCCGCCAGGCGAAATTCAGATTCGTCGGGCCTGGTGCCGGATCCGGCTGCCGCCGCCGAGGCGCCCGGCCACACGAGGGCCGCCGCTACCACTGCCGAGCGAGGCCGCTGGCCGCTGCGGGCGATCCGCCGGGAGTGCCCGGATCCGCCGAGGCCGCCCGCCGCCGCCACGGAGGGGAAGAGGGGAGGGAAGTGCGTGGGGGAGGGAGGGAGGGAGTGGAAGGCACGGGAGAGCCGGGGGTGCTTGCTGAAAGCCCTTCAGCGCCGGGCGAGGAGAGGGCGGGCGGCGTTCTGACGGAAGTCGGTGAGGCGGGGCGCTGGCGGCGGTGGGGGGGGCCTCGGTCGCCGGGGAGGAGAGACGACGCTGAGGCTAATTACTGTACCCAAGAATAGATATTGTCGCCATATTGATAATCATTTAACATTTCACACTTTCAGACTTTGATACTTCGATATGGAGATGGAATGTGTACAAAAAACTTACCAGGTGACCACACTGAAAAGATCCTTTGGATTGGTTAAACATATGTGACATACCTGTAGGCAGCAAAGATACAGTTTAACACTTTAATGTGCCATCATTCTTGAGAAATATAATGAAGAGTTACTGGCTCAAAGTACCTGCTCATCTGCAGTGCTTTTGCCAATACCAGTTGATTTCGAGCTTGCCGTTTGAGGAGGATGTGAAGCTGTAGCATTATCATTTTCAAGTACTTTATTTGGAGGAAGAATCCTAGGAGAGCCAATCCTTTGCGCATGCTTTCTGAGATATTAGTTCAGATAAGACAATACATACAAGATCAGCAAAGGAAAATAAATGGCAGCAATGCCAAGAAACTAATTCAGGACCACAAAGAACTAAGAACAGGTAGTCTGGAGGTCGGAGGCCTTGGGTTGCTTTATACTGAGAAGGTATTTCCATAAGAGCTGCGAGGGCGAATGCAGCCTCCTCCTTTGACATATCCTTACTTGTTGAAAGGTGACAGTGTTTGACCGATTATAGAGATAGCATGCTCATATGGATTTGGGGTGCCATTAATGGCATGCAGAGATTTTCTTCTAAAGGAATGCCTGCCTGCAGAATTCAGACAAGCAGTTCTTTATAGTCAGGAGGATCTTTATTCTTAAGTAAAGCTGCTAGAAAGCGATGAAGTGGAAGGAAACAGCTGTGAAGGGACTGCAGAAATAAAACTACCTGACCACTCATTGCTTTTGGTGAAATCAATACCAAGAATTAGATTAGATGATTCGATACCAGCTTCTCTCAGTGCAGTAGTAACCTTCACAGAAATATGAAATGGATTTACAAATGTACACAGAGGCATATAACACAAAAAACATATTGTGCTGAAATAGGGCGGATTAACCATGTGAGCAACGTTGACTACACAAAACCAAATTGGTGGATGCTGTGGCCAAAGACTTATGACCATTTGACAGGTATACACTGCATGATACTAGATTGTCGTTTTAAAAACTGTCAGTGCCAAGATTTAGGGACGTAAGGCCACCTAAAGCCCTCAATTTGACCTTTTATGAATTACTTTTTTATGGAGTGTACTTCTGCCTCTGTTCAAGAATGTATTTGTTTCTGCATTAACTTATGTTCAGCAGATTTCGATCAACAAAATCAAGAATGACAGGAAAGATTATAGATTCAGATGAGAAACTTGTTTAGACTTCAAATATGATCAAGATCGCATCAGGAAATGTTACTTCTGGTTACCTCATCAACAGAGCTATAATTGTCTGGTATAAACATTGGCTGCCTTTTCTTGCTGGGTTATATTCCATGCCTGAACCTTGTGATCTATGAACAGATCAATATGATAAATCAGAATAGATGCTACTACTCCGTCCCATAATAATTGTCGTTTTCGATTTTCGTGCCGCAAGTTTAACTCGATTTGTAAAAAATACGTGCAATCTACCATAGTTCCTTATTCCTATATACCAAAAAGTTCTCACACAGCAGGCCACGTCATCAGCCAACCCCAGCCATCTGATCTACAATCTAAATGGCCCAGATTGCTTCCAATCCATCTCCAAATATATGTACCCAGCTCTCCCTCCTCAGCCAGTCAGCCGCTCTCTCCATCCCTCTCGATCCTTCTCCTGCCTTCCCGTACCCTCACCCGTTCCGTCCCTGACCGAGCGCCGCTCTTGCCTCGGCGATCATCGCCCCTCCCTCCGGCGCCACCCCCGGCAACCGGCGTCGCCCGTCCCTCCGGCGCCGCCCCCCCACCCCTCCCGCAAGGACGCCATGTCCGCCATCATCCGCGCGAAGCACCCCGCCCCTGCTTCTGCCGTCGTCGCTGCCGAGGACGCGCTGCCGACCGTCCTCCGCGACCCTTCCTCCCTCCCCGAGGTACTGCCCTGCCCATGCTCAGATCAATTCTATTTTCCGATGTCCCCTTTGCATATGAATCATCGTACACTTCTTGCTGCTGTACAGGAAGGGCGGAGTTGTAGAATTTGGCCTTTGGCAGCCACGCCACCACGGGCTCCGCGACTGCGGCCACCGGCGGCAGGTGGACAAGCAGCAACACCAACATGGCGCACGACCTTTTACATCCTGGACATGTTCGTGCTTATTAATCCTACACAGGTTGCCTCAGTAATTTGCCATCACCAAGACAGGCTGAAGTTGTTTCAGGTACACACTGTCCTCTAGCTAGCTAAATGTGGCAGCCTAAGTGCCCAAGTGCATATGGGGATGAACAGAATTTCAACTTACCTGTTATAATAAATTGAGTTACTTCATAGTCAAATTTGAGTGTGTCATTTCCCTGCTATTGACACATCGCACAACAGAAGGTATAATACATCCATGTAAAAAATAACTATTGTGTGCTGTGTTTACTTCTAAACTTTTATATCTTTCAGGTGTTCGCTGAAATGCTGAAGTGAATATATGAGTTCAAAACTAATAGTTCACATTGTGCATGATGCACCCTGGCAAAAAAACATTGCGTTGTAATATCTTCCAAATTTTATAGTGCCTTCTTTTCAACATGCATTTGGGATATATACATCTACCAAAATATCATTAAGCTCATGCACTGACCCTTTCAACCATCTATGTTTTTTTACAGGTTCAACGAAAAAGTTCTAATGCCATATTCCAGTTCTTTTCCTCAGTGTTGCCATGCAAAAAGCTAAATTCAGGAGCCTGCACAGATAGTTCTATTCAGCATAAAGGAAGGTAAAATCATTCCTTCTCTTGCTCACGTCTCAAACTGCCACTTTACAATGCTTTACAATGATCAATAGCCGACACTCTTTTTTTTTTTTTTTTTTTTACAGATTCAAGGAAGCAAGTCTAATACCATATTCCAGTCCTTTCCTTCGGTGTTGCCATGCATACAGCTAAACTAAGGAGCCTCTGCAGATAGAACTGTTCAACACAAAGGAAGGTAAAATTATTCCTTCTATTGCTCCCATCTCAAACTGCCACTCCACAATGCTTTACAAAAATGGAGGATTTTCCTTTTTTATAGCCTTATCTTACATGTATAGTCAATGTACATTTTTTTTCCCATACTCGATCAGGGTTAGGGTTATCTCCTGTACAACATTCTGCAACAGGCACATCTTTCTGTAGGCGCATATTATGTCTCAGGTACAATGAGAGCACCATGCCACTAGGCTCCAAGGAGAATCAATGGACCTGCAAAATAAGTGTCATCTCAAGTGTGTGCACTGATAATTCTTTTGCCTTTTCAGTACGTGCCACTTTCCTATGCAAAGTAGTCATGAAAGTACCTTATCTGCATGACCGTTATAGGATTAGTAAGATGGAGAGCTGATTAAGGTACCTGACCTGGCCACCCTGTTCACACAATTTGAAAACAAAATTATCAACTATTCAATTTGCCTGCTTCTATTTCAAATTCTGTTCTTTGTTCCCTATATATCTAAATATCTGCCAACTTTTGGTTGTACGTGTGCTCCCAAATTTATGAATTTGGAAACATTGACGAGGCGTTGAGGTACCTTCGTTACAGTCCATTTATGTTTTTTTAACACTAAATTTTTCTATTGCAGGTCTTTCTATCTTCGATATCACATTGAAACAAAGTTCATTTTCTCATCCTCGGTCGGTACCTCCACCATTTTCCATATTAGATCAATTACTTTATACTCAGATTTCTAAATCTTCGAGCTATGTTTTACATCAACATAGTTTCGTTAGACTTGCTCACCTTTCACAAATATTCCGTAAAAATTGGAACCTGGACATTGATCTCTTTCAATGCCATGCTGCCTACGTTACCCACTGCAACATTGTTCACAAACTTACTTTTTCCTATACAAAAAGGCTTTGCAAAATTACTTGCTTATCAAGCCTGAAGACAATTGATCTTCTCTGAATAATACTTCAAAACCTCCAAATATTCTCAGCTTACACATTCATAGATGCTCTATTGAAAGGCTTGGTAATTATTCTGATGTCCTCAAGTTTACTTACAGTTGACAGATTTTTGTACTAGGTAGTCAAATGGGATAACCTGAATTCATTCTGCATGAAATGCCGCTTGCTCCATCTCATCTGCCAAACTGTACCGCATACCTGACAACGATGCTGGACCCATAGGGTACTCATGCAGAAGCTGCATATAAACATTCCATACAATATGTTATCGATACTCTAGGCACAGGCAACAATTGAAGTTTTTCCCCCTTGCAACCACCACTCTGTATCTATGACAAAAGATTACATGATATGATATTTGTTTAATGTGCCAAATTATATTTGTTATGCCTCGCTAGCCCGCGCAAGTGCGCGGGGTTTCCTGCTAGTATTTATATCTCTGAATAATTTTGTTAAAAAACTAAATTCAAAGATCTTTCCGATAATACTAATTATGGTACTAATTGATAATATTTATTATTTATAAAAATTGCCGGCATTTGTTTCTCGGGAAACGAAAGCGACAATTATTTTGAGACGGAGGGAGTAGATTCTAATATGCACCATGCAACATAGTTTTTCTTGCAGGAAAGGAAACTATGGAGGGACTACACCAAAAGTAGTACACTAAGGGCGTCCTCAACAGGAAGCAAATAGCTAGTCTGGATGCAATCTCATTGGGCAGATGAAGAAGAGGGCAGCACGCTAGCGACTTCCGTCTAGCTTAGCTCCAACGATCTTTAAAAAGCTCTCTCACAGACTCTGTAGTGGAGTGCTCTGACACCTGCTTTTTTTTTATTGTTTACAAGCCGGCGATTTCTCTGTGGCCATTGTGGACGCCCTAATAGAATCTGTCTGCGCACAAGATTGTTCCATCTGATGGATGTGTGATTCATCTGACATAATCTAGCAGGTACTGATGTCAATTTTGATGCAAAATGGAAATTGAGTTAGCAGCTACAGTAGCCCTAGAAAGGCCCATTTGAATGGGAAGAGGAGCCACATAGGAAGTTTTGGTGCTGAATTTAACAAGTATTCGTATGCATCAGTAAAAAAATGCTCTATCATACAATAATGACAAGTACTGGCTAAATAAATGAAACATACACAAAACACTAGATGGATGAAAATATCCTTTGAAAAGGGACAGGAGCCAGATGGATCAAATATCTTAACAGAATTTAGTAGTTCATTGTGATGAAGCAATACAGTTTACTAAGCACAAAATGGGATCAAGCTAACATAAAATGAAATTGATAACAGCTGTGAATTAACCGCACGAGTTGGACGAAGCAAGATATATGAAATTGATAACCACAAAATCGAGTCATTAAGCTAAAGGAAGACTCGTAAAGTTCCTTGGGCCTAGTAATAGATTGCATGGTCTGCAGATGTTGCCTAAAATTGAGCGAAGGATAAAATATCACTCCTCAAGAACCATTCCCCATTTTGGGGTGGAAAATAAGCACCTGCCCACAGTACAATAGTCACCACTCACTTGCTTGGGAGAGGCTGCCTTCCGCCCTTCCCCACAGACACCCACCCTCATCAATCGTTCCATCAATCCAATCCTTAATCCAATAGAGCTAAAAATCCTCACACTAGAACGACATGCCCTAGTTATTGTCCCAACAAAAAGAATATAATACAATGCTACAAGGTCAATTCGGCTCCTTGTTGGCACCACCACCAACGTCGACGAGTCGTCGTCGGCGCACAGACAAATCACAAGGCAATCAGAAATTGCAACACAAAAGATTATTATTGTTATTACCAGGTAGGAAAAGCAGGTGAAGGTGTGGTGAGCGGACGTGGCGGCGGCCGGTGTGGTGAACGGCGGCGGCGCGTGCAGGTACTAGAGACCACGGGCGCAACACAGAAGGGGGGGAGCGGAGTCAACTTGTCGTGGGAAAGGAGAGGCCTGAGTCAAGGGAGAGGGAGAGAGGTCTCTCCCCGCTGGTGCCTGGTGGTAGGGGAGGATGGCTGCCGCAGCTTCGAGGATGCTGCTACCAGCGGCGAGGCCAAGCGGTGAAGGTAGTGGTAGGCGTGGAAAATGTCCATGGTGTAGCTGCTGAGGAGCTGTATCACTGTCACAGGGGCCCCGCAATACTGGCCCCACCCAGCCCTAGGCCCTGAGTGAGTGGATGCATCATCATCATCAACCTACTAATGCACCAACTTTTCTTTCTTCTGTGCCCACACACATAAACGTCCCCCTCAGAGGTCCCTCCATCCACCCACAAATTTTTTTTTTTGACACAAACCCACAAAATTGTACCCAAAAAACCAACACAATTAAAATAAACAGCCCAGATTTAATTTCATACATTCTCTCCCTTATTCATTCATATCGACGGCCCGGATCAAAAAGCGTCACACCTCCTACTCTTTCATCCTCCCGCGCAAAACCTTGCGGCGCCGCGGAAATTGAACACGCACGCAGATCACGCATCACGCACTGCGGCGCCATCAAGCGACCGGCGAACGTCGGGCGCCCGGCCACGCCAGCGGAGATCGCCCGCGCCACCGAGGGGCGAGGATGACGCCCGGCCTGCTACTTCGTGATCGCCGCCATCGAGGATCAACCTGCACAACCCTAAACCCTCGCCGCGATCTCGTGCAAGCCGTCGACAAAGGCGGGCCGCCGTGATCGCGGAGATGCTCGCCGTCGAGGATCCACCCAAGCGATCCCCGGGCCTCGCACTTCTGCTGCGCAAGCCGAGGACACCGTGATCGCGGCGGCGCTTGCCATTCAGGACCAAGGACGACGCCTCGAGCGGGAACTTCGCCCTTCGTGCTTCATCGGGTTCGTCGGTTAAGCCCTTCGTGCTTCATCAGGTTAAATCGGTTTGCCCTTCGTAAGTTCGTCGGTTTGTCAGTTAAGCCCTTCGTCAGTTCGTCGGTTCGTCAGTTTGTCCAAGGTGCAGCTTCAATTAATAATTAGATGGCATTCTATCACTTGTTGGAGAGGATTAATAATTTAGACGTCATCTTTTCCTTTTCTAGATTATTGATTCAACCTTTTCTTTGACTATGCAGTTAACAGATAACATGTGAGTGGTTAAAATGGACCACCATTGCAATTACTTCTTGAGGGTTGGCATGCAACGGCAGAGTTTTCTTCTACAGTTCTACTCTTAAGGCTTTTATTCTTCTTCAGGTGATTTATTGGGAACACAGTTGATGGTCGACCTGCAACTCTTATGCGTGAGGGTCTTACATTTTCAAGGTTTTTGGGGCAGGGATCACCACAAGGCACTAGAGTGTTCAGAAACAAAATACTTATGAGAACAGACATTCTAGAATAACTAACTTGTTGGTATGGCTAAAAATCAGAACCAATTCTTGGTTGTTTTGTCTTTTCATCATATATGTTGGTATTCAACCAATCTTGTCCAGTTTGTTCATTGGGGCCACGCCATTTACACTAAAAAGGAAGGTAAATGATCAGAATCAAGTATCGTCCTGCCATTTTATTCCCTTTGTAGTAGTATAATAAAATGGGATACACATGTTAATGTACCTGCACTGGCTTACTGTTTTTCTCTTAGATGATGCTAAATAGTACAGTAGATCTGTTTAGTTTCAAAACTGACATGAACTGGAAGAATTATTGCCCCTGATGATTCGAGTTGCAGCTGGTATATATCTGTCATCTCATGCTTGCCGTAGAGAAGATCGGCAGAAAGGTAATCCACGCACACCTTGGTGTTGCTGGTGTTGATCCAAAGGAGAGATGAGTTTATCAAGGCAGTGTTACTCAGGCAAGTATTTGGCATCTAAATTGCACAGAGCATGATTTGGCATCCAAGCTGCACAGAGCATGAGGATACAGGTGATCTTATAACCATCCTGATTTCTCAAACATATAAATTGTTGAATTTTATCATTTTTCTTTGTGGTAGTTTAGATTAGCTTTCACTTGCTGCAATTGATCCTTCCAACAGCTGTAAATTTCTTGTTAGGTGAGCAAAGCATACATTGTCAAGGATTCCTTTATTGCCTTTGAAAAAGGTCAACATTCTGAAACAAATTCAGACCTTGTAGTTTGAGTTCAGGAATTTCCATCTTGAATATAGCTAAGTAATATGCTGGTGACCTTACTTTATTAGGAGTGTGCTCATAGCAGATTGTAGCATAATAGTCTCCATATGAAAGATGCTTACAGTACTGTTATTTTGCAGTAGTGCTCATGTGTGAGATCAGCCAATCGGAACTGTTACAGAACAATTATATTACCTTTTTTTCTGCATTATAATTCGATCGTTACTCTGGCAATGTAATGCCGGACTTCTTTAAGCCCTTCTGGTGATCTGTCGATAGTTTTTGCACGATCAATCATTCAGTCTCACAATCTCAGCACCTAAGAAGGTCTAAGTTACCTCAAACCACAGTTTCATGTGCATTTACATATATAATTAAATGTAATTACCTGCAACTGATTGTTTCTAACTATTTCAGCTAGACCTTTTTACGTGACAAACGCAAGTCAGGTAAGCTTCCTACAATTCCACTGGGAGCCAAGATTTCACACCAGGTTGATGAGGTGCATCTCAAAGGCTTAATGAGCTTTGAAAGTAGTAGTTTGCTTGGTAGTCTGCTGGCAAGTAGAAACTGCATTATTCTTTTTAAAATTGATGCTTCTTAGAATCCTTCTCGGTTAATCGACTTTGACAGAGCCATAGGTTTACTTTACAAATTGGTGCTCCTTGGATTCTATTGTTTTGAATTTTTTTAAAAAATACTTAATCTTTAAATTTATGATTTATTTTAGTTTTACGAATTACTTTTTCTAGACTACATGTCACCGTAGCGTTAGCACGGGCAATATACTAGTCAACCTACTAATGCATTGAATTTTCTTTTCTACGTCCACATAAGAAAAATGTTCTCCGCTGAAGAATCCCGTCTTGATCCACCCAATCTATTATACCTAGAAAAACAACACAATTAAAATGGATAGTTTAGATTCAATTTGAATTATTCTCTCCTTACTCATACACATCCGACGGACTAGATCAAAAGTGTCGCACTTCCTCCTCCTCCCCTCCTCCTCCTCCTCATCATCATCATCATCATCATCACGCAACCTTCACGCGGCGCCGCGAATCATGCGCGTTTATGCCAACGCATGAGCTGCCATCACAGCGCTTTCGTAGCGCGGCCCGCTGCGATGTTGAGTAGGGTCTCCCGATCCAACCCAAGGCAGCGCGCGGCAGCAACAGCATATCATCACCGGCGATGGTGGCGGCGGCGGGTAACTCCAAGAGGGCACGGGCGGCGCCGCGTCGGCGACAAGCCGGTTCGCGGCGGCGTCTCGGCCGCTCGGCCGATGCGTGAAGGCAGCGGAAGCCGAGAGGATGCGGCACATGCCCGTGATGCGGCCTCTCCCGCTCATGCCGGTGCCGACGTCGACGCGCCCGGCCCGATGGCGGCGGCCCGACTGCGCAGAGGCTCAAGCGGCGCCCAGCGCGGATGACCATCGTACGGCGGGTGCGTTCTTGTCCTCGACGATGTCCCGGCGGACAAGGCGACGGGCTGCCCAGCGTCGCCGCCGCCGCCCGCCAAAGCGGCAAAGCCATGGATGAGGAGAAGGTGCGAGAAACAGGCGGCGGTGCCATTCGTCATTCAAGATCTCGATCGATTATTGCCACAAAAACTACATATCACCTCCAGTTTAAAAAACTTTATAAATTTTTAATTGTTGTCACCTCGTGAGCCACCATGGAGGAAGTGATGTAGGTAGTGGCGGCAGCTCTTTTTTTTCGAGATCACGACTTCACGTGTTTTTCATTAAGAAGAAGAGCCGAAAGAACGGCAATGTAACCGATACAAAGGATTCGTAAGTAATCCATAGATTACCAACAAAGTCCACAATACGAACGAAAAGCAAGAAACATGAGGGAGGGGGCCCTCCACCTGACATCCCCAGCTAACTGAACCAAATAAAAAGAACCAAACATTTTGGAAGCCAGCAGTGAAGTGAAGCCGTAGAAGATAGCAGCGGCAAAGCATCCGCTAGAAACTCCAGATGGCAAAGCATCCGCCCAAGCACGAAGACCATTGACGCAGCAAAGCATCCGCGGATGGGGCCTACACACTCACCGCAACAAAGCATCTGCAAGATAGGGGGCCTAAACACTGGCGGCAACATCCGCCCAAGCACAACAACCATCATCGCAGCAATATGCATCCGCGGATGGGGCCGACACTCTCGCAGCAGCAAAGCATCTGCATGCAAGGGGGTCTAAGTGACACCGACGGCGAAGCATCCGCCTAAACGACATGACCATCAACGCGGCAAAGCATCCGCGGATGGGGCCAACACGCTACCAACAGCAAAGCATCTGCATGAGGGGGCCTAGACGACGACTACGGCTACCACAAACACCAGCTGGACAGACCAAAGCAAGGGAAAGCATGAAGCGCAAATGGCACAGCACTACAACCACGGCAGTAGACAAGCGACGGGCTGTAGGAGAATAGAATCTGGCGCCGGTGACAAGAGCATGACACTCGAAGACGACGCCTTCAAGAAGGGTGTGGCACCAAAGGCGTCACCGTCGTCCGCCCGACCACCGTCAGGCTGAGCTTTCGCCCGGAGCTCGATGCATCCAAGTCATGTCTGGGACGAGCGAGACGACGCCATCCACGCCACCATGGCGTTGATGACGTACCGTCAGGGCAGCCGCCCACACCACCACGGTGCGAGACGGCGTACACTTCTAGCCAAGCCCCGCATGCTAGCCACCTCACGCCACCGGAGCAGAACCCGCCCAACGCACCGCCAGGGGCATGGGCAGGTCGGCTTCGGCGAGCTGGGCCTGCCCCAGGGCCCCCACCAGCATAGGCCGCACACCAGCGAAGGAGGGAAGCCGATGTCGAAGACCGGGCCGACCACCGCCCGGATGCCGGGCGTCGGCCGGTGCCCGATCCCGGCCGACCACCGCCCGATGCCGAGCGCCCGCCCCACCGGCCAGGCCGCCGAAAACCGGTCGGAAGGCCGGCCACCGGGCAGGGAAGGTGGGGGAGGCGCCCAGACCAGATCCGGCACCTAGAGTGCCAAATCCGGGGCTAGGAGCCCAGCCGTCGGCCCCCCCGCCGCCGTCCGTTGTCGTTGCCGCCATGGGGTTGCAGCAACCAAATCCGGCCTAGCCGCCCAGACCGCCCGGCAGCCAGGGGCCGGGCGAAGCCGAGGGAGAGAACGTGCACACAAAGACCGATCCGCCAGCCGGGAAACGCATGTAGAAGCAAAGAATCGAACGGGCGCACGCAGCCGGCCGCCGCCTTGCCCGCCCCCCGAGGCAAGGCCTGCGCAGATCCGGCTAGGAACACGACCGAGCCATCCTAGGCAAGCAGATCCGGCGCTCGCCGCCGGCCGTGGTGGAGCTCAGGGAGGGCCAAGGGGGAGGAGACGGGAGGAAGGAGGAGGGGATGGAACTGCAGAAGCCCGCCTTTGTTGAGCGTGCCACCGCGTGCCGCCACCGCCGCCACCGGTGGGAGCAACGGCGGCGGCGGAAGAGCGCCTCGAGAGGGTCTCGGCGGCGGCGGCAAGGTGCCCCCCGAAGTCGCCGCTAGGGGACGACACGGGGTCGTGCCGGCCCAGGGCGGAGCCCCACCTTAGTGGCGGCAGCTCGTGGAGGAGACGGCCGAATCCACTTTGTGGAGATGTCTCGTCCCATACCTCTAAACACCCCGGTGTTACGTTAACCAAAACCCCGCCATGTCATCATCATCATTGCATAAGCATTTATCATTAGAAAACCCTAATTCAAACAATTAAAATGAGTTTACGATTTTAGGGTGTTACTTGAGTTCTTTTTTATCACATGTGTATGTGTTTATAATTTAAACTTCACTCACATGTTTACTTTTATCAATAAAAGCAATCAATTAAAATCAACCCTGGTGTTTGCAAGTGTTTGCCTAACCCTGACTCACACATCAAACAAGTTTTCTAAAGCAAATGGTGCAAAAGAAAGAATCAAATTTGAATTTGGAATTCAAATTCCAAACCCTAGCTCAAGTGGCTAAGTGTTGGAATTGGAATTTCACTTTCAATTTTGGTGAGCTAACCATAATTAATTTTATAAATAAAAGTTGCTAACCAATAGCATTATTTTAAAGTATGAACTTTGTACTTTGAAAGTGTACTATTGGTTGGGTTTGAAAAAAGTGCCACATCATCATTAATTAATTGCCTAAAGATTCAATTTGAAAAACCTTTCAAAAAGGGTGAATTTCAAAGTGTTTTTGCCCCCCTTATAATTTCATCTCAAAATATTCAAAATTTGGGAAAACTCCAAAAATACAGTTTGTGCATCTCTTTGAGCTCTACAACTTTGGTATATAAAGTTTTTCAAGTTTTTGAATAAAATTTGGAGTAATTTCAAAAGTTATTTGAATTGAAATTGCCCCTTTTTGAGTTTTAAACTCTAATTCAAAAATTATTTGTTTTCATGAAAAACTTTCTAAATGAAAGTTGTAGATATTGAGAAATGGAACAACTTTTATTTTTGGAGATTTTTATCTTTTATTCAAAATTTGAAAGTAATTTTAAAATCCCTAAAGTTAGGGTTTTGCTTTAAATTCAAATTTGAACTTCAAATTCAAAAATCAGTTTGAATCTGACCAAACTCCTTTAATGAAAGTTGTAGAGCACAAATTTTTGAGCCAACTGTATTTTGGGATATTTTGGTGAACAGTTCAAATTTTAAAAGTAATTTTGAAAATAAAAAGAAAAGGTGGCACTTTACTACGGTGAGGAACAGGGGGTGCCCATGCCGGCCGACTGACTCACCGGCGCCGCCGTGGCCATTCCCGCGCCTTCCGCGGGTTTCACGCGCCGCCGTCCACCTCCACGCCGTCCGCGAAGCTGCTCGCCACCTCACCGCACCGCCCCCCTATATAAAAGCCATGCGCCGGCCGCCATTTCTCCTTTCCCCCTCACTGCTCACCGCCGGCCGACGTCTACATCTTTGCAAAATTCACGCTCCACACACCGCCCCTACTGCCAATAGCTTGCACGCAGTTTCGCCGTTCTCCTGCGCACCCACCGAGCCGGTTAAAAGGGCGTGAGATCGCCGGAGTCACCGTTGCGCCGTCATCTTCCTTCCTTCCGGCCGAGCACCGCCGCCGTAAGCCTCCACCGCGGCCAGAGCTCCCCGGAGCATCCCTAGCCTCACCGTTTCTTCTCATAGCTTCGCCTTGACCTACTAATCATGATCGGCTCACTTGTTTCCATCGTGCACAGCCGAACACGTCGGAACGACGGTGAACTCACCGGTGCACACCGCCGCAGACACTGCCTCCGTCGCCAACCATTTTCCGCCCCTCCCCGACCTCGTCTCGCGGTTGTTTTGAAGTCACGGTGAGCCTCTGAGTACTCCAGGGTGTTGGTTGCGCTAGAATCACTGTAGTCTCACCGGAACGTCGTCACGCCGGTGAGCTCCGACGTGCCGTCGCCGCCGTACTCGTCGCAGTAGGTCTTCTGTGGCAGAACCTTCCAAATTATATGGCCCACAAGCACCTGACATTGTCCCTAAGACCTCTGTCAGCCATACTTGTGTACCACATAACTGGAAAAGTTCTGTCGGGTGAAACCCCGATGACACCACGATCCTCCAGGATCCACTTCTTACAAAGAACTTGCGGATATTACAACCATTTATACAAACATAATAGAGTAGCGGAAGATTTACAAAAGAAGATTACAACACTTGATCGAGTTTGATTAAACAAAACTTAACCGGGTTTTGCGGAAGCGAGAAAAGAACTTTGTAGACGGAAGATATTCGATCATGCCAAGCCCACTGGTATGACCAAAGTCAAAGAACACTAGTCAACACCGCAACAACAGGGTCAAACAAACCCCGAGTATAAAAAGTACTCCGCAAGACTTACCCGACGGAAAAGAGGGGAGAAGACTCAGAAATGCTGGTTGATAGGAATCAAGGTAAGGCTTTAGCAAGAATCAAAGACACCTTTGCAGAAAAGCGACTAATATTGATCCTTACTATTCATTCTTATCTGATATTTTCATTAAGCTTAAAGCTATCCATCTAGGTTATCCTAGTCTAGAGCAAACACTTGTCAAGCAAGATCTCGATTTCCAAAACTTTCCATCCTCAGCAACTTTCCTCATTACTACGATGCCGGGACTCGGATCAAGTCTCCCATATCGTGGAGCACCGACGATTCGAATCGCTTTAATATACCCAGCTGGGGCTTCCTAGCCACACGATGTATGCAGGACCCAACATCTTACATACATCAACTCAACACTTAGATTTCTCCATACTAGAATGGGTGTACAGCACACCACCGCTCTACGGCCGCTCGGTCACTTCGGCGGTGCGCATCGTAGGATGGGTACACGCTTCTTGTCCGTTCTAGTAACGAATAGTCCAAGTGGAGCTTACCGCCATTAGCATGCGACTAGTACTATCCAATAACCTCATGATCCCAAATACCAAACAACGGACGGTCCTTAACCGACACAAGTGGGCGACACTACATCGAGGCGGTAGCCCCTCCTGATGCAAGTCACTCCACCGACGTCTCAGTTTACTCATCATCATGCTCTTGTTGCGTACCCTTAACCCGATCAAAGTGAAGGGCTACCAACAAGTAACATCAGGTTTTCGTAATTGCCCTCAAGAGGGAACTTTTGTTATCACACCTTTAAAAACATTTCATCAAACTCCTACACTAGTAGCCAGGCTAAGCGAGTACTAAGCATTTCGAAATCAAAACAGGTATCCAGGGTAATACATTAAGGTACGGTAAATGCATCAAAGTAGGATATCACACAACTCCTAATACCTAATGCATCATATCTGGAACATAAAATTATAAAAGACTTTCAAAATTCAAGGAAGGGTTGAATGCATCCGGAGCTTGCCTGCGTTGCAGAGAAGGTTAGTTGTTATTCTTGACAGTGACACCTTCGGTGGATTCCTCTCTTCGAGACTTGGATCAACATGAACCTTCTCCGAAGCTTGATCAGCGGAAATCTTCACTCTCACAGATACTACACGTATACAAATGATGCATGCTAAGTATAATGAAATGCATGACATGATGCATGAGGCAGGGCAACATGGTGATGATCATTAACTTATTACTATCTTGAGTACAACTTTCCTTCATGGTATAATGATGCTAAGAGATCATCATTAACACCGACGACGATGGACTAACGATACGCAAGCAACATAAAATGCCGAAGGTCATTTAGGGTTAATGACCTAGGGTCATCACTCAATCCCAAACTCAATCAACCCTATGGTGATTAAGGTAAATTACTAATTTATTAACCATTTTTACAGTCGTTGAAAGGCACTAATTAACTTACTAACTAAGTAGCTATTACCACACATGCGATATAGATTACTTCTACTACTACACAATCAAGCCATGAATCATTGGGGATGGCAGTAATGATTCATGGTCTCCAATCAACACTTAAATGGAAGCATTCCTAAGTGAAGCATTTCACTTAATCACTTAAGCAAATTAAATAATTATTAAACATGTGAGCAAACTTTACATTTAAGCTATATAAAACAATGCCATGGACCAGGGAAGTTTACTGATCCATGGATCTCAAACAGTACCACAAATCAAACAACAATTGATTAGTCAACTAATTAATTAAATAGTTATTTTATATTTTATAGCCATGAATCAAGGTAGAAATTAATTATCAAAACAAACTTGCTCAAAACAGTGCACAAATTTTAGTGAAGGTCACCCATAACATGAAAAGCTTGCTCCTAATTTTTCATGATTTTTGGATTAATAGATTGCTCTACAAAAATCAAACACTAAGCATTTCTTAATTAAAACTTGCAATTATTAAATATGACAAAATTACTCAACATGCTGCACACAGATTTTTATATGAAACTACATCTCATGAGGATCACATACATATTTTTGTTATATTTTTAATTGCCCAAATTATTGAAATATGAAAAAAGACAAATTTAGGAAATGAAATTTATTTTGAAAAAGAAAAACAAACCATCTCCTCACCTTTGGATTTTGGGCTACGGCCAAGTTGGGCCCAAACAATGCTCAGCCCAGGCGCCCGCGCTGCTGCTCCCCCCTCTTTCTTGCGGACGGCCCGCCCGGCCCCGCCTGGCCTGGTCCCGCTGCTCCCTTTCCCCCCCCTTCTTCTTGACCGCCGCGAGCGGGGCGGCCGCCGGGACTCGGCCGGGGTTGGCCGGGCGACGGCATGACGGAGGTTGACGGTGGCAGCCTGGCAGGAGCGGGCTTGACTCGGCGAACCTGTTGGTGTACTCGGATTAGCCGGAGATAGACGGAGCTTCGCTGGGCGGCAAAGTGAGGAGGAAGCTTGGCGGCGGCGGCAGAGCAAGCACACCGGCGGCAAGGTGCCGTTCGGCGGGGCTATGACGGTAACGAGCTTCGGAGCGAGCTAAAGGGTATCACGGGCTCGGGCGGGAGACGGAGCTCTTGTTGGCTCGGCGTGATGCTCACCGAGGACGCCGATCCAGCTACGAAGGCGGCTCTCGGCGACGCTCGCCGAACCGAAGAAGGAAGCAAGGGCATGGGCTACTCCGCCGATAACAACGCGTGATGAGAGGCTCAAAAGGAACGCAAGGAGTTTACGGAGCTGTTGGCAAGGCGAGGGAGACGACGGCGCAGCGTCTTTGCGTGAATTTTGCCGGCGGCCGGAGGGAGCAAAGGCGGTGTAGGAAGGAAAAACGACGAGCTCGTCGTCGTTTTGGTGGATAATAAGGAGCGACGACGTTTACGGAGGATGGCCAGCGCTACGCGGGCGAAGCCGCCGGATCAGCTTACGGCGTGGCAACGCGCGCGCGGAATGGCCGGGCATGGGCGGCGGCACGCCGGCAAAGCAGCCGGTGGCGGCAGAGGAGTGGCCGAGCACCGTGCTTGTACTTGTAGCTCTTGTTCCCCCCACCTTTCTCCGAAAATTTCAAATTGCTCCAAAACTTTGAACACAACATGAAAAACTTCCAAAATATGAATTGTGCAACTCCTCATGCTCTACAAACTTTATTAAACAAGTTTTGTAAAATTTCAAATAATTTTGAAACTGCATTTCAAATTTGAAATAGGGCTTAAAATTCTACTTTTGGGATTTCAAAATTACTTTCAAATTTTGAATAAAAGATGAAAATCTCCAAAAATAAAAGTTGTTCTATTTTTCAAGATCTATAACTTTCATTTAGGAAGTTTTTCATGAAATTGAATAATTTTTTTTGAAATTGAGTTTAAAATGCAAAAGGGGACTATTCCCAATTTGGAGAACTTTTAAAATTAGTTCAAATTTTATTCAAAAACTTGAAAAACTTTATATACCAAAGTTGTAGAGCTTAAAGAGATGCACAAACTGTATTTTTAAAGTTTTCCCAAATTTTGAATATTTTGAGCACAATTAAGAAAGGGGTAAAATACCTTTTGAAAGTTAGGATTTTGAAAAGGAAATTCAAATTCAAACTTTGGGCAATTAATTAATGATGTTGTGGTACTTTTCAAAACCAACCAATAGTACACTTTCAAAGTATAAAGTTCATACTTTGAAATAGTGCTATTGGTTAGCAACTTTTATTTGGAAAATTAATTATGGTTAGCTCCCCAGAAATTGAAAATGAAATTCAAATTTCAACACTTAACCAAATATGGAAAGAGCTGGCATTTGAATTCCAAATTCAATTTTTGTTCTTGCTTTGCATCATTTGACTTGTAAAACATATTTGGAAGGTGAAACATAGTTAGCCACACACTCTCAAACATCAAGGTTGGTTTTAGTGGATTGCTTTTACAAACAATATTAAACCCGTGAGTGGAATTTAATTGTTTTCCACCCTATTCTTATTGGCAAGCATAACAAGCTATACTAAAGATTATTAGGCATGACCAACATCTCCAAACATGTTTAACATACAAGACAAAGCATTAATCATGCAAGGATCACTCATACCATGAAATGCACTAATGTACTTAATGCTCGGTGATTAACCTAATGATGCATATGATCATATGTTAATTGCATTCTCATTAAATTTATAAACATGATGCTTAATGCATAACATGATGACATGGTGGGTTTATGGTGGGTTTAGGTTAACGTAACACCAGGGGTGTTACATCTTCGGTGTTGTTTTGAGTCGTGTTCGAAGTGCGTTGACTTCGGCGTTGCTATGGAGTCGCTTGTCGTGCTCGGTTTTCACGGGGAAGCTCCGGTGAGCTTGGTCGTGATGAGTCGCTGCCGCAAGCCGCCGGTGTTCTCGGTGTGCGTGCTCCGGTGCGTGAGAGGAGGCGTATGATAGGTTGTTGGGAGCGGCGTGGCGAGAGGAAGCCGGTGGTGTGGTCGGGCCTTCCGGAGGAGCATCGCCGGCGAAGAGCGGCCGTCCGTCCGTCTTGCCGTTCCTGTTCGCCGGAAGAAAGGAGGAGGAGGAAAGGCGCCACACGCGGGACCGGGTGTGTCGCCGAGTGAGAGGGGAGAGCTTCCTTGGCGCGCTTGCACACTGCGGGCCGAAGGGGCTGCTGGGCCGCACAAATGGCCCGCGAAGGGAAAGTTTTTTTTTTTTTTTTTTTTTTTATGTTTTTAAATGTTGATTTTCATCTTTTTGCTACAATTTATTTTGGGCATATTAAAATATGGCAAAAATATGTGTGTGATCCCTGTGATGTGCTCTGTTTATGAAAAATACTAACTTTGTTTTTCTGATAAAATTTAATTATGCTTTAATTTGCTCTTTAAATTAAGAAATGCAAGTTCCATGATTTTTAATAATTAAAATATAAGTCCAAAAATTATGAAATTTGTTTTGTGTGCTAATTAGATGATGATGACCTTAATTATAAAGTTTGATCCTGTTTTGATTAAGTTTTGTATTATGCTTAATTAATCCTTTTATTAATTAATGTTTAGTTAGTTAATTCTTTGATTAATTAGGGTTTAATTAATCTCTAATTAGCAAGTTAATTAATGGCTTTCAACGACTGTAAAATGGTTAATAAATTAGTAATCACCCTTAATCATTATTAGGGTTGCTTGATTTTGGAGTTGAGTGATGACCCTAGGTCATTAACCCTAATGACCTTCTACATTTCATGTTACTTGCGTATCGTTAGTCCGTCGTCGTCGATGCTAGCTATACCTTCTCAATACCATGTTACCGTGAAGGAAAGTTGTACTCAAGATAGATTAAGAATCGTTGCATCATTATCGCATGCTCGTTTATCTACTGCATTGTAATCATGCATTCTATTCGTGTAGTCGTCGTGCCGTCTGAGGAAGGAGTTGATCCAACTCCTATCTCCGAAGAAGGTGTTCAAGATGAGGAGGTTGGTCCGGATCTCAGCAGTACCGTCACCGAACCCCACTTCTCCGAGCCCCAAGGCAAGCCCCGAATGCATTTAAACATTTCCTTGTGTTTCGAAAAGTTTATTATTTTATGTTCCTGAGATGGTGCATTAGGTAATAGAAGTTGTGTGATATCCTACTTGATGCATCTACCGTACCTTGATATATTATTCTGGATACCTGTTTTGATTTATAAAAGGCTTAGCATGCTTAGTCCTGCGAATAGCGTAGGTTTATAAATGAAATGTTTTCCAAAGTTGAGAACTATACTCCCTGAAGGGAAGTTACGAAAACCTGATGTTGCTTGTTGTCTATCCTTGTTCCGACGGGGTCAAGGGTACACCACAAGAGCATGATGATGAATAAATCGAGACCGGGTGGAGTGACTTGCGCCAGGAGGGGCTAGTGCCCTGGTGTAGTGTCGTCCACTTGTGAGTCGGTTAAGCACCGTTCGTTGCCTTGGCCCTTGGATCATGAGGTTATTGGATAGTACTAGTCGCATGCTAATGGCGGTAAGCTCCACTTGGACTATTCGTTACTAGAACGGATAGTAGCGTGTACCCATCCTACGATGCGCACCGTCGAAGTGACCGAGCGGCCGTAGAGAGGTGGTGTACTGTACACCCGTTCTAGTATGGAGAAATCTGAGCGTTGAGTTGATGTATGTAAGATGTTGAGTCCTGCATACATCGTGTGGCTAGGAAGCCCTAGCTGGGTATATAAAGCGATTCGAATCGTCGTTGCTCCACGATATGGGAGACTTGATCCTTGCACCAGCATCGTAGTAATGATGAAAGTTGTGAGTATGGAAAGTTTTGAATTCGACATATGTTTGACAAGTGATTGATCTCGTAAGGACTGGCTTAGTCTCTTTTTGCAAAAAGGGTGTCCTTTGATCTTGCTAAAGCCTCACCTTGATTCCTACTAGCCAAAGATTCCCCGAGTCTTCTCCCCAATTTTTGGTCGGGTAAGTCTTGCGGAGTACTTTTTTTTTTACTCGGGGTTTGTTCAACCCCTGTTGCGTGTGAACCGCATGGGCAAGAGTGCTACGGCCCTTGTTGCATGACGGTTATCGAAGAAGTGACCCGATGAGGAGTAAATTGAGTGGCATCCGGGCGGGCACTTTGGTTGTGTGGCTTGTAATAAAGTCTATAATGCTACTTCCGCTGGTTTGTAAGAATGACACTCTGGTTTGTATAAGTTTTACAAAAGGTTTGTAAATTAAGTTATTGTAAGTCTTCCGCTACTCTGGTATTTGTGTATGAAAACTGTTGTAATACTGTGATGTCTCTGTAAGTATCGATCCTGGAGTAATCGTGGTTTTATCGGGGATCCACCCGACGGAACATTTTAAGTTATGTGGTGTACAAGCATAGCCGACGGAGGTCTTAGGGACAATGTCAGGTGCTTGTGGGCCATATAATTTAGAAGGTTCTGCCACAACCTCCCTAGCCTCCCTAGCACTTTAGCAACTCCTCTGCTTTCGCCTTTCAGGTTGCCACAGGATCTTGAAGGTGCCGCACACCAGTTGTTGTGACCTACAGGTAGAAGAGTACTGCATTTTCATTTTGAGAAAATTACCTAAACGTATGTAAGCGGCGAGTGTTGGTGTAGTTAAACAATGTTCTGAAAAACATTGTATGCCACTGTATATTGTTTACTGAATCACACTTAAAGGGTCTCAGATCCTTCTTTAAGTTCAAGACTACCTAAAATAACAAATATTTTCAGTTAAAGGGTCTCGAAAAAATTTCACTTATGGGTTACCTTTTTTTACTTTATATCTTTTTAGATGGTTGCTCCGCATATTGTTTGCAAGCTTGATTTTATATCATCGTCATCTTGAAGCTCCATTGAACCACTGGCCAAATGCTGACCACAAGCATGAACTTTATAGGGACGCATTATGCGGTGCAAACTAACTTCCCGTGAAAAACCTATACAACCTATACAAACTACAGCAAAAAGTTGTCTAAATTTATTAAAAAATCACACATGTAGATGATATGATGATACACAATCTTGTAAAATATCTTGTCCAAAGTCGACTTCGCCTGTGAGATATAAAAATAACAGACTTTTAACAAATTATTTGGACAAACTTTAAACTTCAAATTTATTATTTTTATATCTCACAAACAAAGTCGAGTTTGGACAAGATATTTTGCAAGATTGTGTATCATCATATTATCTACATGTGTGATTTTTGGTAAATTTAAATAACTTTTTTACCGTAATTTGCACAGGTTTTTCACGGGAAGTTAGTTTGTACCGCATAATGCTCCCAACTTTATATTCAAGTATTTCATTTTATTTTAATAAAATAATGCAGCACAGAAAAAACTAAGAGGTGAAGTTTAGGAAATATTTTGTCCTTTGTCATTGTTAATGCATGTCCTTTGTCATTGTTAATGCATTGGAGCTTTTCTTTCGTTTTTTCTAGAACACGACTTCACATGCGCTTCATTAAGGAGAATGTCAAAGATACAGACAAGCAAACAGAGCCCCTAAGGCGAGCAGCCTTAGAGGAGAGGTCGAAGCAGGCAAGTCAGGGTACTGAAATCACAAAACGCAGACAGTAGGCGACTACCACTACTGAACCCCAGCAGCCGCAAGGAACGCCGAGAGCGCGGAGAAACCGACAGCCAGCCAATCGCTGCCCTCCTGGGAAATCTTCTCGACCAGCCGTTCCGCGGAGCAGGAGATGCTATTGAACACGCGGGCGTTGCGTTCCTTCCAGATCATCCAAGAGACAAGCAGCACCGAGGAGTCGAAGCCGCGGACGCGCAACCACCGGTCGACGAGTGACGCGCTTTGGTGGGGCGCAAACCGCTCCTAGCCAACAGACCGCAGGAGCCGGAACCACACCTCGCGTGCATAGACGCACGAGAGGAGCAAGTGATCCACCGTTTCAGGCTCTTGGACGCAAAGCGCGCAGTCCACCGAATCCTGAAGGCCATGTCGGTGCCGACGATCAGCCGTCCAAATGCGCCTGTGCAGCGCCAACCAAAAAAGAGCTTGACCTTGGGCGGCGCCGAGGCCCTCCAGAGTTCCTTTGCGCCGAGCATCGAGGACATTCCCAGGAAGAAGGCCCTGTATACTGAGGCAGCAGAGTATGCGCCATCCGGCGTCCATCGCCAGACGAGGCGGTCCGGTCGTTGGGGCTGCAGGCTGACCATCTCAACCTTGTCCCAGAGAAGGACGTACTCAACAAGCACAGGCGCCGTGAGAGCCCCCGTGATGTGCCTTACCCATGCCCGGCCAGCAAGAGCATCTTTGACGCTGGCCAGCAGGAAGCGGCGACCCACGGCCAGGAAGAGGTGCGGCGAAAAACTCGTATTGGCCCTTCCGGAAGCCACGAGTCATACTAGAAACGGGCCGAGGCACCATCGTCCAGCACCACGGCGACCGAGCTATTGAACATCGCAGTAACCAGCCGCTCAGGCCGGGCCGGCAACCTTGTCCAAGGTGGCGCAGCAGCATCACGCTTCTGCCACTCCCACCTGAGCCGGAGCGCAAAGCCAAGAACACGGAGGTCAGGGAGATTGTGTGATTTAAATGCATCAGCAGCAGAGCGGCCGTCTGCAAGCTCGAGTGGAGAACAGAGGCGACAGGACTGCCACGGCCAAGGATTCTGATGCTGTCATTTTTCTTTGACACAATAGGCAAAATGGGATGGTCCGTCTCATTTTATGTTACCATGAACAGGCTTAATAATCAGATGTTATCCTGCTGGGCACCTGAAATGTTTGAGTAATTCTCTAAAACCCAGTACAGTCATGTGTCTGTTTTGATGACACCAAACTGCAAGCACAGAAAATACCTTTCCTTTTCCTTTGTTGATCTGTACCTGGAATCCTCATAATTATTAACTGTTTGTAGATGTTTGAATTGCTTTGATTCTATCTTGGTTTGACTGTGGCTCGAGCCCTCATAATGAAATGGATTCTTCTTTTTGTCCCCTTCAAATGCACAGTTCCTAGCAGGAGCACAACAGCTGAATCTGTATATGCAATAGGTGAATCATTTCAATGCAAAATCCTAGCAGGAGCACAACAGCTGAATCTGCACAACGGATAAGCAGTTTACTACCAAAGGTGTCACGATTCAGTTTTCAAGTTGTGACCTGTTGCTTTCTTGCTTCCCTTACCAACCATCAAGATCAAGTAATCATGACTTGTGTGCCAATAGAACAGATTAATCCTTTAAGATGGCGTCAAAAGATATAATAATTGTGATGCTATTTGCAATCGTACGCTTTAAGCATATTTGCTATGGACTCAACAATATGATAACTCATCGTGAATCTCTTTTGGCATGAATCTTAATCTATCTCACTACTCACGCCTTGTTCGCTTTGCAAAAAATTTGCACCGGATGAATAGTAGCGATTTCATTTTATTTGGCAAATATTGTCCAATCGTGGCCTAACTAGGATCAAAAGATTCGTTTCGTGATTTACAATAAAACTGTGTAATTGGTTATTTTTTTTACTAACATTTAATCCTCCATATATATGGGTAGAAAATTGATATGATGGAGAGAGAGTGGAAAAAGTTGGAATTTGGAACCAACCGAACAAGGCCTCACTTCATTTTTAGGGGGTCATATTGTTTTTTTTACATGTGGTAGTGATAGCATGGGTAAAATAACTTTGGACTTAATTTGCCCCGTTAGCATGGACTTGTAATTTCATGACCTAAACTAGCTGGATATATGCACGTGTTTTCTGGATTATATATTCCATGGAACTTGAACTATGAAAAAAATCATATTTTGGTGGTTTTCATAAGCATCCCCTAAATATTACCGTAGCGTTAGCACGGGCACTATACTTGTGTACTGTAGTTCATGGTTTCTGAGACGAATGCTGGCTCTTATGTCGAATTTGCAGGGGTGTGTTTAGTTCCTAAAATTGTTTGGATTTTGCTACTATAGCAATTTTATTGTTATTTGGTAATTAGTGTTCAATTATAGACTAATTAATTAAAAGATTTATCTTATTATTTTAGCTAAATTGTGTAATTAATTTTATTTATATTTATATTTAATATTTCATATATATATGTCCCAAAATTTAATGTGATAGGAAATCTTAAAAAGTTTTGGGAAACTAACCCATACCCATATGGGGAGTGAAGGAGCTGAAAGTAATCAGGTTTAAAAGATTTGTCTCGTTATTTTTAACTAAACTATGTAATTAGTTTTATTTTTTATCTACATTTAATGCTTCATACATATGTCTAAAAATTTAATGTGATAGAGAATCTTAAAAGTTTTAGAGAACTAACCCATACCCATATGGTGGGTGAAGGAGCTAGAAGTAAAGTTTTTTTTTTTCAAGATCCATTCTGATTTAGACACTTATATACACGAGCGCACACTTATCCTATCCCTATGAGCACCTTCGAAGAACCGAGATGGACTGGCAAATCTCGAGGAAGTCACCACTGGCGTGACGGGGGCACGTCACCTACCACTGAAAATATAGCGTCATTAAATCCTAGATAAATCCAAGTAAAATGCAAGCCACCCGTGTCAAGTCTAGAACTTGAACCCGGGTGGGGCGGGGAGTTCCACCACAAGGAACCCAACCAGCTTTTAACTATCGCTCAATTCGCGGAAGTAAAGTTGTTTTACTTATGTGCTATTATGAAAGATGATTGCTTTGTACATACCATTACAAAATTAGAGCACTCACATATGCCATGACGTTAAATTTATTTTTTGCTGCATGTTATTTTATCCAATTTTACTTCTAACGGTGCGAGAAAAGTCTTAAATACCCTCAGATCTGAACACCTAGCAAAAGTTGGTCGTTCCTCCGGTGCCATTGATCCTGACGCCTCATCGCTGCTGTTGGCTGCTGTACGCGCTACATCAGCGTGTGTTTGACGGATTTGTCGTTTATAAAATATATTTTAGACGTGCATGCATATTGACACGTGGGCTAACTGTTATAGAAAAAGGGAAATGGCCGGCGCTGATCGAGCTGGGGCCAGCGCAAGACGTACTGAAGCTAAGCAAGGCACGCTGCACTATACCGCCCGACGCATGCATGGCTGCTGCAAAGCGTGCGGCGGGATCGGATGCGCATGCAGCGCGGCGATCGAACAGGCGCGCGCGCTCATCTCGATCGGCGAGCTTCGCCGTGTCCAATGTCCATGTACGGTCTTGTTCGGATTGCAAATTTTTGCAATCCGATGAATAGTAGTGTTTTCGTTTTATTTGATAAATATTGTCCAATCGTGGTCCAACTAGGCTCAAAAAGATTCGTCTCGTGATTTACAACTAAACTGTGTAATTAGTTATTTTTTTTACTTATATTTAGTGCTCCATATATATGGGTAAAAAATTGATGTGATGGAGAGAGAGTGAAAAAATTTGGAATTTGGAAGGAACCGAACAAGGCGTACGTCTTGCCGCGTGCGGATGTCCGCCTCGATCGGTTAGAACCACGGACCTCTGCTCCTCCCTGGCAAGCAGCCCTCGAGCTCGGCGCGCGGGCGCATCGATCGGGCGCTGCGAGCACGAGCAGCGCGGCAACGAGGTTGCCGAGCCGGCAAACGCCCATGGTGACGCGCCAGCCATCCCTACCGACGCGGCCTTCGATTGGCGGCAAGCTCCCCCACCTCGATCTGCATGACAGGAGTAGCTAGCCTGTGGGTCACTAACCGTTTGACCCCACCAGACAGAAAGAGAAATTAAGAAGCAAGAGGATAGAATTAGGAGAGACAATAAGGACATTTTAGACGTTTCCACACTGGCCGGATTTACATCAAGACTGTCAAACGATGGAAGGTAGATGGAATAGCATGAGATCAGGTAAATAATAATAATAATAATAATAATAATAATAATAATAATAATAATAATAATAATAATAATAATAATAATAATAATAATAATAATAATAATAATAATAATAATAAAAAGTGTCATGGCACCTAGTGTGTCCGGATTTTTAGTGACACGTACGTGATCTTTCGTGCAAAAGTGGCTCCTTCTTTTTTTCTGCATAGGCTGTTCAGTGCCACCAGTGCGTACTACGTACTACAATTTAACCGGTTATGAGGAGTTGCAAGGATCATCATGCTCTGCCGTGCTTCTTGTCTTTCAGTAATACAGCTGTATGCTTGCTCTGATTTTACATGTGTATGTATTTTGATTTTTGAAAGCTTTTCCTAGTCGGGGCCGGGGCAAATAGAATGGGAATTCCTTATGCAGTAGGCATCGTCCTGCGAACCGAGCGATAGCTCAGCTGTTTGAGTCTCTTGTGGTGGAACTTGTCCACCCGGTTCAAGTCCCGGACTTGACACGGGTGCTTCGCGATTTTCCCGGATTTATCCAGGATTTAACGGCGCTATGCTTTCGGTGGTAAGCGGCGTGCCCGTCGACAAATGGGCGCCTGGGTGACTTCGTCAATCTCGAGATTTGCCGGTCCATCTCAGTTCTTCGAAGGTGCTCATAGGGGTAGGGTGTGCGTGCATGCGTTCATAGGGGTGAGTGTGCGCTCGTGTATATGAGTGTCTGAGTTTGTAACTGGGTCTTCGTAAAAAAAAAGGCATCGTCCTCGTCAGATGATTAAATTTGAGTTCTTCCCCCCCCCCCTTTCCCTCCACATGTCCCTATGTTTTTTTATATTCCCCTCCACATGTCCCTATGTTTTTTTTATATCTGAACAAGTTTTGGATATCTTTGATACTCAATGAGCGACATTGTTAGTCTGATTTTACATTATCTGAGGTGCATGATTCGAATCATTTTGTAGTTCGAATGAGAAAATGCTTCTTTAATTTCTCCTCGGCACTCACCATATTCTGGTATTTTTTAGTAATCTCTTAAACTGTTAAACAGCTGGCTCAACTATGATAATTTAAGACGCTAACCGTTTTCTTTTTCTGAACTTCAATAATCTTGATTTTTAATAATCTACTATGCCCCAAAATAAATGCTCATTTCGCACTTTGAGAAATATCAAACGTGATTAGATTTATAAAAAAAAATTTATTAACATTTGTATCACTAAGCAGGTGTATTATAAAAATATATGATGTGATTAATTTGATTGTGTGCATTTGGTATCATAAATATCAGTACCTTTCTTGTATATATTTGAGTAATTTGATGATGTGCCAGGATCATCATGTTATCATAGCTGCTGTGCTTCTTGTCTTTGAATAATATATAGCTGTATGCTTGCTCTGATTTTGCATGTGTGCACTGCATGTATTTTGATTTTTGAATGCTTTTCCAAGTTGGAACCAAATTAAACGGGAATTTCTTGTAGGCATCTTCCTCATCAAATGATCAAATTTTAGTCGTTCTTCCTTTTCTTTTCATCAACATGGCCCTATGCTTCTAATATCTGACCAAGCTTTCGTTACCTTTGATATGCAGTGCTACCCTGATTTTACATTATCTGAGGTTCATGTTTTGAATCGTTGTGTAGTTCGAATGAGAAATGCTTTTTTCTCCTCTGCGCACACCATAGGTCCTGGAATGTGATATCCAGATACTGTTATTTGTTTTTTTTTCTAACAAAAAAATTGTTACCAATGCTTCCTGCAGACCTTGTTCTATTTTGCTTGTGAGTTGTGACTCAGGAGACTATTCAATAGATACAGAAATTACAAAACTATGCAATGAGAGAAAGCATATTGCTATGTATGCGTTAAACTATTAACACACATATATATATGAATGGTATGAGTATTGTAATCAGCTATTATATATGTATGGAGATCTAATCTTCAATGCTTGCATATTTATTTGTTCTATATATTCAGCTACGGAGTATTTTATATGTCATTATGCATGCACAAATATCAATGTTAGGAGTAATGCTTGTGTGTGCTAAGTGTCCATCCCTGTTGAAGTCCATGCAACACCATAGCCCAGATAATGTACTCATTGAACTATCAAAGAATCCAAAATTTTTCGTTCACATTATATCTAAAGTACAAGAAACGTGTGGAGAATTAACATTTAATCATCTTAGAAAGATACTTACAGCATTTTGTGTGAATTTTATTATTTTTATATCTCATAAACGAATTCGAGTTTCGATAAGATATTTTGTAAGGTCATGTATCATTATATCATCTAATTGTGTGAATTTTTTGGTGAATTTAGATGATTTTTTTTACCGTGGTTTGCATGAGTTTTCACGGGAAGTTAGTTTGCACTAGATACGTTCCCTTTTTAAATTGGATAAGCATTCAACAAAACGCGCAGATCAGATAACATGTAAAACGGGAGCAAGCATACATTGAAGTACTGAACTAATTATTGTAATCTGAACTACTGAGAAAGATGCTAGCAAGCACGACGTGACATCACAGCCCGCTACTCAAATGGTGCCATGGTGACGTCCTTGTCATCGTCGGCCGGGTTCAGGTCCATGCATCCAATGCCCGTGACAACCTCTTCAATCTCGCCGGCGCCCCCTCCCTCCCTGCAGTCCTCGGCGTCGTAGTACCTCGTAGTAAGCACCGCAGCTGGCAAGGTGTGGCTCTTCCCAGCATACTTCTCAAGCCATGGCCGTAGGCGTTGTCGCCGCAGAGGTCGTAGCCGAGCGCGCGGCACCCAGGCTCCAGATCGTAGCCGAGGTGCGTCTTCACGGTGAAGACGGCGGCGTCCTTCTTGCCCACGTCCGACGCGCGGGGCGACCTGCGCCCACGACATCATGAAGCTGGTGCCGAGCGCCGCGACGTGGCCGGACGGGTCGTGCCGCACGCCGAGCACGACGTACTCCACGAGCCGAACCCCGCGGACGAGCAGGGGCTCGAGCCTGAACCGCTCGCACGCCTCGACATCTACCACGACGACGCGCATGTTGGTGGTGTCGAGCAGGGCGAGCGAGCTGGTGACCTTGATGCAGAGGACGAGTGGCCACAGCCCGCCGAGCGCGCGGGACGCCGCCGTGGACAGGAGGACGAGGTCGCCCTCGCAGACCGGGCAGATGTCCACGGGGATGACGTGGGAGCTGTAGGGGCTGCCCTCGTCGTCGCGCGAGACGAGCTGCCGCCGCGCCGTGCCGACGGCGCGGGCGGGCGCGACGGTCGAGACGAAGCGGACGAAGCGCTCGGCGTGGGCGCGCGACACCAAGTGCACGTCGAGGACCCCGGCGACCGCGTCCCAGTCCACGCGGAGGAACGAGTCGTTGCCGCAGTACATGACGAGCAGCGACTTGACGTGGCTGAGCGTGCGGCGGCGGCAATAGGACGACGAGGACGACGCGCGCTGGCGCACCTGAACGACGGCGGGCCACTGATCCGGATCGGCCTGGTCCCGGCCGCAGGCGTCGCAGAGGCGGTAGTGGGTGGTGAGCTCGACGACGTGCGCCTGCAGCGGCTCCGTCTTGAGCGCATCGTCCTCGTGGCGGAGGTGGAGGCGGAGGTCGAAGCGCCTGGGGCAGGGTTTGGTGGAGACGAACCTCGCGGCGGCGATCGTGAGGCCGAGGCCGGCGATGTGGCGGCGCAGGCGGCCGAGGTGGATGCTCGCTACCTCGTTAGCCGTCCCCGGCGCGGCGCTCATCCAGGACCCCGTCTCGCGGCGGATCCAGGACCCCGGGGGTTGGAGGTAGGCCCAGCACGACGGGCAGTACAGCACGGCGTCGTGGCGCGGCAGGCCCTCCGTGGTGTCGTCGTGCGGGCGGAGGGCCGTCGTTCCGCCCGACGGCGTAGGCGGCTCCGGCTGCATCGCGGCGATCTCGTGGTGGGAACTGGGAACTGCCGAGGTGGGTGGGAATTTTTTTTTTTTTTGATAAAACGTATCTGCATTTGTATTTAAGGAAAACATTCGGTACACAAATACAGATACATACAACGTGGATACGGAGACAGATGTCCCTGCCAAACATCACGAAGACCCCTCAAGAAGAAAAAAAATTACATCGATGCCACCGTATCTTCGCGATCCATCCGAATCGACGTCCCCGCCACCGGCCACCGCCGCCGGAGAAGCCGAAGTCCTCCTTGAGCCGGAGCTGTCCCGTTGCCCGCTGGCTTGCAATGGAGTCGGCGTAGACACCCGCCGTAGAACGGGATGAAGCAAACGGCGAAGATCCATCGACCGGGGCGGCGCCCCAACAGCTCCGACCCCCGGATCTGAGCTTCGAACCGGCGGCCACCGCCACCGGCAGAAGAAGCTCGATCCGCCGCCAACTCCCACATCGCCCAGACAGAGCCCCCCGTGATCCAAGCAAAATAAGGGCAGCAAAGATCACCTCGAAGATTTATGACGCCAAGGCCGGCCCCGACTTAAGCATGAAGAGCTTCCTTTAATTCCCGCCGACACAAGGGAGTGAACCGCCGGACGGCGGTGGGTGGAGAGATTATTCGCCGGGTGCTGCCGACCCTCCGCCCCTCGGCCGACGTCAGCCTCGGGAGCGCCTTCAGAGGGATTCCCAAGAAACCCTTTAGCCTCGCCCAATCGACGGGTGCAAAACTTAGAGCTAGCACCCTACTACCTACTTATATACAACAAGAGACGCGCCGGTCAAGCATCTTCCCCCACGACGGCCACGCCGGCCGCCGGAGAGGAAGAGAGCAGGCGAAATCGCCGCCGGAAACGGAAATCGCCCTCTTTTCGCCTCGTGCAACTGTAGCAAAAGGGAAAGGAGGCGAAATCTAACGAGTGAGGTGGGTGGGAATTGGGATGGGGGAGTGGATCGGGGGCTTCTGTTAGAGGGATTTCCTTGTATGCCATTAAAAAAAGTTGGCAATCTCACTCAAGGACCTCAAAAGTTCAATCTATCAGCAGCGTACAAGTTCGATAAATTTTTCTCTTCCAAGTCATTCCGTCCGCTTCTCCCCTTAACGGTGTCAAACTACACTGCAAAAAGTCATAAATGCCCTTGAGTCACCGGGACGGCCCGTCCCGACATCTCCTTCTTTCTCTATCAATGACGAAAGCGGACCCCACGCGTCATCCCCAACCTCCGGCTGTCCCTCGCCTCGCGACAAGAAGGACACGACCGCTCGGCTCACACGCACACGCCTGCGCCCTCGCGCTTCGCCGCACCACGCTTCGCCCCGCGCCGTTGCAGCCCGGGCGCCGCCGCTGGCGCAGCGTCGGCACGCCCCGCCCGCCCGGCGCTGCGCCCAGATCAGCGCCAGCGCTTAAGCGCCACCCGCTCGCCCAAGCGCTGCCCAGCGCTGCTAGGGCTAGCCTACGCCGCCCGCGCTGCTGCCGTGCTTCGCCGCGCCGCGCACGCTGCTGCGCGCTGCCCAGCGCTGCGCGCCAGCGCTTCGCTGCCCGCTGCCACGCCGCTGCCACGCCACGCCGCGCTGCGCTTCAGCGCTAACGCAGCGCGCTGAGCGCCCGCCTGGCTGCGCCGCGCCAGGCTGAAAGCCCGCTTCAGCGCTGCGCCGCTCGCTACAGCAGCGCCGCTTGCCGCTGGCTACGCCAGCGCTTGCGCCCGCGCTGCCGCGCTGAAGTTCGCCAAGGCTGCACGCTTCGCCGCGCTGGGCGCGATTTCCGCGCTGGCAGCGCGACGCGCGCCTGCTTCGCTCGCCACTTGCCACGCTGAAGTCCGCTGGGCGCTGGCGTGCCGCATCGGCCGCCGCCTTCGCGCGCTTTCGCAAGGCCCCGCCTGCCGAAGCCGAGGCTTCGCGTCGCGCGCGCCGCGCTTCCACGCCCGTGCCGGCACCGGTGCTCGCATCTGCTCTTTCTCCTTCCCCCTGCCCTCTCCTTCTCTTACCCTCCCTTCCCTTCTCTCTCTCTTTCTTCGCATAGCACAATGAAATGAGGAAGGGTATTTAGGACATTAGCACCGACCGGGTCCACACGCCGTGGGTCTCAAACGCCGTGAAATAAGCGTAGCACCGGACGGAATGGCTTGAAAGAGAAAAAATTTATTGAACTTGTACGCTGGCGATAGATTGAACTTTTGAGGTTCTTGAGTGAGATTGCCAACTTTTTTAATGGCATACAAGGAAATCCCTCTTTCTGTTACAAGGTAGGAAATGGGGGTTGTTGGGCTTTCAAGTTGGGTTGCGCGGCCCGTGTAAAATAACAAGGTCTGGGCCTTTTCTAAGATAGGCAGGCAGGCCCTCAATTTATATAGGAAACGTTTTGTTCAAAAAAGTATAGGAAAATTATTTCAATAATATAAACTAATATTGACATTAGTTATACTAAATTTTCCATTAAAATATGTTGAGGGTTCATTGAATGGATTTGTAGATGTTCAATAGTCCCTTCCTATAGTTTTTGAGTGGTTGTATATATCAGGTGTGGAACTTTCGTCTCCACCGTTGTTGCATTAAAAAAAAAAAAGAGAGAGAGAGGATTGTTTAAACTGCAAAAATTCGGGATTGGCATGCAAATATTTGCTATATGTGCTTGTTTTTCTGGAAGAGAAACCATCTAGCAGTGTGGGTGAACATATATCCAGGGAGCAGGTGAGCTGTTATTTTCCCCTATGGCGATAAGAGAGGTGGAAACCGGGAAAAGCAAGATTGAGATATATGCATGAGATTGGATATATTTCCGGATGCGGACCTTAGCCTGTTTTTTCCAGTACTACTAGTCCTGCCGATTAGTAGCTCGGTTAGTTAAAATTAAGCAATCGCACCATATGAACACTGCCGGTTGTAAGGCTATCCGCACTCGTCATACTCTATCTTGATCCTCTAAAAGGTATATTCTATCCTCGTCATCAAGATTCTTTCCTTTAAACCAATTTCTTCCGCACTCGTCATACTCTATATCTCATCCTTTATATCCTAGTCATCGACATTTTTTACTCAAATCCTTCCTACCCATCCCATCTACTGCGGGGCCGACAAGTGGGACCCACGGCCCCACCCCCTTTATCCCCCCGCCGACCGCCGCTCTCCCTCTCTTTCCTCCGCCCGGCTTTTTTCTCCTGGTCCCTCCCTTTCTTCCTCGCGAAGCGGCGGTCCAGCCCAACCGGGCGGGAGCGGGCGGGCGGCCGGGCGAGCGCATGCCCCGGGCGGGCGAGGGGCGCGCGCGGCGGCGGGCGGCGGCCCGCCCGGCGTGCGTCGCGGGCGGACCCGCGAGGCGAAGCCGCGCGGCCCCGACAGGCGAAGGCGGGTGCGCCCGCCACAGCGTGCGCCTGGCGGCTGAGGTGAGCGGCGGCCGCGCGAGGCGAGCTCCGCTGGCGGCCCGCCCGGCGACCCAGCAGCGTGCGCCCGGCTCCCTCGGCGCGGCGGCCCTTTGCTTCTCCCGCATCGACCCCGGGCGAGGCGGCGCGGCGGCTGCTGCTTCCTACCGGCGCGGCCGCGAGCACGCAGCGCCCTACTCCTCCCGGCGCTGGGCGGCTTGCGCTGGGGTCGGGACGCTGGGCGCGCCCACTCCCGCGCAGCGGCGCAGCGCACGCGGGGCAGGGAGAGCGCGGGCGGCCAGCTGCTCCTCCCGGCGCTGGGCAGCGCAGCGGCGGCCGACCCCTTTCCGGCGGGACGGCGGCAGCGGAGCGGCGGCGCTGGCGCCCTCGATGCGCTGGATCGTTAGCTCGAGCTGGCAAAGGGCGAAACGGGACGCCGAGCCTCGCATGGGGCCGCTGTTCCGCCGGCCGCGGCCGAGGCGATGGCGTCGCGCCGCAGGCCCCCGCACGGCGCTGCTAGCGGCGGCTACCGGGCGAAGGCTGCAAGGGCGGCCCAAAGGCCACGGCTGACGCCCGCTCCTCTTCTTCCTCGCCCTACTGCCCACTCCCTCTCCCCTCCCGCTCTCCGACGGGCGGGCTTCGCGACGCAGCATCGGGCCACACGCACCCCTCTCTCCTCTCCGGGGGGCCCCGCGCCACGCCGGCGCCCTCGACGAAGCGCTACCACGCCAGGGAATGGCGAAGCCGCCGCCCGATTCCCGGACGCCCGGCTTCATTTGCCGACGCCGCATGGGCTAGCGGCGTTCCATACGGGAAAATCGCATCCTGATGCGATTCGGACACGCCATCTTGGATAGCCTAACGTGGTGGTTGTGGAACTTCTTTTCAATAATGGGGCGTTTGGATAGGGGATAGGGATTGGGATAGGGAAAGAAAAAATAGATGAACAATTTAGGATTAAATAAGATGTAAAGAATGAATGACTAAGATTCAATGATACCCTTTGGAGAGTGGGGATATCCACATCCCTATGCCTGTCCCGGCGTATCCAAACACCCCCTAAAGGAAAGGGGCCGTGAAGCTCTAGTGCGAGGAGTGAGGGCAACCGCAAATTGTGCTTTTCTTCATCATAGCATGTTAACACCTTTGTTTAAGTCTCATCATTGTTCAGTGGCAAAGTAAAAAATATGGCGTTAACACTACTACGAAGTTCCATTACATGGGACAAAAACATGTTCATCCCATCCATTTTATTTCAATATTAATGCATCTACGACCAAGAAGAGAGATACTCCTACAGTGCACGGCAGCACGAGCTCACACTACTGATCCTTGTTGGCATTTCCCATGGGGTTGCCATCGAAGCGGCCGATCCTGAAGAAGCCGAGGTCCAGGTCAGCCTCTGCCGCCGTCTGTGAGTCGCCATCAATGGCCATCTCCGCCAGGATCCTCCCACGGCGGGGCCCATCTTGAAGCCGTGGCCCGAGAACCCGACCCCGACCACGACGTCCCGCCCGAGCTCCCCGCCGAGGAAGTCCATGACGTAGTCGCCGTCGGGCGTCATGGAGCAGCACATGCACGACTGCCGGATGACCGGCCCGCCGGTGGCGTCCACGTGGTCCCGCATGGCCCCTGGATCCACCTGGCCACCCGGTCCGTGACCTCCGCGTCGCCGGCGAGCCAGTCGCGCGCGTCCGGGTCGCACGGCGGCCCGCCGTCGCAGCTGATCTTGATGAGCCCCGGGATGTCCAGCGACGGCGTGCCGTACACGGGCGGGTCGCCGTAGCTGCAGAAGGTCGGGAACCCGGAGCTCGCCGAGAGGCTCTGCTCCTTCCCGGCCTTCACGCGCCAGTACAGGTGCAGCGTGTGCAGCGGGCTGATGGGGAGGTCCACGCCGGAGACGGAGCCGAGCAGCTTGGCCGCCCACGCGCCCACCGTGACGACGCACTTGGCGCCACGGAACGCCTCTCCGTCGCGGGTCCTCACCACGACGCCGCCACCCACCTCGGGCGCCCTGTCGATGCCGACGACCTCGGTGTTGTCGCGGACCGCGGCGCCTCTCGCGACGGCGAGCGACTGGAACATGGCCACGGCCTTGGTGGCGCTGAGCACGCCGCCGTGGTCGCTGAGCGCGGTGACCCACCCGTCGTTGCCCAGGTCCGGGGGCACGGCGAAGGCGAAGGCGCCGCCCCACCTGGTGGCGAGGTCGTCGGCCACCTCCTCGGCGCCGTCGTTGGCGATGGCGGCGGCGAGCGCGGTGCTGGAGCGCGGGCCCATGGAGAGGTGCGGCGCCGGGGTGAGGACGCGGTAGCCGGCCTCGGCCTCGGCGTCGGCCCAGAGGCGGCGGGCGAGGCGCACCATGCGGAGGTACCGCGGCTGCGCGTAGGCGTCGCGGATGATGCGGGTCTCGCCGTGCGAGGAGCCCAGCGGGTGGAGCAGGTCGAAGCGCTCCAGCAGCAGGACGCGGGCGCCGCGGGACGCCGCCGCGTGCGCCGTGCAGCTGCCTATGATGCCCGCGCCCACCACGATGACGTCGAAGCCGGCGGTGGCCTGGGGGAGCTGCGGGTGCACCGGCGCCGGCCATGGCGGCAGCTCGCGAGCGCTTTGCAAGGTGGAACGAACGTACGGCGGGAGGGGGAAAAGATAGGCTTCGCCGCTTCGTGGAGTGGAGCTGAGTGGGAGTGAGAGGTCAGAGGTGGGTGGTGGTGAACTGGTGATTGGTGACCGTGACCTGACCGGGAAACAAACAAGATCTGCTGACTGCATGCTTGGAGATCTCGCTTGCTTGTGCTGCTCCTCTGTTCACCTGTTGGCTGTTGTGTCCGACATGTACTACAAGTCAAAACAACGGGTAAACAGTGGCATTCCATAAAATAGACAACAGGCAAACAGTAAGAAATAATTTGTACTCTCGTTCTTATTTTTACGTGTCTGATTAGTCTTGTGCTAAGCTAAACATTTTGTACTTTTCGATATGCAGCCATCATTTCTCCAAGTCAGACATTTCTATACGTAAGCATTACTCCCTCCGTCCCTTTTTAAGCGTCGCCGTGGGATACGTCTTGTGAAGTTTGACTTGATTTATAAAAAATACGTACAATATTTATATCTTCAAATAATTTTGTTAAAAAACTAGATACAAAGATCTTTCCGATGATACTAACTATGATACTAATCGATGATATTTATTATTTATTAAAATTACCGGCATTTGCTCCTCGGAAAGCGAAGCGACAATTATTTAGGGACGGAGGGAGTATATTTCTAAAAGATTTGTACATGTTAACAACATAAGCTCCCAGTTCCATGTAGGAGTATTTTCTTAAGTCATGTTACACAGTAACATAGATGAACAAAGAGAACTCTCCATCACGGTTGTTGCTATTCTTTACAATCTGCTCTCATTGTACAGTATTGAAAAATCTACAATTGAAATTACCAAACTATATTCTACAAGTTTTCCTAAGCCACATGCACACATATTGCTAGACAATAACGCACAACGTGAAGGGCCACACATCGTTCTACCAAAAACGCGCAGAATCCCTGGATGCGGAATGCCTCACTGAATTTGTTGTTCCTGGTTCAGTTGCCTGAGTCAGCCAGAAGCTCCCCCCGTTTATGCTGTGCTCGCATGGATCACCTCTGAAGAATCATCCACCTCGACTGCAGCTGATCTCAGCTGCTCTTGCTGTCTCCTGTAGTCAGCCATGCGTCGGTTGCTCTCCATCCAAATGAGGAGAACTGTCATGTCTGCTGGGCTCACACCACCAATTCTGCTAGCTTGACCTATTGTTTGCGGGCGCACCTACAGATGAATCACAGGGACAATTTCGATAAGATGAGACCACAAAATTGGCTCCTAATCTACATTACTGCAATGGAATAACATGTAAGTCTAGTAGTGTCAGATTATCATGTTTTCTTCCACATGGTCTACTTTGACCTTGTGCTTGCACATAACACCAAGTATCAGAAAATATGGGGGCTAGTAGTTGAAATTCATAGTTAGTAACCGATATCTTAAGGATTCAACAAAAAAATGTTCATAATAAATGGACAACTGCTGAACGCTTGTCAGTTGCAGGTTATCTTTCATAAGGTTACTTGTACATATCCTGAACTTACCTTGGAAAGTTTCTCACGAGCTTCAAGTGATAGATTTGTCATTGAGTGGTAATCCAAATCTTCAGGAAGTTTCCTGTGTTCTTGGTTTACAATCTTAACAGAGAGAAAAACAAACAACAAAGAGTTAGCTGTCTTTTCGATTAAATAAACAAAACAAATGAGCTCATGCATAATGCATTACTGTTGGACATCCTGAATGATTATGTACCATTGTTCTAGCAGTTCAACTTTCCTCATAAATCTACACCAGAACAAAATCGCATAACTGTAAGCAATTACCTGATGTAATTGACTCTGTTGTCGTGCGATGAAACCCTCATACTTGATATCAATCTCTACACATTCCTTCTCAATTCGAGATAAATTTTCATTTCCACATCCATGCTTATCAAGGAGTTTATATTGTACATGTGGCTTCTTTAGTATGGCTTCAAGTGTAGATGAATCCTTTACAGGTTGGTTGGATACTGCTGTAACTTCTGCAGCAAATTCACCTCCTGATAACAGAACATTGGAACTAGAGTGTGTGAACTGTAATGACATGCTAACAGCATTTTATATACTAACTACAGTCAAAACACATGATTCTCTAGTACATGTGCAGTCAACCTTTTAAAACATTGACCACTAATGTGTAAAAAATTATATCGCTTCCCCCTTTCTTGTCAATTAAGATATCAACTTTCTTCAATAAATTTGAATGGCCATTTATCTTCTAATTATATGTTACCAAAACTCTTAAATGCGATTACATATCTACTTATGTAATTTCATGATAAAGTCTAAATACTTCTATGTAAATTTACAGTCAAAATCTAAAAATTTGATGCATGCATTCTAGGACATCTAACAATATGAATGGTGCAGTATGTCAAAGGTATGTCATTTTTGCTCACCTGGAACTTTTGTAGATTTCAACCGTTCTTTTTCTTGCTTAATGCGGGCTTGCTTTGACTGATAAAGCTCCCAGCGTCTATCATCTATTAAACCAATCTCTCGACCCAAAGGGGTTAAACGACTATCAGCATTATCTGCTCGAAGTAATAGCCGGTGTTCTGAACGGCTGGATGTCCATAAATGCCCCAGCAAAAACAAAGAAAAAAAAAGGAGAAAAAGTTAAGAAATTTATTGACACAAAAGTCAAATTGAATTAGACAGCATAAAACTCAATGAACTCAGCATGTAATTTTGTGTTACCAAAATAAAACCATGTGTATCTGTAGCCTACAGGAATTCACAATCACTAATGTTATCCCATCCCTTGGATCCAAGTGGCTGAAAGTTGAGGTGGTAGTTCTCTCATCCCCTCTTGGGCTGATTTAAGCCTAACTGGATCTAGTCCAGTTAAAAGGTGGACAGGAGGATGAGGGAATTCCCACCTCTCACTTGGAACGTTCATATTGGATCTGAGGGATGAGATTGACTGTATACATATGTGCACCAGTTGGTGCACCAATATACTCTTGCCCAGTTGTGCACCTAATACTTCCTCTTAAAAGATAAACTCAATTACTAACTACAAATATTACATAACATTGCTCAGGCTTACTATATGCTATAGGAGTAAAACTATTTTTAGCATCAGTTATTTAAGCATCAATAATAAAAAATGTTTTATACTGAAATTCCATACCTTGTTAGCATGCGATAGGGCTCTCTAAGATCTTTTGTAACAAGATCATCAATAAGAGTTCCTATATAACTGCTTTCCCTCTCAAGGATAATTAATGATTTCCCATCAGAATGCCTAGCTGCATTGATCCCAGAAATTATACCCTATATACAGCAAACAGCAAGCTTAGGATCCAGCAAATCTAGTCCAAACAACCATGCAAACTGCAATTAACTCGTGAAGAAAAGAGCAAGAAAAATGAATAAACCTGAGCTGCAGCTTCTTCATATCCCGTTGTTCCATTTATCTGGCCAGAGAAGAATAAACCCTCAAACTTCTTTGTCATAAGTGATCTTGAGCATTGATATGCAGGCAAGTAATCATATTCAACTGCATATGCAGGCCTTAGCATTAGAGAGTTCTCCAGCCCTGGTATAGTTCGCACAAGGGACAATTGCAATCTCTCAGGAAGCCCAGTAGAAAAGCCCTAATAAAGATGTATAAATGATCATAAGTAGTAGGTTTCTCGTCTAAAAAGAAAGGTTTGGTTGCACAATAGTACACAGACATTACTTTCACATATAGATGGGGACAAACAGGAAAGAAGCACCATATATGCCAATGTTGACCAAAGAAAAACGGGAAAATCATGAATGGAGATAGGGAAGGAGGAACATACCTGTAGATATAGTTCAGGAACATTTCTACCCTCAGGTTCAAGAAAGATCTGATGAGACTCTTTATCTTTAAACCTTACAATCTGCAACAAAGACCTTGGTTAGTAGGTACATCAGTCGTTATATGTGTAGTACTTCATTTTTTTTTTGCGAGAAAATTACAAATTTTGTGGACAATCCACTAATCAAAATAAAAGAAGATTGCCATGTAATAAACCACCAAGGTCCACTATACAGTACCTTATCTTCAATTGACGGGCAGTATCTTGGTCCCTTTGCTTCAACCCAGCCACCATAAGTTGGTGTTTCATCTAAGTTGTCTATAATAATTTGGTGCGTCTCTTTTGTAGTTCGTGTTAGATAGCAGCACATCTGTTCTCTCTCGACATGAACTTCAGGATCAAAACTAAACCAACCTACCTGTTTCAAGAGGAAGCATACTTTTATTCCCCGAAAAAAGTGTAACACAAAAGCCACTTGAACTTCAAGCTTAATGCTTAACCATCCTGACAGGCCCTACATTCTAAAAATGCAACTGATTTCATTTACCATATGGGCAGAAATCTGCAAGGTTTAAAGCATATAGTAGATGCAGGAAATGCCGTAATACTCCTGTGGGAGAATTACACCTCCAGGTACTCGAAAGTGTGGGATCAGCTAGTGAACGCATATAAATTATTCTATGCAAGTCTGCCAGTTAATTCAAGGCTTCTTTTGATCTTGCACATACAAGGAACACTCAGTTCATGGCATACATTATTATAATATTTATAAACCACAAAACTCACACCTACTAATGACTACTTAGAGAGAAACCAGTATAACTGGATCATTTCAAAAGCACAGTGTTGCTATATCTAGCTGCTCGTCCAGCTCCATAAATCTAGTCGTTTTGGACGTTGAGGTCAGAATTTATAACTTTGACTATCAATAACTTTTCAAATATTTAATTTGAAGATACTAAGACAACATGTATAGATTAGTCTTGCAAAGTACTTTAAGAAACTAACATATTTGCTATTTCGTTGCATAGCATAATGCCCCTAATAAAAAAATCATAGTCAAAGTTATATTTTTGAAGAGTATGTCAATGTCCAAAACGACAAGAACTATTGAACAAAATGAATACCTGATGATACAGAATTGCAGCATTTAACTTGAAAGTACTAATCTTGTTCTTTGCTTTAACGTGCAAATATGCAATGTAAAACAAAATGAATAAAGAAGACAGTAATGAAAAGCTATTGCATTACTGAATCTGCATTTCTCGATAGTGGGAAAATTCAGTTGTGTACTATATTACCTCTTCATCACCATGCTGGGGTTCCAATCCAGAAAAATCAACTGTCCTGCGATCAATTCGTGGTGGTGTACCAGTTTTTAAGCGGTCAGTTTCAAAACCCAGAAGCTGCAAGTTTTCAGTAAGTCCATGAGAAGCTGACTCTCCAGCTCGCCCAGCAGGCATTGATGTCCTACCAACCCAAATCTTACCACTCATGAATGTTCCGGTGGTAAGTACAACAGATGGTGCATAAAAGTCCATGCCGAAGAAAGTGCGAACACCCTCAACGCTGTCATTTTTTCCAATCAAAACCTCTGTAGCCATTGCTTCTCTAATGAAAAGATTTTCTGTGCTGAAGCATAGTACATGGAACAGTCAATAGGCAATGTGAAATCTATCACAATAAATTACACGCGATCAACAACAGTAAACATCGGCATAGCATGACAGAAGTTAAACTCTCTTAACTTATTTGGCAGGCAGAAAAAAAAATACTAAACTTTTATGTCAGAAGATTAAAATATTTACCTCTACCTTGAGAGTTTTTTTTACTACATTGAGGACTTAAGACTAGTCATGCAGAACCATGGTCTTAATCCAGTAATAACAACATCAAATGGCAAATTTGTGAAGGTCTCATGTTTGATATAGTTTAAACTAAAGAAGATCATAATTTTGTGAGTACAACCTAAGAAGCTCTGAAATGGTGATCAAGTTAACATAACTTAAATGAGGTCAGCAAAATGAAGCATATTCAGAATTTATGTAGCAGTAACTACTTTTGGAGGTGCCAGACAAGACTACGAATCCAAGTAAATTTAACAACTTATCACTAAAGCAACTTAGTATACACCGACCTTTCCACAATGTTCTTCATCTCTATGGCATACTCTCTCTTATCAGTCTGAGCACGCAGTGCACGTACAGCAGGACCTTTTGAGCTGTTCAGTACACGCTTTTGCAGGTAGCACCTATCAGAAGAAGATGCAATGAGTATGCTAAGATATCTTTGTTGATTCACTAGTAATCAAAGTCTGAACTCTCAGCCATTTGAACTCAAAGAGAAATTCATTCTCCAGACAACAAGATATTTGAACTTATACCTATCAGCGATTTTTCCAATTTCACCACCAAGGGCATCTACCTCATGGACAAGTTGAGACTTTGCAGGCCCACCAACAGCGGGGTTGCAAGGCTGGATAGGGCAGAAAATAATTAGGAAGCAGAATCACAATTCTAAATTCTAATACTAAAATTTAAAATTTACAAGCAATTCATTGACAAAGGATGTTTCCTTATAGTTATAAGCTTGCAACATACTACAGGGTTTGATGGATCAATTCTTCATATAAGGGACATGATTTTTATTATATGGTATCAGAAGTCGATGTTCAGATAATTTTAGCCATGAACTTGACTAGAATATCTACCATCAAGGATCATGGAGCGTGGCTTGTTGATGCAAAGGCCTAAGTTATTACGTCATTGCCAAATAACACTAGAAGTGTACTGTAGAACTGGAAACTAGCTCAGCGCAGACCTGCCACGCAATGCGGTCAATGTTGAGCGTAAGAAGAAGGGTGCGCGCGCCAAGGCGAGCCGAAGCAAGGGCGGCCTCGCACCCGGCATGGCCACCTCCGACCACAATGACGTCGTACCGCTCCTGGCGAGGATCCAACCGGCCGCTCGAATCTAGCGCAACAGCAGAAATTTGGCAGTAAGCACCTCTTCTCCGTTTGTCGCCAGCATCAGTCACATCTGTGAAGAAGAGCCTTACCCTTGGCGGCGGCGGCGGAGAGGCAGCGGCGCGGAGAAGGGCGCCAGCGCGGCAAGTGGATGAGGCGGCGGAAGGAAGGGGAGGGAAGGAACGACGAGAGGGTTGCGGCCGCCGCGGTGGACGGATACGGCGGCGGGCGGAGGCGGAGCAGCATGGCCGCCGAGGAGGAAGGCGGAGGCGGAGAGAGGAGGAGCTATCTCTTCTGCAGAAACCCATCCAGCCACCCCTTGTCCACCCATCACTGCTACTGACGCCTATGGCCCACGAGACAGACACACACAGGGGGAGAGAGAGAGGAGCGCGTCACAACCAAACAATCCAACGGCAAATGGAGGAGGATGATTAGGGCCGGCGCACTGGAAAGCAAGGAAACGAGCGACGGCTGCAGCGCCGCCCTTCGCCTCCATGTCCACCCCAGGTCAGCTGCACAGCCGCCCTCCCTCCTCCTCCTCCTCCTCCTCCTCCTCCTTCTCCCCTCCTCTGTCCTCTCTTTCGTGTGACGTACCGCTTGCGGCTTGCTTGCTTGCTTGATTGCACAGCTCTGTATAGTACATATCCACTCGAAGATTGTTACTGTCTGATCAAGTAGTACTGCAAGCAGAACACGATACTGTAATGTTCTTTTGCAGATTAAGATTATACTGAGGTCAGTTCCTAGTGTTACATTTGATGTATACCGAATTTGTTTCAGTGTGGCATAGTACGACCATGGCCACCTTCTTGTTTCTTCATCGGGCTAGCTCCATTGTTTCGGTTTCAAAGCTCCTTTAACATGAAAATCCTATTAAGAAAGATGCGTCGGAGAATAGTACTGGAACCATGTTGAGCAGAAGAAAAGAACACGGATTTAGTTTAATCTATTATAAGATTTCTAGCCTCAGTGTGCAGATTATAATTGATTGTAAAAACATGTTCTCAAATATTTCTAATGTATTGTCACCATACAAGAAGAACAATAACATGTTTCAATATTAGATATGCATCCCTTTGCATCTCCCACTTCATAATGAATTTCCACATGGAGAAACGCTGCTCTATCTGTCACTATTCATTACCTTAACAAAATTCTCGTGTGGCTGGTCTTTAAGGACTTCTGCTGTGAATTAGCCAGGATCCAGAAACTCCAACTAGTGCATGCAGGAAATAGCCAATTCTGCAAAATTGTAAAGTACTTAATTTTCTCAGTTACAAGAGAAGGCTCTTGGTGGTTTTAACTGATTAGCTGGCTTAGTGTAACGTTATTATATGGAGATACGTGAATAAATTCACAAGAAGTTCTGTCTTTTTACCAACCATCTCTTGGGTTTAGCCATTATGTGCAATCAGCATTGAAATCAAATAATACGCTTGCCTGATCAGTAATGGGAATTCTCTGAAAATTTTGATATGTTTTGTCTTTTTCTTTTCTGATTCAGGCATATTTCTTTTATCAGTGATGGTTAATGGGTCGTAGGAGGAGCAGAAAGATTTATATCTCCAATGATCCTGTGGCGGTTGGCCAGATGTACTGCTGAATGCTTCAGGCGCAGGAAGCTTTTCCCCTGGGAAGTTCCTTCTTGCCCCTACTCCGTAATTGCCACTTCAGTTCAGTGTGACGACTCAAGCGGTGATGAAAAGCTGAATTTTGCTCCTGACAATGAGCCTATCCAGAAATGGCACCGGTCTTTGACCTCTGACAGTGTTGTGCAAACACTCCGCTGTCTAAGGAGGAAACCTGCAGTTGCATTTGCCTACTTTAAACATACACATAGCCTTGGTTTCCACCATGACTTCTCAACCTACTCAGAGATCATACAAATTTTGTCCCATTCATTCCAGGGGAAGATGCTGGTACCCTTGTTTTGTGAGATTCTCTCGGGAACTGCTAGTGGTGACCCTGAAATCTTAGCGCTCTTTGATCACTTGAGAAGAACATGTGCCACTTCTCACGTACTCTCATATGCAGTCAATTGCTTAATCAAGGCATACACCACCTGCCATGATGCACAAGAAACAGTAGAGATGTTTTGTCACCTTTGCAGGCTTGGATTTGTTCCATCGCTTTGGGCTTGCAACTTTCTGCTCAAATTTGTATCTCAGAGCAGTGATGCACATATGGTTGTAGCAGCTTATGATCAAATGAAGTGCTTTCAGTTGACACTGGATGCTCAATCACTGAACATAGTCACTAGATCGCTTTTTCAAGCAAACAAGGCAGACGAAGCATTCAAAGTGTGGGTTGGGATGATTGAAATGGGAGTGAAATTAGATGTACATGGATACTCATCATTTATAATTGGCCTTTGTGATTGTGGAAAGTATGATCTAGCTTATAGCATGGTAAGAAGATATGCTGTTCTACAAGAGATATCCCAAGAGAGGGTTCCAATTGAATCCATGGCTTATAATATGGTAATTGATGGACTATGCAAACAAATGAAACTGGAGGAGGCTGAAAAGGTCTTGGAGATCAAGACCAGACATGGATCTAACCCTGATCTATATGGCTATAGCTATCTCATTCATAGTCATTGCAAAATGGGTAACCTAGAGAAGGCATGGTATCATGTTGAAGACATGGTATCCCATGGCATCGAGATAAATTGTTACATTGTTGGTTCCCTTCTACAGTGCCTCAGGAAGTTAGGCATGATATCTGAAGTTATTGTGCATTTCCAGAAATTTAGAGATTTAGGGGTCCATCTTGATGGCGTGCTTTATAACATTGCTATGGATGCTTATTGCAAGCTTGGGAACATGAATGAGGCAGTTAAGCTACTGAATGAAATGATGGCTGGAGGTTTGGTACCAGACAAAATCCACTATACATGCCTGATCAACGGTTACTGTCTGAAAGGAGAAACAGAAAATGCCTGGCAAGTATTTGAGCAGATGCTGAAGGCAAATATAAAACCAGATGTAGTTACATATAACATATTGTCCAGTGGATATAGCAGGAATGGCCTTGTTATGAAGGTATTTGACCTTCTAGAGCACATGATGGATCAAGGGCTGGAGCCTAATTCACTCACCTATGGTATAGCTATTGCTGGTTTTTGTAGAGGAGGCAACTTGAGCGAAGCAGAGGTGTTATTTAATATAGTAGAAGAAAAGGGAATAGATAATATCGATGTGTTGTACAGTTCTATGGTCTCTGGTTATTTGCACTCAGGCTGGACTGACCATGCTTACACGCTTTTTTCTTAGAGTTGCTAAACAAGGAAATATGGTGGATCATTTGTCATGTTCAAAACTGATAAATGGCCTCTGTAGAGATGAAAAGGTTGAAGAAGCATCAACTGTATGTAGTATGATGCTTGAAAAGAATGTTGTTCCTGATGTAATTTCATATAGCAAACTTATATCAGCTTATTGTCAGTCAAGAGATATGCACAATGCTCACTTATGGTTCCACGATATGGTTGAGCGAGGACTTTCTGATGTCATTGTGTACACTGTAATGATGAATGGTTATTGCAAGGTTGGTCAGTTGCAAGAAGCATGTGAATTATTTGTTCAAATGGTAAATTTAGGAATCAAGCCTGATGTAGTTGCATACACAGTGCTATTGGATGGCCACCTAAAGGAGACCCTACAACAAGGGTGGCAGGGCATCGCTAAGGACAGGAGGATCTTTTTTCTTAGAACAAAGCATAAGGCGTTGCTGAGCTCTATGAAAGATATGGAAATTGAACCTGATGTAACCTGTTACACAGTATTGATTGATGGACAGTGCAAAGCAGAATATCTAGAGGAAGCACAGGGATTGTTTGATGAGATGTTAGCAAAAGGACTTACCCCTGATGTTTACACATACACAGCTCTTATAAATGGATACTGTAGCCAGGGTGAAATAGCTAAGGCTGAAGATCTTTTCCAAGAAATGATAGACAAGGGAATGAAGCCAGATGTTCTGAGCTTTTCAGTGTTACATCAGAGAACCTTGAGACATCAAAAGGTTCATTAATATCTATGATGTCTTAATGGTTGTGTTGATGAATGCCATTTTGACTGAAGGGGCATCCTGCCAACGAAAAGGTACTACTTTCTTGTAATTATATTTACATTAGTCAATCATGAATGAAATTACTAACAACTAGTGATCGGTGTGCCTATGTCAGGAAGCTGAACACCTGGAGCATGGAAAGACTGCTCTCTCAGCGCATGGGTCCTCAAGGAGAACAAAATGGAGGTACCTTCAGCGTCCGGATTGACGGCTATCAGTGGAGCTGTGCAGGGACCGTCGTTGCAAAGCTGGTTGTGGCATTGGCACCCATGCCAGTTGAGGGTTTACTGGACCATATCGTGGCTGCAACTAGTGGTGTGTTCCCAGACAACCAAGAGCAAGAAGACAGAGGTAGGCTATCAGGGTCCTGTGCCATGGGGAACTCTTCATGCTCCTGAGTCCATGCTGCACCACAGCCATTGGGCTGTAATGAGGTGATTCCAATTGTTAGTCAAGCATAATGTTTTGTGATAAATCTATTTACAGTGTTCGACGGAGTCTGGTGAAGTTGGCAAGGGCAGTACTTCCTCTTTCTGGAAAATAGGCAGGGATCGCAGAGTCCGGTTAAACAGGTAGGCATCCTGAGGCATACTATTAAGCTAGTTACAATGTTTTGGATAAACTATTACTAAATTGAACTGCAGGTGCCCTGTGCCCATGCCATGTTGGTGTCATCCTAACAGTTCACGTCGGCATTATACTGATGACTGGAATGATGATGTTATCCAGGATGAACCGGAGTCTGAAATCCACCTGGCGAGGAGACGAGATACATAATGGGAAATGATAGATACATGTAGTCTGCAGAATCCATCACGATTTCCCCTTGATAGGTCTCAGGTCTCACCCTATGTTTATGACTATCAATCTCCATGTCAAATAACCTTTTTATGTACCTCTATTGTGCACTGCCCATCAAGAAGTTAATACAACAATACTCCAGCCTCCAGGTGTTGTACTTCATGTAGAGACAAAACGAATAATCACAAGACCAGCGATACACTGCCATGTAACCTGTTTGGTGTCAACAAATAAAGACATTGGCCCGATTGAAAATTATGACTTCAAATTCCGAACCAACACTTCAAATTCTGAACCAACAGCTTTGTGGAAGACCAAAAAAACCTAATTTTGCAAACTATTGATTCACATCAGAATCCAAAGATTGAATAATCTATTATGTTTTTCTAAAGTGCCTTTCACAAGGACACAAAATTCCCTGCTACTAATACAAGATAACATTGAAATTTTACATGGGATTGATACAAATTAATCGTCAACAACATTACTGAACAGGCACGGAGAAGTTTTTGTACATGCATCGTTATCATCACATTTACATCTCAAGATTGTAGTGAAAGTCCTTGCGCTCCAAAGTTCTTGCTCCTTACTGTTTGGTCTCATCCCTCCAGACACCACGTTGTCTTAAGAGTAGAGCCTCACACGCATGGTAATTGGAGCACGGCACAATGGGCACGTTGATAGCGTTGGGCCACATTCCTTGCATGTCTAGCGAAAAAGGGGGGAAAATGTTTCTCAATTACTCATCCAAGCAAAGGATTTAATTGAATTCTTATCTTTAAACTTTTAAAGGTTAGCCATATTTCTCAAATCTCAGGTTAGTTCATTTGGGAGAGTTGTCATATTGGATAATCATTTACCGTTTCACACTTTCAAACTTCGATACTTCGCATATGGAGATGCAATGTGTATAGAAAACTTACCAGGTGACCACACTGAAAAGCCATGTCCTTTGGATTGGTTAAACATATGGGACATACCTGTAGGCGGCAAAGACACAGATTAACACTTTAATGTGCCATCACTCTTGAGAAATATAATGAAGAGTTACTGGCCCAAACTACCTGCTCGTCGGCAGTGCTTTTGCCAATACCAGTTAACTTCGAGCTTGCAGTTTGAGGAGGATGTGAAGCTGCATCATTATCATTTTCAAGAACTTTATTTGGAGGAGGAAGAATCCTAGGAGAGCCAATCCTTTGTGCGTGCTTTCTGGGAGATTAGTTCAGATAAAGACAATACATACAAGATCAGCAAATGGAAAATAAATGGCACCAATGCCAAGAAACTAATTCAGGACCACAAAGAACTGAGTAAGAACAGGTACTCTGGAGGTCGGAGGCCTTGGGTTGCTTTATACTGAGAAGGTATTTCCATAAGAGCTGCAAGGGCAAATGCAGCCTCCTTCTTTGACATATCCTTACTTGTCGACATAATATCAGTGAAGTTCACAAACTGCAATAGTTCATCAATGAGATTCTCAGAAAGACCAACAGGTCTGAAGGCAATGGCAGAAAATAAATTTAATTTAGGTTAGTATAATTTTTCTTACTTGGAATAATCAATATGCTCGCAACTTTATGTAAAAAGTGACAAGTACAGGTACAATAGCAAGCACAGGGTACTGCTATAAGTGGAGGAACATCAATGTTTTGGAATTTAAACATCATAGAGTAGTATTATAATCACCTGGAAATTGTCAAAAGCCCTTTCTGGGATACAGTCATCAAAGTGCTGCATCGCATCCCATGGTCCATCACCCACCCCAACCATTACTATTGAAAGAGGATAGTGGCTGACAACCAAATAGGCTTCAGTAATACCACACGACCAAGTTCTAAGAAATACTGAACTGAATTTTACCTAGCATCAACAATTGCTTGTATAGTTGCTTGTTCCTGTGGACTTAATCTTCCATCATTTGTATTAGAGGCAGTCACCTACAACTTTTGCTCAGGTCAAATATGTTGATAATTCTAGTTAAGTATTTCGATGCTATTATGAACATGTTACCTGTCCATCAGCTATGATCACGAGGACATGGTATTGCCAATTACTATTTTCAACAACAGAAATCGCTGCATAAATAAGAGGTGCAAAAGAAGTTGGTCCTGCACACAGTTGAACCAAGGAATAAGCAACACGTAACCACAGACCAGTACTGCTACTGGACACTAATATTTCGCTACGAGTTTGAGTACTGCACAAATAGGCTATTGCACAGTAGTTTATCAGGAGTTTAGGACTTGTTTCTCTTCAGAAACTTGAAATATACCATCCTAGAGTCTGGGCTCTATCTGGAAACTGAAATATTTTGGTCTTATGACTTATTACTTATTACAGCATGTACGGTACGCGAAAGGGGAGGGGAGGAGGGAGGGGGTGGGGGTGTTACCTGAAAGTTTCAAATGCGGTACGATTTGCCGATACCTGTGAAGAACCTCCTCAAAGCCACGACAGAGTCGGTTCTCTGGGTAGAAGCTGAAGACAGAGTGATCATGTGTAGAAGCTACAAAATGAATTAACTCTTGTCATGTCATGTATGAACCATACCAATTGCCTAAATTCAGGTCATAATGGGAATATGACAAAAGAACAGTGAATAGTTACCATCGCCAAATCCAAAACATGGTATTAAGTTATCATCGTCAAAAGGTGACAGTGTTCGCCCGATTATAGAGATAGCTTGCTCATATGGATTTGGGGTGCCATTAATGGCATGCAGAGATTTTCTTCTAAAAGAATGCCTGCCTGTAGAATTCAGACAAGCAGTTCTTTATAATCAGGAGGATCTTTATTCATAAGTAAAGCTGCTAGAAAGCCATGAAGTGGAAGGAAACAGTGATGGGTCTGCAGAAATAACACTACCTGACCACTCATTGCTTTTGGTGAAATCAATACCCAGAATTAGATTTGATGATTCGAGACCAGCTTCTCTCAGTGCAGTAGTAACCTTGACAAATATGAAATGAACTTAAAAATGTACACAGAGGCATATAACACAAAAAACATATTGTGTTGAAATAGGGCGGTTGAACCATGTGGGCAGCGTTGACTACATGAAATCAAATTGGCAGATGTTGTGGCCAAAGACTTATGACCGTTTGACAGGTATACACAGTATGATACTAGATTTTTGTTTTAGAAACTGTCAGTGCCAAGATTTGGGGTCATAAGGCCACCTAAAGCCCTCAATTTGGCCTTTTATGAATTATACATTTTTTAAAAGATAATGGAGTGTGTTTACTCCTGCCTCTGCTTAAGAATGTATTGGTTTCTGCATCAACATATATTCAACAGATTTCAATCAACAAAATCAAGGATGACAGGAAAGAGTATAGGCTCAGATGAGAAACTTGTTTAGACTTCAAATATGAGCAAGATCACATCAGGAAATGTTACTGCTGATTACCTCATCGACGGAGCTATAATTGTCTGGTATAAACTTTGGCTGCCTTTTATCATGGTTTCTGTCCTTGGAATTCCCAGAGGAACCATGACCTTGATGCCAGTGCTTGTGATGAGTTCTCTCACCCCACATTATAATAAAATGATCTGCGGTAACATATAAGTTTCAAAGCATTAGGAAGTCACATTTAGTCGTTGAAGCAAACAAGTCACAACAGCTGGGAAATATATCACATGTAGTGTAGAAATTATCCAAACTAGAGAGAGAGGGGGGGATGTAATTTTTTTAGTGTTAGCACAATACATATAACCAGGGAATTCCTAATCCCTTGCTGGTTGACATTCCATGCCTGAACCTTGTGATCTAAAGAGAACAGATCAATCTGATAAATCAGAATATATACACTATGCACCATAGTTTTTCTTGCAGGGAACTATGGAGGGAGAGGGACCACCAAAAGTAGTACACTAGTAGAATCTGCGCACAAGATGTTCCATTTGATGGATTTGTGATTCGCCCGACATAATCTAGCAGCTACTGATGTCAATTTTGATGCAAAATAGAAGTTGAGTTAGCAGCTACAGTATCCCTAGAAAGGCCCAGTTGAAAGGGAAGAGGCATCACATAGGAAGTTTCGGTGCCGAATTTAACAAGTTTGTATGCATCAGTAAAAAGTGCTCTATAATTCAATAACACGTACTGGCTACATAAATGCCATACACAAAACAATAGATGGATGAAATATCCTTTGAAAAGTGAAATGAGCCAGATGGATCAAATATCTTAATAGAATTTAGTAGTTCGTTGCGATGAAGCAACACATACAGCTTACTAAGCACAAAACGGAATCAAGCTAACATAAAATGAAATTTATAACAGCTGCGAATTAATTAACCACGACGAAGCCAGATATATGAAATTGATAACCACAAAATCGAGTCATTAAGCTAAAGGAAGACTCATAAATTTTCGTGGGCCTAGTAATAGATGCAAGCCAATCAGACGCGAAGGTCAGTTGCATGCTCTGCAGATGTTGCCTAAAATCGAGCAAAGGATCAACAGAGGGCGACGTCTAATGTCGCTCCTGAAGAACCATGCATTCCCCATTTTGGGGTGGAAAATAACCACCCACAGAACAGTAATCGCCGTCCCTAACCAGCTGCTACTAAGGTGAAGAACCGATTGGCCCCTAATCACTTGCTTGGGAGTTGGGGCTGCCTTCCCCCCAGACACCCACCCATCAATATCAATCGTTCCATCAATCAATACCTCAATCCACTAGAGGCAAAAATCCCCACACTAGATATGCCCTAGTTATTGTACCAACAAAAAGAAAAGAATATAATACTACAGGGTCGACTCGGCTCCTTGTAGGCACCACAACCACCGTCGACGACGAGTCGTCGGCGCAGAGAGAAATCACAAGGCAAACAGAAATTGCAACGCAAAATATCATTGTTATTACCAGGTAGGAAAAGCAGGTGAAGTGAAGGTGTGGTGATCGGGCGTGGCGGCGGCCGGTGTGGTACAGAGCACGGCGCAACGCAAGAAGAGGGGGAGGGGAGCAGAGTCAAGGGAGAGGAGAGGGAGTCAAGGGAGACTAGGAGAGAGCTCTCTCCCCGCTGGTGCCTGGTGGTAGGGGGGATGGCTGTCGCAGCTTCGAGGATGCTGCTACCAGCGGCGAGGCAAAGCGGTGGAGGTGGTGGTAGCGTGCAGGTGCAGCACGACGGCTGCGTGCAGTCAAGTGAAGACAAGGCCAAGCAAGCAAAGCAGTCTCACATGGCATTCATTACGGAAAATGTGAGATGGCTTTCGGTGTCAGTCATCGTGCGCTGATGAGACGCATCCATGAGATGCTAAAAGAAAAAGGTAAGGTAGACAAAAGAAAACTCATGTGTTAAAGAAAAGTACGAGCAGTAGTCCCCATCTGTGGAACCGTGGGTATTTTTTTTTTTTTTTTATCTTTGGCTAAGATAAGAAAAAGGTAAACAAAAAGAAATAAAACGTTCGCACGCCCGGTGGGACTCGAACCCACAATCGCCTGATTAGAAGTCAGACGCCTTATCCATTAGGCCACGGGCGCTTGCTTGTGAAGGGTAATGCAATACAACTTTTAATAGCTAGAATAATGGAGACACCAAATACTTTTACCATTTCTGCTAACCACTGCTCCAGATCTAAATAAAATTAATAAATTAGCAAAATCGAGAAAATACACATGGCACGACAATTATAACAACCAGAATGCCCATGGTCTCAGAGGATAATATCCTCCCTCTCGCTTGGTTGACACACTGTTCCATATACTATGAATGATCTCACAGCCCCTTTGATCTCAAGCTTCATCATGGTGCAGTACCTCGTACCAAAATTCCCTTCGTTTATAAGATATTTTGGTTTTTCTAGATAATTGTGTATACAAACATAATGTGTACATCTAAATGCATAATAAAAGCTATGTATTAGGAAAAACAAAATTTCTTATAATTTAGAATGGTGGGAGTAAATAGAAACAAAGCGGGCAGCAACTAGTAGCGTTGATTCTGAGTAGCCTTTGGTCGCAGCATGGAAAGGAGTTGAGCTGAAATAAGCAAATACTACCAACACAAATGATAATTTTATCGCGGCAAAGGGCAAAGCCACCTTTCAACACAAGGCGGGAATGGAACCTCTTCTCTGAAATAAAAATTATCCCATCGTCAAAGCCAACTAATAACATACTCTCAATTACAACCACAGTGAACGAGGCACTGTCAATGAGAATGAGCCAAAATTTCCTATCTTTGTCAAACATTATTTCAGGCCCAAGCAAAGCTGTGTCCCGTTACAACCAATCAACCCGATGCGCCTAACACACAACTCAAAACTGAGCGATGATCTCTGGGCGCATCAGCAAATCAATCAACTAGGCATACTGCTTCAAACCGAAGCTAGGGCGTCTACCCAATCTCAGTTGGGTACATCAGGCTTTTGATATAAAGGTTCCAGGCATTCTTTCGCTCTATGAACCTTTGACTGGAGATAGAAGCTCCCGTTCTTGGCATTCCTCTCAAACATTGTGTCATACTTCTGCACAAGTATTCAAACAGGGGAAACTTGACGTTAGGTCTGGCTCAGGAAATGGTTTTGTACAGATGGTTCTAACAATATGGATTTGACATAAGCTAACAGCTGCAGGAACGTATTTTGTGCATCATAAAAAATACTCACAGACCTGGACAATCTCTTCCCATGTGGATTTTTCACTGATACCGAGAATTTGCCGGGCTTCTTGCTCGGTCATGGTCTTGCCAATCCGTATAATACCAGTCATAGCTTCCTGGGCAGCTCCAGTTTTGTTTGCATCTACAGAAAATATCAGAAACGATTAACTGATTTTCAAAAGGAATATGGTATAGGGATAATGCAGCCATGCAGATGCTCTTTTTCTGGAATGAAAGCCAACTCTGTATAGATAGATGGAAATTGCGTAATTTAGGTAACCCATTTAGTTCAGAAGCATTATAGTGCCTTTATTCATCTTGCAGAAACAATCCATAAGTTATCATTTATACAGTTATTTCCATACACACTACCTAATCAATTAGTCAAAATCAGGCATGCATAAAACTACCAAACACTGCAGGCGAAATCGGGCTATGCTATGCATTACTAATTTGATCTAAACAGATGGAGACAGTATGAAATTGGCTTTTCTATGCATGTATACAAGGACTTCACATATATCCTTAAATACTAGGAAAAGCCATCATTGCAAGACATATGAATATGTCCTACTGAACGGAACAGACATATTATGGAACTTACCATCACTCATTAGTTCACAAATGCAGAATTGTTTGAAAGAAAGTAATTCATTTTGACATCTTTGATTTGCAATTTAACAACAGAGCAACCCAAGCAATGTGCCAATGTCCTTAAATCTAAGGACTGCCACAAATACACAATGGATACCATAATATCACCACCACCCATACTACCAGGCTGACAGCACAAATTCCATGGACCAATGCCTTTTTTTGTATAATCAATCTTGTGGTTTACAATGTACATGGGAAAAATGACGGCACTAAGAACAAGAACACATTTTAGAATCTCTAATTTGTATTTTGATAAACGAAGCTGCTCCAAATCATATCCCTAAATCTAAATCTTAGGGCGAAGTGACTGATTAATCAGGTGCCCTGCCTTGCATCAGAAAACTGGAACAACAGAGGACAGTAGGGGCAAAAGGAGCCAAAACTTCGTTTTGGGGGTCGTGAGGCAGATACCACCGAACAAAGAGTTACAGGTAACCTCTTAACCTCTGAAATTACTGCCTCCACAAATCACTAATACCTCAGGCAGAGACACGCCATGGTTTCACGATTCAAGTCACCGCACAGTCAAAGTAGCCGGAAATCGTATGGTTTTGGCAAAGGCAGGACAGGAACAGGAGGGAGCACTCACTGACGAGGGCCTGGCGGTAGGCCTGGAGCATGGCCCTGCCCACCACGGTTCCGCCCATGACGATGAGATTCGCGAGGAGCCTGCCCGCCTGTGTGTTAGACTAGAAGCGTCAGGCGCGAGACAAATCGCTAGCACGAGTCGAATCGAGAAGGGAATCGAGAAATCAGCATACCATGGCTATGTATCCTCCTTGCCCCCTAATGCGGCGGCGGCGGCGGCGGCGGCGATGAAGAAGGGACCCTACTACAACTAGGGGCAGGCCTGGCCGAGAGGGGAGAGGAGGATGGATTAGGCCTCACTCGTGGGGGACGGCGGCGAACCGCGAGCACGGAGGGGACGGCCACGGGCACCTCCGGTTTGCGCAGGGAAGTGGCGGCTCCGGCGGACGGCGGTTGCGTTGGTGACGGGTGGTGGTGGTATTCGGTTTTGGTTTTGGCTTGTCGGCCGTGAGGCGTGCGGCTATGGGCTTTATTAGGTTCATCTTGGGCGGCACGAAAGACGAGAGACTGGGACGGGCACACGCACTAGTGTGGGTTGGGCTAATCTACAAGGCCCACCCATGACTTAGCCCAACACGTCCTGAGTTCACAAGATTCAAAAAAAAAAAAAAAAAAAAAACATCCGTCACATTTTTTTCTTTTTTTCTTTTATTTATTTATTATTAGTCTCCCTCCATTTTATTTTTATAAATACATATAGCGTTATTATATATTTAGATATAGTATACATCTAGGTATATAGTAGAAACTATGAATCTAAAAAAAATGTATAATTTGAAATGGATGGAGTACAAACGGTTGCACAATGCACATCAACTTCTTTTTAAGCCCCCCTCCCACCCCACACACAAAAAAAAAAAAAAAATGGAAAATGAAAAAAAAAATCTTTTAAGAGAAGGAGTAGGGCATTTCCGCAGCTTATATTGCATTGTCCTCTTTAGAGTTTAAACGAGGCTTAAATGGACTAGAAAGGCGACAATGACCCTGAGAAGCACAGTATGCTATCAAATTGATAGTGGTAGAGAAGAGAAGGTCCAAGCATCTATTTACCGTTGTGGCCATTGATGCTCGGTTATGACAATCATGCACCGGCCTCTTTGGTAGAAAAAGGTCAAAAGACGACTTCAATGTACAAGTTCACAAAAAACTGGTGAAATTGGAGAAGCCACATTCCAGTGGATTAATCCACATGAGTAAAAATTGTGGCAGAACCTTCTAAATTATATGGCCCACAAGCACCTGACATTGTCCCTAAGACCTCTGTCAGCCGTAATTGTGCACCACATAATCTAGAATGTTCCGTCGGGTGAATCCCCGATAAACCACAATCACTCCAGGATCGATACTTACAGAGACATCACAGTATTACAACAGTTTTCATATACAAATACCAGAGTAGCGGAAGACTTACAATAACTTAATTTACAAACCCTTTTCAAAGCTTATACAAACCAGAGTATTATTATTACAACCCAGCGGAAGTATCATTATATAACTTTAGTACAAACCACGCAACGAAAGTTGCCCTGCCCAAAGGCCACTCAATTTACTCTTCATCGGTTACTTCTTCGACAACCGTCATGCAACAAGGGCCGTAGCACTCTTGTCCATGCGGTTCACCTGCAACAGGGGTCGAACAAACCCCGAGTACAAAAAAAAGTACTCCGCAAGACTTACCCGACCAAAAAGTGGGGAGAAGACTCGGGAATGCTTTGGCTAATAGGAATCAAGGTGAGGCTTTAGCAAGATCAAAAGACACCCTTTTGCGAAAAGAGACTAAGCCAGTCCTTACTTTAACAATCACTTATCATACATAGGCCGGATTCAAAACTCTCATACTCGGACTTTCATTATTACTACGATGCCGGGACTCGGATCACGGCTCCCATATCGTGGAGCACCACGGCGATTCGAATCGCTTTATATACCCAGTGGGGCTTCCTAGCCACCACGATGTATACAGGACTGAACATCTTACATACATCAACTCAACGCTTAGATTTCTCCATACCGTAACAGGTGTACAAGGTACACCACCTCTCTACGGCCGCTCGGTCACTTCGGCGGGTGCGCATCGTAGGATGGGTACACGCTACTTCCGTTCTAGTAACGAATAGTCCAAGTGGAGCTTACCGCCATTAGCATGCGACTAGTACTATCCAATAACCTCGTGATCCTGGGGCCAAACAACGGACGGTCCTTAACCGACAAAGTGGGCGACACTACATCGGGGCAATAGCCCCTCCCGATGCAAGTCACTCCACCGACGTCTCGAGTTACTCATCATTATGTTCTTGTTGTATACCATTGACCCCGTCGGAACAAGGATAACCAACAAGCAACATCAGGTTTTCATAAATTCCCTTCAGGGAGTACGGTTATCACCTTTCGAAAACAATTTTATCAAAACCTACACTAGTAGCAAGGCTAAGCGCAACTAAGCATTTCGAAATCAAAACAGGTGTGTAGGGTAATGTAACAAGGTATAGTAAATGCATCAAAGTAGGATAGCACACAACTCCTACACCTAATGCAATATATCATCACATGAAATCATAAAGCTTTCGAAATACAAAGGCGGGTTTGAATGCATCCGGGGCTTGCCTTGGGGCTCGATGAAGTGGGACTCGGGGATGTCACTGTCGGGATCTGGGCCAACCTCCTCGCACTGAACACACTCTTCAGAAATAGGAGCTGGATCAACTCCCTCCTCGGACGGTATGACTACACGATTGAAATGCATGATTATAATGCAGTAAATGAATGGACATGCAATAACGATGCAACGATTCTTAATCGATCTTGAGTACAACTTTCCTTCACGGTAACCTTATACTAAGAAAGTATAACTAGGTTCGACGACGACGGACTAACGATACGCACTCACATGAAATGCCGAAGGTCATTAGGGTTAATGACCTAGGGTCATCACTCAATCCCAAAATCAAGCAACCCTAATGGTGATTAGAGATGATTACTAATTTATTGACCATTTTACAGTCGTTGAAAGCCACTAATTAACTTGCTAATTGGAGATTAATGAAACCCTAATTAAGCAAATTATTAACTAAATAAACATTAATTAATAAAGGGATTAATTAAGCTTAATACAAAACTTAATCAAAACTTAACCAAACTTCATAATTAAAGTCATTAGCATCTAATTAACACCCAAAATAAATTTCATAATTTTTGGACTTATATTTTAATTATTAAAAATCATGGAAGTTGTATTTATTAATTAAAGGAGCAATTTTAATTATAACTAAAACTTACTGAAAATCACAAGTTAGCATTTTTCATTGACAGAGCATATTACAAAAAGCACACACATATTTTTCTCATATTTTTATCTACCCAAAATAAATTAAAGTAAAAAGATGAAATTCAGTTTTTGGAAATTGATTTGGAAAAAGAAAAACATTTTCTTTTCTCCCCGGGCTTTACTGTGCGGCCCAACGGCCCGCACGGCCCGCCCTTCACGCGCGTGCGTGGCGCACGCTCTCTCCTTCTCTCTCTCTGGCTGACAAGCGGGCCAGGCTTGTCAGCCCTCTCTCCCCCTCCTCCTTTCTCTCCGGCGAACAGGGACACCGGCACGGCGGACGACCGCGCGTCGCCGGTGATACTCCTCCGATTCAACTAACTACCCCAATCGATTCTATGCTTCACGCCGCACCCGAAGACCTGCTAAACTCCCCCACTGACCCTCGGGCGCCGGGGCGGCGACCCACGGCGGCTTCGCCGGCACGGCATCGGTGCCCGAAGCTCCCCGGAGCTTCTCCATCGAAACCGAAATGCTTGGGCGCACTCAACACATCATGGCGGACTCGATACCCCACGAATACGACTCGGCGTCTCACCGAGCACGCACGGCGGCGAGCATGCTCACGGCGGACGACGGAGCTGCCCGCGGCGTACGGCGTTCCGGCCGAACGATGGCGACACCACCGAAACCAACGCCTCGGGCATGCTCAGCCGCTCACCGCGACTTCAAAACAACGGAGAGGCGGGCTCGGGAATAGGCGGAGAGTAGTCGACGGCGGTGGCAGCGGCTGCGGCGGCGCGGACCCGACGGCGAGGCGATGTCCCTACGGGAAGGGTGATGCTCTGCGCAAAACAAGAAGCCGACCGTGATTAGGGATCAAGGAGGAAGCTAGCGAAGCAGTCGGTTGGACTTGCGACGCTCCGATGAGCTCTGGCGAGGGGAAGAAATTTACGGCGGCGACAGTTAGCCGTGACTGAGGGAGATGGCGGCGGTCCAGCAACTCCGACGGTTTCACAACTCGATTACTGGCTCAGGGCGTGCGCAGCAAGGTTGCGGAGCTGTGTACAAGTGCAATCGAACGGCGAGGCGGTGTGGTGTTCGAATTTGGCGGCGGTGTCTACGGCAGCCGGCGGTGAGCAGGAAGAAGAAATGGAGCGCCGACGGCCGTTGAGGGCGTTTTATAGAGCGAGCGTGGGCGAGACAGGTGGAGGACGACTTCGCGAAGGCGACGAGCTGGACGGCGTCGCGTGAAACGCGGGAAGACGCCGAACGGCCACGAGAGACGGCGGCCGACCGACGGCATGGCATGGCCGGCCGGGGCGTCCACCCCCACCCCCCTATACCGTAGTAGCGGGACACCTATTTTCCATTTTTGAAATTTCTTTTAAAAAATTGAACTGTTCACAAAAATCTTCTAAAATATCAATTGTGTAACTTTTCCAGCTCTACAACTTTGATTTAAGGAGTTTGGGCAGAATCAAATTAGTTTTTGAATTTGAATTCCAAATTTGAAAAGGGACAAAACTCTAACTTTGGGGATTTCAAAATTACTTTCAATTTTTGAATAAAAGATGAAATCTCCAAAAATAAAAGTTGTTCCTTTTCTCAAGATCTACAACTTTCATTTAGGAAGTTTTTCATGAAATCAAATAATTTTTGAATTAAAGTTTAAAACTCAAAAGGGGGCAATTCCCAATTCAAATAACTTTTGAAATTAATTCAAATTTTATTCAAAAACTTGAAAAACTTTATATACCAAAGTTGTAGAGCTCAAAGAGATACACAAACTGTATTTTTGGAGTTTTCCCAAATTTTGAATATTTTGAGGTGAAATTGAAAAGGGACAAAAACACATTGAAAATCTCCCTTTTGCAAAGTTTTTCAAATTGAATCTTTGAGCCAATGAATTATGATGATGTGGCACTTTTCAAACCCAACCAATAGTACATTTTCAAAGTACAAAGTTCCTACCTTGAAATAGTGCCATTGGTTAGCAACTTTTATTTATAAAATTAGTTATGGTTAGCTCACCAAATTTGAAAGTGATATTCAAAATCCAACACTTAGCCACTTGAGCTAGGGTTTAGAATTTGAATTCCAAATTCAAATTTGATTCTTTCTTTTACACCAGTTGCTTTAGAAAACTTATTTGATGTGTGAGTCGGGGTTAGGCAAACACTTGTAAGCATCGGGGTTGCTTTTAATTGATTGCTTTTATCATTAAAAAGTAAACATGTGAGTGAGATTTAAATTATCAACACATATACATGTGATATAAAAAAGAGCGCAAAGCAAAACCCTAGAATTGTAAACTTATTCCAAGAGTTTGAATTAGGGTTTTCTAATGCTTTGATGCTCATGCAATGATGATGATGACATGTCGGGTTTAGACTAACGTAACACCGGGGTTTACAAAAATAAACGGCGTCAACTCTCCGGTGTTTGCTGGCAGAAACCGTTTGGATTAAGGGAGTATCACAGTTCACGTAGCTGAAGTGAATTAAAAAGATCAAGATTAATATGCATTATACACACTATGAACTGAATTATGATGACACTAGTGCCTTGTTCATTTCGTAACATGGTTTTTTCTACCGTTGGTAAACCGGCCGGTTTGACCGGTTACCGACCAAACCGGACCGCACCGGTTCGGTTTGGCACCGGTTCAAATCGCTAGGGTTTTTTAAATTTGAAATTTGAATTTGAAAAAAAAATTCTAGAAAAATTCTTAAAAATAGTTCATGATTTATAGAATCCAATGGTGTCAAAATTTTTCAAATTTGAGTTCGTTTAGTATTTGTTTTGACGTTTGGAAGTTTGAAAAAAAAGAAAAAAAAGGGCCGCGGCCCATTAAGGCCCGTGAGGCCCAACCGGCCCCAACGGGCACTTATTACCCGGGGGGCGAACCCCTCCCGTAAGCCGAATCCGCCCCTCGGCTTGCTCGATCCGTCGCCGCTCCCAAATAAACCGGCCGCCCCGCGCTAACCGAAGCGGGAGGGGCGGCTTATCGGCCGGCCCCGGATCCGGTGGAGACCGGGCGGGGGGCGCGGCTAGCCGGGCCGGGCGGTCGCCGGGCGGTTACCGACCGAGGTAAGCTCATTTTTTTTGTTTTCTTTTGTATTTAGAGTAGGGTTTAGGTATGATTTAGGTAGGTAATGGCTTTAGGTAGGTTTTAGAATGTAGGTATCATTTGATTTAGGCTTTAGATAGGTTTTAGCAAAGATTTAGTTTAGGATTTAGGTTAGATTTGATTTAGGATTTAAGATTAGAGGTAGGATGTGTAGTTTATTTTGCTTTAGGATTTCGGATTAGAGGTAGGATGTGTAGGTATTATTTTGTAAATGATTTAGGCATATTGTTTACGTACATTTTATTTGGGTGTGACATTGTGTAAATTTTATTTATGTGATTGGTTCCTTTGTGTTTTTTCATGTTCATTCGCAGGTGCACAATGTCAGGAAAACACAAAGACATTGTATGGGAACATGGCGAGAATCTTGCTCTGAATGGCGATGCAACTATTGTCATGTTCGAAAATCGGTGGTGGTTGCACGAGATTGAAACAACATTTGGGCGGGCGAGGGGTGAGGTGGTGCATTGCAACAGGGGTGCCATCGGATGTCCGGGAGTATTTTCAGCGGGATATTGAAAGGACTAAGAAGGCAACTTCCGACCGGGCTCGAGAAAGAAGTTGGCACGAGAGGCGGCTGCAGGTGGAGGGAAACACTCTCCTCGATCAAGATGAATATGAAGCTTCGGTTGCGAAAGCACTCCGCCAAATTCAAAGAAGAACATGACTACCGGCGGGGGTGGAAGCGAGAGGGGGTACTTACGAGCGAGGAGGGCGTAGTTCGCAGGGTGGTGGTTCGCAGGGGGGGAATCCTTTTGTAACACCCCTGGTGTTACGTTAACCTAAACCCACCATAAACCCACCATGTCATCATGTTATACATTAAGCATCATGTTTATTAATTCCTTAATCACCAAGCATCAAGTGCATTAGCGCATGTCATGGTGTTAATGACCCCTGCATAAGTAATGCTTTGTCTTGTATGTCAAGTGTGTTTTAAGATGTTAATCATGCCTGATGATTTTTTTTTAGTATGGCTTGCTATGCATGCCAACTAGAATAATGTAAAAAAAAATAATAATAATTAATTTTTACTTACATGTTTAATCATTCATGTTGCTTTTATATTTAAAAAGTGTTGCTCTTATTTAATCATGCATGGTGTTTTACATAGCTTTACTATTACATGAGACTAGTACAAAAGGCGCGCCATTGCGCCGCGTGGGTTAGAGATCATACGTGTTCTAAATAAATGAATGTGTAATTTATGGATTGAAAAATGAGCAAGGATTATTATAGATACATATATTACATAATATGTTGGTTAACTACGAAAGTGGTAAAGAGCAATTGTATGACTATATATTACATATTGTAGACCTGTAGTTGTTTCTCAAGGCCATGTTTGTACATGCATATTTCACATACTGGATACACAAGAAGTTCAAATAAACATTATTTACAGGTTCTACTGCTTGGTTGTTCTTGCTGAGGAGTTTCTCCATGCCGTGTACCCCTGTTTTTTTTTTCTTTAACTGAGACCTTAGGGTATCATCAACCTGCCAGGCTGTGTGCCCCCGTTGGCAGTGAAGATGCTATTGTTGGACAGTAGAAACACATTAAGCACACTTGATTAACCTTTGGAGTAATGGAAATTAGGTGGCTGCATGATGAAAATGGAAGTTGCTACACCTTCAAAATCGAGTATTGAATGCCTTCTGAAATATGGCAATTAATAAACTACATGAATAATGCTAATAGAGAGTTAATATTTCAATTGCACGAGTCGATCATGAACACAGGGAGGATTTTCTGTCTGAAAGAATGGGACAAATTAGTGATACACAATGCATTTCTAAGCATCTGAAAGGATGGAACTGTGATAAGCACAACAAAATTATGTGCATCAAAGGCCCAACAACATTTTTAGATGTCGAACTACTTGTTTTACAAATCTATACCTAATAATAAAGAGGCAAAATTTCAGCCCATTATTTTTGGTCCATCCATTTTTTTCGTCCACCTCCCTCTAACTACCGGTGGCCGGACTTATATACAACACATATGCACATATGAGTTAGAATAGCTCACATAATCCAACTCCAAAACGTATTAGGTCGTGTATTATAATTACGAATTCTAAACCAAATATATCGCCGGTTCCTAATCCAAATCCAAATACAAAAATAGAGTAAATAAATCTAAATAGGAATAGGAAAAAAGAGTAAAAAAATTGTTCATATTAATTATAAACTATAGCTTATTCATCATGTTCACATGTTCAACTAAATATAGAAACACATACATAAATCTCTATCTCAATTTTCTAATAGTTAAAAGGTAAATTTCTGCCATAAATTTTCATCCAACCTATTCATCATCTACTTGATTTCAGCCAAAAATTGCTAGAACTCACATTGTGCCTAATTCTACTCGGTTTCATATTCAACCCATGACTTTCCTTCTATTTTTCCTTTTTTCTATTCCAATCCGCACACGCTGCGCCGCCATACCTGACACCGCATGCCGCTGCCGCTCGGAGAGTTCCGGTCGTGCTTGAGCTTGACGCAGGCGCCTCCGCTTCTCCCATACGCACACACTCCATGTCTGGCGCCGAGCCGCCTCTTCTCACGTACGCACACACAGTGTCAAGGTTGTTCTTTGCTCCTTCCGTCTCGGCTCCTGGCGCCGGTAGTTCCTCCTACCGCCCGTCGCCATCGATGCTATGCTCCATCTCTTCCTGGGGCACCACGCCAAAAGCCCCTCTGCCGCGTTCAAGAAGACGGCCGGCACCGCCGTGTTGGCCGAGTGAGTTTGAATCGAAGTCGAAGTTGGAATCGAATCACCTAGCGTCCGAAGAGGCGAAGAGCTGCAGCTGTATGCGAGGACGTCGTCCCCGCTGTACCGCCCGGCCTTACGGTTCCGCGATGCCACCCAAACTGGGGCCCGGCGTGCCGTTGTGGCTAGGGCTCATCGGACATCGGTGACCCGTGCTAGAAGCCGAACTCCGACCGAGGAGCCCCCGGCGACCCCCGTCCTCTTCGTGAGTGGGCGTGGACCTCTACTCTGTTGACAAGCACTCGCTGCTTGACAACAAGCTGTCTGAGGGTGCTTGCCAAAGGGGCTCGGTAAGCACAAGATAGAGACTAGAATTAGGGTGGCGGCGCACGGAGCCACACCGCGGTGGTGGTGAGGCGGCCATGCACGAAGGGCACCGTTCAAAGGCCTTCAACGCATCATACAAATGACCCAACGTCCATCATACAGCAACATGAGTTCTGTACTGTTGAAACAATGATTAGCCAATGAAACAATTCAAATTCGTTATGCAGATTAATTTCGGGCAAAGACATTCTACAATTCTCTATTAGTGTAGTCTTCCCGACAAATTCGATACTTTAGATTGCAAAGTGAATTTCAGTATCAAAATGTGTGCATCTACCAATTATTGTTGTAATTGCGGAATCACAACATTCAACACTAATGCAACACTTAAAATCCTGTTATGCACACAGCAGGGCTACATGCATGTTAAAAATAAGGGAGCTTGCTTAGCGCTCTGTTAATGCCTCCTTGGTGATGGCCGGATTACATGATATATATATATATATATATATATATATATATATATATATATATATATACATACTAGCTTTCACAATAATTTTTAGGACCGTCTTTGAGTGAGTGAGTGCAAGTATACAATTGATATGGTTGCAACTATATCAAGTATTTTCCTTTGTTATGTCAGATATGGATCGTTAGTGCATATTATACATTAGTCGATGCAGAAGCTGAAATATTAATATATTCCCTTTTCTAAAAAAACATATTAAAACCAAAAGCTTGTTGAATGAAAACCTGGTATTCCGGTAACTAGATTATTATATATGTCTATGTCCATGAGGCAACTAACAACCATGCTATGTGTGAGGACTTGTACGACAGGAGAGTAATAAATAAAAAGAGACATTAGCACAGCATTATGCTCAACAAGCCAACGAGACATAGCAGCAGGTGTCAGGTGATAAGAGATGCCCGTCTAGAGGGTTATTTGAGAAACAAAGGAGAAAAAAACCCAAGCGTTGTATTAACCACATGTATTGATCATCGGCAATTTACTCATTATATTGTAATGCTTTATTCTATTTATTTTTCCCGTTGCAACGCACGGGCATATTTTCTAGTATATTATAAGTAGCTAAGAGAACGAACCTGCAATTTCTCAAACTGGTTATAAGTAAAATTGTGCAAAGAAGGTCGGTCTTACAACATGCAGAAAAGGCTACACAGTTTCCCCATGCCTTAGAAATCCATTGATCAGGTGACTGTCATTTTTTTTAGAAAACAAGGTGCATTTTCCTTCTCATGTTTTTGTAAAATAATGCTGAACTCATGGAGAGCATGACATAAGGCAAAAAAGGGAAATATATTAAGACAGGAGCAAACAGGTTTAGCAGCTAGCTACCATTTAGTGGTTCACCATCCATCCTTGAATCTGTGAGACTGTAGGGGTCTGAGTATAATGGGTTGACACCTGAACCAGGAATTAACAATTAAGTGCCATGTTCAAGGATAGCGAGGTGTGCTGAGTGGGGTTGTATTGCAGATATCCGTATAATTATTTAAAGCTCAAGTTTGTCTAGTAAGATCACCAAATATTTCAATGACCGTTCTACTGCTAATTTCATGCTTTCAAACTCAAGTTTATCAACAGCTAAGTATTTTACGACAGATGACTACTAAATATTTTATCCAAGTGCTAAGATCATGGCACCTGCGAAGAGATTTTTTGATACATGCCTGTTTAACCTAAGCTGTTTGCTCTTGCCAGCGATGGTGTACCAACGTAATCAGTTTGACCTTTACTTGATAAGTAAGACAAATTTAATTCAGTTATTGCCTTATCGGAAGATGCGTCTCTGACTGATTATTGCAAGTAACATCAATGAAGAATATAGAGTCTTGAACGTAAAGGGTCAAGATATCTGATGCAAAGTGAGTATCATACTATCACTTACCAAAGCCCTTCTTGTTTAGCATTCACATGAGGGCACAATGAACGAGGCTGAGGAACACAAACTGCAAGAAGTCGTGAAATTACAGGGATCTCAAAATCTCAAAGCACTAAAAAGGTCTATAAAATTAGCTTTACCATAACACCACGTAGGTTACCTTTCAAAGGCCAGAGCAGTAGGTACAAAAAAAAGATTGATCCTTTCTTGCACCTAAAAATGGCCTGAAAATCAGAAACCACAGATTGTGATAAAGGGAAAAAATAGAGAAAGAAAACTAAGGCATTTAATTTTAAGATATGAAGTTTGAGATAAAAATAGAGTGTAGAGCTACATGCACTTGAACGGAGTTTGAGATAAACTCTGTACCAAAAGGAAACTTTAAAATTTTAAAAGAAATGTAGACGGGGTTCAGATTCATAAACAAGATCTGTACAAAAAAAATAATGGATTTAAGAAAGATGACAAACATATACAACTTAAATTGCTGATCACATGGTTATTAAAATTTACAAATTGATATGGCATTAGTAGCAAATTATCATAGTATCGAGAATGTAGTAAATGTTTCACAGTTTAAATGTCCGACAGACGCTCCAAATACTGTTTATGAACTGCAATGGTAAATATGACTAATAGATTTCCTACATTATGATAATGGCAACGTTAAATATAAGGGAAACTATTGCTGCTAAGTCTAGAAGTAGAAGTGAAGAAAGCCACCATTTTCTAAAAACTGGATACAGGACAAATTGGTGCTACACATAGATGCCATCGAGTCAAGAAAATTTGGAGATAGGGGACTATAGAAGATCAACTTTGATCTCTAAACACAGGATGGTAAATTAAAAAGAGTCAATTGGAACCAACCAAGGTGAGAGGATGAGAAAGGAAAAGCAGGGGAGGAGTGGTACCTGAGTTTGTGGGCGACAGAGGAAGGCTAAGACACAAAGCGCAGAGGCATTCAGCAATGCCTTCTATTGCTGTTGCAGGCTACTTCCTTTCTAGAGGATGGACTTTCTTGAGCCCATTTATTTTCTGTCCTAACTTAGGGGAAACTGAATTAGTTTTAAAATGGTTGCTTTAATCTTTTATGGACCAGTCAATCATGCGTAGATGATGCAAGCGTAATAACATAGGAATTTGAACCCCTATAGCAAAATATTCTGTACTTTGATTTGGATAAGTTGAGCAATTGCTTTATTAAGATCCTACTTATGTTTAAACACAGTCAACAAATATCATTGTATACACGAAAACAATGGGATATGCGCAAAACTATAAACCTACACAATTGCAACTGAATTTAAGACATCATCTTTTATATGCCAAAAAAACATTAAGTTTGAACACACCAACGGCAGGCCTTATATACAAGCTGCAAAGTATCACTGATGCATAAGACAATTTTTTTCAATGCAGCGTAACTTTGGATGAATAAAAACTAAAATCATCACGATCAACCAAACCATTTATTTAATCCTTGGTGCTACTTGAACTATGTACTAAGACTGAGTCACAGGCTTATACAAGGACATGTATGTACATATCAAAACAAAAGAATACCTTAGATGAAGAGCACATGCGATGTGAACCTGTAACAAAGCCTGAATATGCAACAAGGCACCATGTCTAACATATTATGAAGCTTGTACACTTATATTTGTGCATAACAAAAACAGCAATAAATTAGACACTGACTATGGACTAATATAAGTGTTAGTGTTAGTTTTTTGTCCTTGATTACAGGTTCAGAGGTATGTTAGGCATCATGCCTTACCTGATATATTATTCCAGAATCATTAATGACTTACCGTTGTCATCGCCAGAATAATGAAGCCTTAAAGGAAGGGAGAAATAAGTAAGAAATCGCAAGGTTTTGTGACCTGTGTTGCGCAGACACCTAATGGTCCTGGAAATATGCACGACATTGACCTTCATTAGCATTCTGAACCTAATATATTATTATGCGCCTATCGACTTCATATCAAAAGAAGCATGACCAACTTGGCTAGTGCAATGGAAAAACACACACAACTATTTGCTCGCAGCAACATTCTGTTTCTTGTAGCTTAAAAATCCTATATTTACAAATAGGAGCATGAAAACAGTTGAAACATTGAGATGGTCTACAAACAATTTGAAGCCAAAACTTCTGCATTTGGTGTGGTGTTCCCAGTTTTTTAAGAAATAAACTGGTGTTCCGATATCTGCTCGCCCATCCGTCTATTAATGCAATTATGTGGCAGTAATATCTAAACAAAATTCATAAACAGGTGTCTCACTATAAGAAGATATCCGTGGATGCAAGAGTTTTAAAAATAGGATATCAGGATACCATTCTAAATGTATATAGTACTTTTATATTTAGAATTACCATTATTCAGCAGCTATAGTGCAGTCCAAGTATTAGTTCTATAAGTGTTATAATAAAAAATTTGGCTGGTTGAAATAAAGAAACTTTGCTTCTGATGCATTATGACCTTTTAACATCTTATAAGTAGTAAACCAATATGGAAATGACACAAAATCTTACTATATGCAGATATGTCTGTAAATGAGACTTGCAGGTTTGTGAGAATCACATGTGGAACACTGCCTAATAAATTGTATTTTTTCAGATTTCATCATAGATGGCTGAAATGTAAGGCTTGAGGATTTGAATGGTACATCTAACATTGCGGTGACTTATTTCTCGACGAAATAACATGTATCCATGGAAACTATCAATCAGCATGGGGCAGCAATTTTAGAAAATTCAAATGCAAGAGCATGTCATCTAAATATTGTATAGCTACTATAATAATGGTGGGCAATGAAAACATAGCAACAATAAAATAAAAATAGTTGTGCAGGGAATGGGCTTGATTCCTTTTATATGGAGTCATGGACACTTATCTATGTAAGTAACATCTGGATCGGCTTTATGGTAGTCCATGTTTGTTGGTTGCCGAAAAAGAAACTGCATGCGCAGGCTTGCCTGCAAACATAATTTGTGTCCACAAATATTTCACACTGAGACATTGGCTGCAAATTACTCAGCTCGAATGAAAGAACTTAATAATCATAGCGCACATACATGTTTTTCACCCAAAGTAAAAGGCTGGTAGACCTAAAATTTGTGGATAATACCTTTTTCATGCAAGCAGGGGCAGTGACGGGCAGACCATGATCCCTTTAGTGACAGAGGCAGAATCATGTCGTTAGCTTGAGAATATTGGATTGCAGGACCAATACATATCTAATATATATGGTCACAATTGAGCAGATATGAAATCATACATAAACCCACTAAAACAATATTACAAATTCGTAGACGGACAAAAAACCCGACTAAATCGTGGAGTCAATATATACTGAACATATCAGTCATAATGGAACAGGTATTAAATGGACCCGAACTCACTAATACAAATATACTAAATCCCATATTATCTAAGAGTTACCTGGCTGCAGAGTTGAAAAATGATGGCATATTCTCAAGTCATAGCCATAAACCCTTGTGCTTGGGATTGAACTCCAACCCCGCAATGAAACCAAGAATAAAATTCTTAGCAGGCATATAAAGTGCATACCTAGCTGCAAAGAAGAAAAGAATGGTTAAAGAAAGAGTAGAGATCAGAGTCCTTAATATTGAGGTGGCTTTGGCAGCCAACAAAATGCCATGTATAACCTACATCAACGAAGAAAATGAAACATCAAATGTTAAAATGGTGAAGGCAGCAGCCTACATAATCGTAAACAACGCCAGACCTTTGTCTATCTCTTATCCAATCCTGCAGGTATTTCACCCAAGCTAAAAAATACCGGTGCGCATAACAACTGTACTAAAAACTCCAAAGAAACATGAGAACCAAAAGCGGTCGCATACAACCCAAAGTGGCTGACATTGTAATCCTTGGGAATGGGCATGCGCTCGAGAATGAATAGCATATAATTTGACGTTGCAGGCAATGATCATAGACAGCACTGAGAAGCAAATATAGAGTGGAAAACAGAAGACAATGATCGACAAGAGAGAGGAAGAAATTATCACAGGGCAATGGCATTAGAAGCTCAGATCTCATAATGAAGAACTAATTCCGGCACGTAGCATGTTACTAAATAGGCAATAAACACCAACTGCGATCGGTGGCTCCAAATCACATAAAATAGAACAGGCATGTAAAAATGCAACGAAACAGAAGCAACCAATGCACAGTTGCCTCGGCTATAGAAAGAGATGTCAAAAAACGGTATCAACATTGGTTATGATCGCTGTCTCAAATGGCCAAAATGAATTTTACTAACTTGGATAGGCCGACCGATGGCCAATCGTAGCAGGATTGTAGGGGTTATAAATCATAATTTATGATGCAATCGTCATAGCGCTGCCCTATTCCCTCAAATGAAAACACTGTCATCATCACTGCACATGATCCAAATTGAAACAATAATCCAAAACCACCAAGACTGGTCTCAATTTTTATCTCATCGGTCATCACAGCAAAGAGATAAAACAAATATGACCGACATGGTCATGTGCACAGATCTATGCCATAATACTTGTCTGCTCTCGGGATCCAACCGAATCGAGTAGGTCACAGCGTAAGAACACCAAAAAAGATTAGCACGAACCATGTAAATCAGTAAGAGAAAGGGGAGAACAAGTGGATCTAGGGCAAAATTCACCTTGCCTAAATGCATATGCCAAACCGAGAAAGGGAGCGAGATGAGCGCATGGTGGGGGCAGTGGCCGCCGTCCCGCAGCCGAGGCCACCGCAGGGGCCTGGCGCGCCGGTGCAGCGCTGCGATGGAGGCCTGCCACCACGGAGGTGCCTGCCGTTGCAGCACCACGTCGGGAGAGAGAGGCCGAGAGATCGAGAGAGAGAGGTGGAAGTTAGCACGAACCATGTAAATCAGTAAGAGAAAGGGGAGAACAGTGGATCTAGGGCAAAATTCACCTTGCCTCCATGCATATGCCAAACTGAGAAAGGGAGCGAGATGAGCGCATGGTGGGGGGCAGTGGCCGCCGTCCCCGCAGCCGGCCACCACCGCAGGGCCCGGGCGCGCCGGTCTGCGCCGGATGGAGGCCTGCCACCACGGAGGTGCTGCCGTTGCAGCACCACGTCGGGAGAGAGAGGCCGAGAGATCGAGAGAGAGAGAGGTGGAAGGAGGAGAGACACCAGGCCTGCTCGCGTCGCCCCCCGCCCGCCGCCGCCGTGCTCGGGTCGCCCTCCTGCTGCGCTGCCACGGCCGATAGAGGGCGAGGAAGGTGATGGCGAGGGCGAGGGGCGAGAGCGAGGGCGAGGGCAGGGGGCAGGAGCGGCGGAGGTCGCGGGCAGGAGGGGGAGGCGCCGACGCCCGAGGCAGCGCCGCCCCGCGACAGGAGGAGACGAGGGCAGGGTGGAGGAGATAAGGACACAAGCGTGGAACTGCGAACAAGAACCCCATAGACTACGGCAACCCAATAACCAAAACACACGTGGAAAGTAAAAACAGTAAGCTAAACAGTAGATGAAGGGGACACGTGGGCAGGCTCATTTCCGGCGGTGGCGTTCCGCCATTCTAAAGAGTAAATAATGTTTAAATAATCATTTATGTAGTTTTGTAATGTTAGTACTCTAAAAAAAATTGTTTAAACCCTAGATTCTAAAAAGTGAGCTCTAATTATATGATTATGACTCCGATCAAGGTATCAAAATTTTGAGAAGTTTTAAAAAAATAGAATTTGGTGGATGAAGTTTCAAAAAGAGATTTAAAAAAAAAATCAAATCTGAAATTCAAAAATCCTAATTTTTTAAACCCTTCTTTTGTCCTATTTCCAAATTTCAAAATCTAGCAAGAATTTGAGATTGGTCCCAAAAAGCAAAGTTGTAGATCATGAAATTCTGAGAAACTTTCATTTTGGGAGTTTTTGAAGTTGTTATGTAAATTTGTGAGTAATTTCAAAATTTCGGTGAAGAGGAAGGGTGCTACAGTACCGCGGCCATCCCCTGCTTGCCACCGCTGAAGGTTTGCCATGTCCGGTTTTGCTTCCTCCTTGTGCGTGGCTTGCTGCAGCGTTGGGTGGCGAGGCTCTCGCTGCTTCCGGCACACTCCTGCTCGTCCACATCCTCACCAGTCCACAGTGTTGTTGCCGTTGTCTTTTTATTTCCTCTGCCAAGCACCACCGCCAGCAGAGCTCTCCATCGCGAAGCAAAATTCGCGCTGCTCTCTCTGCTGCTCCTCGCAATCGATCACCAGCAGCCGCTGCCTCATCACGAACCTCCAGAGCCCCTTGCGCCGCCTAGCCTCGTCGGAGAAGCCGCTGCGCCGTCATCTTCTTCTCCGCTGGCGGCAGCACGCCGTCGGGAGCCGTTCTTGCCGGCCAGCTCTCCCGGACGAGCCTCTGCTTGAGCCAAGCAGCGCCCTGGGATCGTCTTGAGCCAGTGAGTACCGTCGGCTCGCTCCCAAGCTCTCTACTGTGGCAGCCTCGCGGAACGGCACCTTACCGCCCGGTGCTTGCGCTTGCTGCTCCACCGTCGAGCTTCGGTGCGCCGCCGTGGCCGAGTTTTCCGGCGAGCCTCCGACCCAACCAACACCATAAATCATTTCTTCTTCACCTCCCCGATGATCATCGGCCCCTCGGCTCGGTCTCTAATGCCATAGCCATACGGAACACGACTGCCCGTCGGAGCACACCGTTGAGCACCCGTTCGCCGCGTCCGCACCCCTCCACTTCGTCCCTGCCCCGGATAGTGCGAGCACCATGCGTTGGTGAGCCTCCCGAATCTCCTCGGCTCTCTAATTCGGTTAATTGTGGCCGGCAATGGTGGGAACGCCACTGCACAGCCATGGCCTGGGTGTCCGAGCGGCCATGGTCATGACTGGGTCGTCTTCGTGTGTCAAACTGGTCGATTCAACCCACAAACCTGAGTTCGCCGCGGTGAGAAGAAGCCGGGGGATGTGCTCGGCCGCCGCTGAGTCCCAAACGTTGGCGAGGATGATGGCCGGCCACCGTCGTTGTCCTGTTTTGACGGGGTGAAGTGAAGGAGAAGAAGGAGCTGACCGCTGGGTCCCTTTGTCAGCCAGAGAGAGAGGGAGGAGTTTAATGTTTTTTTCCGTAAATGATTAAAAAGGACGATTCTTTTTATTTCATAACTGAATAATTAGAGCTCGAAAAATTATGAACTAAATTTCTCTGTGTTTCTCATGATATGTAGTTTTATAAAAAAATATGTGAGCAGCATGTTAAGTACTTTTGTCATGATTAATAATTACCTCTTTTAATTGATAAATGCAACTTCCCCGATTTTTTTTAATAATTAAAATATAATTCTAAAAATCATGAAATTTATTTTGGGTCCTAATTAGATGATAAAGATCTTGATTAAAAAGTTTGACTATGATTTGAATAATTTTACTTTTATGCTTAATTAATGCCTTATTTAAGTAATATCCCAGTTAATAGTATTAGTTAATTAATCTTTAATTAATAAATCAATTGTTGACTAATTAATTGTGGGATGCTTTGTGGTTTTGTGTGAAGCCCATGAATCAGTAAACACCCCTGGTTCATGGTATGATTCTCTCTGTAGATTAGCAAAAAGAGTTACTCACATGTGTAGTTAATAATTAATTAATTAAGAAAGCAACTTGAGCGAGTGCTTCACTTAGTATTGATTCCCATTTTGGTATTACTTGAAGACCATGAATCATAACCACCTTAATGGTTCATGGCTTGATTATGTAGTGTTAGTAGTAATCAATCTTCGTCAATGCTAATTATGATCTCTTGATACAACTATACCGTGAAGGAAAGTTGTACTCAAGTTAATAAAAAATTGTTTCATCCATGTTGTCTTGCATCATGACATGATCATGTCATGCATTCGTCATATTTAAACATGCATCATTTCATATACGTGTAGTGTACGTGAGAGTAAAGGTTTTCGCTGATCAAGCTTCGGAGAAGGCTCGTGTTGATCCAAGTTCCGAAGAGAGGAATCCATCGAAGATGTCACTGTCAAGATTAACAGCTAACCTTCTCTGCAACGCAGGCAAGCCCCGGATGCATTCAAACCCTTCCTTGTATTTTGAAAAGCTTTATATTGTATGTTGATGATATAATGCATTAGGTAACAGGAGTTGTGTGATGTTCTACTTTGATGCATTTACCGTACCTTGATATACATCCTGGATACCTGTTTTGATTTTGAAAATGTTAGTATATGCTTACCTCTGCTAATAGCATAGGCCTTATAAAATGTTTTCTAAAGGTGTGATAACAATATCCCCGTTGAGGGCAATTATGAAAACCTGATGTTACTTGTTGGTATCCCTTCACTTTGATTGGGTCAAGGGTACGCAACAAGAACATGATGATAAGTAAATTGAGACCGGGTGGAGTGACTTGCACCAGGAAGGGCTAGTGCCCTGGTGTAGTGCCGTCCACTTGTGAGTCGGTTAAGCACCGTTCGTTGCCTTGGCCCTTGGATCATGAGGTTATTGGATAGTACTAGTCGCATGCTAATGGCGGTAAGCTCCACTTGGACTATTCGTTACTAGAACGGACAGTAGCGTGTACCCATCCTATGATGCGCACCGCCGAAGTGACCGAGCGGCCGTAGGGAGGTGGTGTACTGTACACCCGTTCTGGTATGGAGAAATCTAAGCGTTGAGTTGATGTATGTAAGATGTTCGGTCCTGCATACATCGTGTGGTTAGGAAGCCCTAGCTGGGTATATAAAGCGATTCAAATCGTCGTTGCTCCACGATATGGGAGACTTGATCTTTGCACCAGCATCGTAGTAATAATGGAAGTTGATGATGGAAAGTTTTGAATCCAATACATGGTTGACAAGTGCTTGGCATAGTAAGGATTGACTTAGTCTCTTTTTGCAAAGGTGTCATTTGATCTTGCTAAAGCCTTACCTTGATTCCCATTAGCCAGCATTCCTGAGTCTTCTCCCCACATTTTGGTCGGGTAAGTCTTGCGGAGTACTTTTGTACTCAGGGTTCTTTGACCCCTGTTGCAGGTGTTGACTAATGCCGATGAGTTCGGTCATACCAGTGGGCTTGGTATGATCGAATACCTTCCTTCTAAAGAGATTCTCTCGCAGGTGCTCTATAGTTCTTACTTCCGCAAACCTAGTTAAATTTATTTAATTACACCCTGACCAACTGTTGTTATTTTTTTTGTAAATCTTCCGCTACTCTGTTGTATTTGAATAAAAACGATTGTAATACTACAATATCTTGTAAGAAGTTGATCCTGAAAGATCGTGGTGTCATCGGGATTTCACCCGACAAAACATTCTAAGTTATGTGGTACGCAAGTATGGCTGACAGAGGTCTTAAGGACAATGTCAGGTGCTTGTGGGCCATATAATTTAGAAGGTTCTGCCACACCTTTGGGGAGGCTCTTTGGTAGAACAGGTTCACGGAGGGAGACTCCTGTGGTGGTGGAGGACTATAATTTGGCAGCCGGTGGGAGGAGAGGAATGGTGCAACCAAGGATTGATACGGGCAAATGGACGCAGAGGGGTAAGAATGCGAGGGAAGCTATTGGTACAGCTTGGGGAAAGTGGTTCCATATTTCAGGAATCCCTGGACGACAGGCCGATAGTCCGTACTTTGTAAGTGCGGTCAGAGAGACACATAAGTGGGGTAAGTGCGGTCAGAGAGACACATAAGTGGGGTAAGTAGCTTTACTTGGAGAACTTGTTGCATTACCTTTGTTTCTTTAATCTAATGATTTGGTTATTGTTGCAGGTGAAGGGATCGCGTCACCCACTGGAAGGGAAATTGATGGCAAGTACCTTGATATGAACGAGCAAGACTTGAAAGCTAGGTTCGCAAAGTTTCAGAAGGATTGGCCCACTTTTGGCGTCACGTTGATGTGTGATTCTTGGACTGGCCCGACTAGAATGAGTGTGATCAACTTTCTGATATATTGCAATGGGGTGACCTGGTTTCACAAGTCTATTGATGCGACTGGAAGGAGTCAATCGGCCACATACCTCTACTCGGTAATTTTTTTTCCACATGCGCCTATTTTTTTCCACATGTGTCTATTAATTTTTTCCACTTCCACATTCTTTCCGACGTTACTAATAAATGTGCCTATTATTTTCAGGAGGTCACCGGTCCGGCACCGCGTGATGAAGGTGATTTTATTGACCAGTTTACGCAAATTTCATTCTATGATCGGGATAATCCGGTTCGGGAATGGATGGAGTATGGGAGATCGAACGCGGATCCATTCTTGGATGAGAATGATGATGATGTTGATGTCCCTTTGCCTTCCCATATTGTCAGGTATTTTTTTTGTTCATGTTTGAGTTAGCCACTTATGTACCACAATTTATTCATGGCATTTTTTGTTTGTGTTAGCAGAGACCAAATAGACCCCGAAGATCTACGCATTGCTATGGGGATGATTCCATCAGTAATTGGGCCCGTAAACATGTGGGTGACACCCACCTAGAAAAGAGGAAGTTCCAGACCGGACCAAAGCAAACTAACCCCAAGAAAGGAAAAAAAGGAAAAAAGTACAAGAAGTAGTGAGCAGCGACGCAGAGACGGACGATGAGGGTCAGCGTAGTCCACCGTATCAGGAGTCTAAAGATAGCAGCTCTGCTGACGATGATGATGACGGTGACGGTGATGGTGACGGTGGTGGGTATGGTGGTGGTGGTGGTGGTGGGTATGGTAGTGGTGGAGGAGGTGGTAGTGGTGGTGGTGGTGGTAGTAGCGGTGGTGGTGGTGGTGGTGGTCTTCACTTCACAGGTATCAATTGCACCTACTTACGCATATTTGTTTCTTTTATGTGAGTTCTAATTATGGTTCATTGCAGGCGAGACGCAGTTCACACATGCTACTCAGGATGAAGACCATGGACAGCCGTCTTCGCAGAGGAGAGCCTATGCACCGACGGACTACGAGACTTCATAGTACTCTTCTTCCTCCTACAGCGATACCTCACAGGCTACTTACAACTACCCTATTCCTGACATGAGCATGCAGCTTCCGACTAGATGGGTCTATGAATGGGAGGACCCTCATTTTTACACTATGTTAGTTCAAGAATGGGAGACAACGGCGGCATGGACGGGCCAAACTTGGCAACAATTCAAGGCGGACCTCCTTCGAGTGCGAGGTATCAATCTTATGTCCACCGCCGAGTATGAGCAAGGGTGCGGAATGGGGGTCTTTCTATTCGTATCGCAGCGTTGATATGTGCATGAGACCATGTATTTGTATCGGACTATTTGTTGTTTCGTTGGTGTGACTTTGTTAGCCGCCGGTGGGTACCGACTATATATTTATGCACTATGTATTTGTGTGACAATATTTATTATGGCTTTGTGTGCTCTTGGACATGAATTTCTGTAAAGGTCATGCCCAAAAAAATAATTTTTTCTAGCAAAAAAAAAAAAAGACACCAGGCCGGTTAGGAGCGGTTACCATTTAAACCGGTCGGTAACCGATGCTAACCGGCCGGTTAGCCGGTCGTAACCGTTTGAACTACGTCTTCTCCAAAATTCAAATTTGGAATTTGAATTCGGCCGGTTTTTTTCGGTAACCGATTTATACCGGCCGGTTAGCCGAAACCGGTGGCCGGCGGTTCCCATGAAACGGTCGGTAAAAAAAAACCCTGGTTCGTAAATGTTAGAAAAAAGTTGCAACTGTAGTATTTCGTTTGTATTTGGCAAATATTGTCCAATCGTGGTCCAACTAGGCTCAAAAGATTCGTCTCGTGATTTACAACAAAACTGTGTAATTAGTTATTTTTTTCACTAACATTTAATGCTCCATATATACGGGTAAAAATTGATGTGATGGAGAAAGAGTGAAAAAACTTACAACTTTCATTGAAAATTGCGAGGAATTAAACAAGGGCTTGGTTATTAGTTCTCTGTTTTGTCATCCAGTGTCAGATGAGCTTTTTCGTCGCCGTCGGCGGCATTCCTGTACTGGTACGTGGTGGCGCACACCAAGAAGTAGCCAAAGTTGAGGGCCAGCGCCCAGTACACGGCGTCCAGCCGCGACCGGTTGAGGTCTCAGGCAGCCACCCCGTGGCGCGCCGCACGACGTCCACGAACGCCGTGCTCAGGTACGGTACGAGCCCACGGCGGGCGATGAACAGCGGCGGCATCTCCGTGGCCGTGCTCCGCAGCGCGGCGGGGAACTCCTGGTAGAAGAGCGCCATGTTCCCCGGCAGGTGCAGCGCCTCCTCCGCGCCTGTCAGTGCCAGCTGGGCCACCAGCCACAGCGCCGACATCGGCAAGGCGCCAACGCCACTGCCGCCGGCGGCGTGGGCGTGCGCCACGCGGATGCGTCGTCTCCGCTCCGATCCACGAGCGCGCGACGTTGAGGGCGTGGCCGAGCCCGATGCGCCGCAGCGGGGTGGTGGCGATGGCGCGATTAATAGGCCAACTGGGGAGCAACCCTCTTGGAGTTTTCCCGCTCTCTCGATCGCTGACCATCAAGCTAACGTCCAACTCCTTCCTTGTGTTCTCTACCTCCCCCTCCCCCTGCGTGTAGTCAACGTTACGAGTGGTTACCCTCAATCCTTTCCAGCTCCGGATAGCTAGCGCTACGCAAAGATGCTCTGCTAGTCGTCAATTCCTCGTTCCTCCTACGACGGTGCAAGTTCTTGGCCCGACAACTGTCATCATGACGTCGACGATGGCAAGGGCGGGTGACCTCGCCATCTAATGTTTTCAGTTTTCACACGCTTTTTTTTTTTTCCTGCCCCCATCATGTTCTCCCTTATCGCTAGCTATCGGCACTCTATATGGTGGCTATCGTCATCTGAGGAAAATGGAACAAATATTGCTGTTGCCACTTCTCCGAGTATACCTTTTAATTTGTTGCTCTCTCTTCCTCGCAGCTGAAGGAGCTTCTATATTCTGTTCTATGTCCTGCAATCCATCCAGAAATCACCAAGGAGGTGTTGTATCGTATCGGCTTGGCATGTGAGATAATGCTCCTCTCGATCGATAGCTAGCTTTGTGTTGTATAATGACCGTACCTAATGTAGAACAACTTTCTTGTTTGTTCAAAAAAAAAAAAAAAAAAAAAAAAGACGCTACCAAAAGACAACTAATTGGGACTTGAAGTATATATTAACAATTAAACAGCAACAAAGGTTAAGTTGAACCTCTATGTACCCTACAAAGTCCAACACTATTTTATTGCACGCCAGATGCCAATGCCAAATATGTTATATGCTGCCTACTAAATTCAATATATCGAAATGCCAATGTCTTACACTTTAAATATTCAACGCATCAATATATGAAATGCCAATGGCTTACACTTTAAATATTCAACGCATCAGCTATATGTAATAGTGAATTATTAAGATACAAGCAAGCAAGCAACAATTTAGGTTAAGTTAAATATGTATGTACTCTACATAAAGTCCATTTATATGGCCAAAGCTTTTTAACAAGTTTATAAACTTTTAGGTCAACACTGCCCACAAAAATACTGCAGCATAACATCAATGATGTTTTTTCTAAGATGGTACCAACATCAGTTTATAGGTGTTTGTGTTTTGCCTACTACAAGTCTAATACTTTTTTGGGTTGAAAATTCACGAAAAAGACGTTTCTTTTTAACAAATTTATGAACTTCCGGTGTATGCACCACCCAATCAGAAATGTAGAATACACTGCCCACAACTACTACCACCACAACAACAATGACACTTAATTAACCCTGTTTCTCTGATGATAACAACACCGGTATATATATGTGTTGCCTGCTACAAGTTCAAAAGTTTAAAAATTCAAGAAAAACTTATTTTTAAGAACCAAAATACAGAAGTTTATATAGACATTGCATGAGAGCAGCATAAAAGGGTCTAAACCTGACACTTGTACCTCCAAATTCACATGTTCACTTTAGCTTATGAGCTGTTTCAATAGCATTTTTTTCTCATAAAAGGTCAGCAGTTTTCAGCTTATAAGCTAACTTAATAGAGCCGGTACATCAAGACTCTTCCCTAGTTTTAATTAAAAAGGGGGCCTAAACAACATTTATTTCAAAATAATAATTGAAAACAACGACATATGTGAACACTGTAGTCAAGTGGTACTCGATCTACTTTTAAGTTTTACAAGTCCTAGGTCATGGTTGGTAGGATTTCTTTGCAAATCGGCTTTACTAAGAAATTAGAAGACACGGGTGGTGAAATTTTTACATGTTTAGCACAATTAAAAAAGCTTCTCATGTATCTTATTTGTAGCTTCTGTCGCAAAGTTGCTTCATATTATATAAGTTAAGTATTTTGACACTTAGAAGGAAAAAAAAAAAAGAAACTAGAGCTAAAAGAAGTCTCGACTGAAAGAGAAAAAAAGCTTTATCACTTCACCGTTAGAGCAAGTATTATGGAGAGCTGTAAGCAAACTAAATACTGAGGTAGAGGAGAGAGAAGAAGAGATAGAAAATTAGACTGTATATATAGTATTATTAGCTTTGCTTCTATGGGTGTTTTGTTTCAGAATCTGTGGGAAGAGCTGTTGGAAGCCAAAAACAAGCAAAAAAGAAAACGAGATGCTGCTGTCATGATGAAACAGCTAGCACAGCAAGAAAAAGTGTCGACACCCCTGAGGTTAGCTTCCGTTAAGGCAAGGCAGGAACAGGGAAGGAGAGCCAGTAGCGCCTAGGGGCGCGTGCCCACTGCCTGGGCGATGAGCACACCATGTCCTCATCCGGGCCCGGCCTGCCCGGATCTCGTCATCTACATCGATCAGTCAGCTCTCAGCCCGTCGTCAGCCAATGGATCGGAGCTCCTGCTGCCTGCCTGCATCATTACTCCATCAGCTGATAATAATTCTGCATGCTTCCTCCCTGACTTGGCCCTGTTGGTTTTATTCCCTCGGCTTGAATTCTCGAATAATTCACGAGTCATCAGGTGTTAACTGCGCGCTGCCAAGCCATATATGAAAACGATCGGAAAAAGATCACCTCTAGATTTTCCAACAAGAAAATGATTCTCTGAACCTGAAATCAGTTGCTAATAATACAATGGAACTTTTTATATTTTGCTAAGGTTGAAAATTTTGTGAAAACAGTACCGGACGGTATGGAAATTCTAAAGATTGTTATCCTCAAAAGTCACTTAGAGCATGGGAATGTTTTTTTAACAAAATTGTTCATTTTTTCCCTGGTTCATCTAGACAAAACTTAATGGTTTTGGGCACGTCATTTTTTTTTTTGTATATATAGCTTTCTTTTTACTTGTTTTGATAACCATATCTTCCGTACAATAATTTATTTCATCATTTTCTTACTTAGACTATTTATTAAGTGCGTTTGCATAAAGTAGAAGGGGAGAAAATATTATTATTATTATTATTATTAATGTGATATAGCTCGTGCTCAATGCCATGCATGTCACAAAGAAAACTTAACTCTAACATATATAAATGATAAGTATTGTGGCACTCGTTTGAGTGTCTTTATAAAAAAAAAAAAATACAACTATATAAGATAAAATACATTTTGCATTGGAAAGTAGCCTAGTGTTTCTTTTGTGTCCACCGACACGACGTCGGTTTCAAAACTATATATATGCCCGCAGGCGCATGCATTTCGTGGAACACTGCTTGCAAACTATATATACAGTGTATCATCACATGACAATGAGCACATCATGTTGCAAATCCCTGTCGTCTCGCAGGTGACGCCCATTCGCGGATCCATGCATGCATGGACCGTGCATGGAGACATTTCATTTCTAATAATTTCAGACAATTTTGTACGGCCTGTTGCACCTATAGATTTCAGTTGATACGCTTTTGTTTTGCTGCATGATTCGATGCATGCTTTACTGAGTGCGTACATCTTAATTATTCTTATATGAGAAGGTCTAGCCATATATATACTTTTATTTATTATAAACAGTATTTAATTTATCTAAAATAATTGGGAATGCCGTGCATGGATTTTTTTTTTAAATCGCAATACTTTAGATGTACTCCCTTCACATAGGAAAAAGAAGTCATTTTGGACAAGGTTTGGGTCAAACATTAGAAACATAAATTATAAATAACTTTTAAGTTGTTAATTTTAGAAATATAAAAACTATATGAATAGATTTGTCTTGACAAATATTTTCATGAAAATATAAATATATTACTTTGTGATGAATATTCTTACAAAAAAATATAAAGTCAAAGTTATATTTTGGAGACCATGTTGTTGTCTTAAACGATTTCTATTTTCAACATGGGGGAGTACACTTACATACATATACTTGTTCGCTTGTCTTATCAACCGGGCTTATCAGTTGTTCGAACAGTATTTTTTTCACAGCAAACCAGTCGACTTATCTTATTAGCCAGCCAGCTTATATGACCAGCAGAACACCCTGATATATACTCACACTCCTATAAATATGTACTACTAATGGAAAATAACACCATATATAAATCTTAAAATAAATCATGAAAAAACAACAAGTTTCTTAGTCACCATGGGTTCCAAAATGTCCAACTACTAATCAATGCCCAATTACATGGTCATATATCACTTTTGACAGCCACATGATCCATTTCATTTCACAACATGTACAAGCTACTAACCACGTGAGCATCATCGAGATGACGGATGACGACATAAAATGCAAGGTGCATGGCATGCATGCCTGGATCTGATTACACACGGTATCTTTTCCATGTGCATTAGTGCATAGTACTGGTCTAGTGTGCCTAGCTAGAGCCTCCCTTGCTATTGACCTGCTTTGGGCTATTTAATTTGGTAGAGCAGCTGCTGCATGCAGCGAACAAAAGCAGGGTAGAAATAAATTGTTCTAACTTAATTTTTGCGTTTTAGTATAAATATATGAAATGTGGGAAGAAGCATAGTTAAAAAAAAAACTAAAAAAGACATGCCGATTGGTTATTGATTCAGCTTATTTTGGTCATAAGCAGCTTATAAACCATACCAAGTAAGTCCTATATCAAGTAAATTGAAGAGCCTGATTAGTTCATAGTTAGATTTTAGTTGCCAAAATTCACCAAAACTCAGACAAGCCAAAATTTTGGCAGCCGTTTGGTTTGCTTTGCTATTAAAATTTACCAACATCTCACAATTAACATGCCAAATCAATTGCAAATGTTTCCGATCCCCTAGTTTTGCCTGACAACTTTTTTCTTGATATGTATGATAATTTTTGGTAGCCAACTAAATAGACATAAAATATGCATGTAGAGGTATTATATCATGGTCCTTTCTTCCAAATCATCAATATAAAGGCACAACTTTCATGTCTATCTATCCATTTTTTTTTCAGCATTTTTTCCTAAAAACAAATTATAGTCCTTGGGGACCTACACATATTGTGATTTCGTGGACCCATCTTTCCGTATAGATGCTGAGCTATATATATTTCAACAAATTAATAGGGGCGTACTAATTAATAACCTTATAAATCTAAATAAATGAGTTTTTGAAAATTACTAGAGTAATAAACCAGATTTTTACAAGATGGTTTAATTTCTTCGTTCCAAATTAATTTACATAAAAAAAAAGTTAATTTACATAATGCTCGCACAGTACGTACGTGCTATGCACGATACGATGGTAGATCCCTAATGTTGCTTTCAAGCCCATCATTATATTTTGCAAGGTACATGACAAAAACAAGCCACCTGCTGCTGCCCGTCCAAAACAAACGCCGGCCGTGAGCTAACTACTACTACCTCTAGTCCCTCCACAGCTGCAGAGTCCACAGCTGCAGAGTGCAGACTACACGCTACGCATGCTCAACCTCACCGAAGAAGAGAGAGAAGAAAGAACACCAAAGACAGCTAGATAGGCGGCCATGGCGGCGTCCATGGACTTCGTGGTCCAGGTCCTGCTGCGAGTGATGATGAGAAGAAGCATCCGCAGGCTGCAAGAGGTCGTCGACATGGCCGTGGAAATCGGCACGGCGGTCTTCGTGACGGTACGGATCTCCGGCCTGGTCTTCCACCGACGGCTGCCGACACCGTCGTCTTCGTCGTCGCCGTCGGTCTCGAGCGGCGGCGGCACTGTAACTACTACGACGTACTACTACTCCCCGGCGGCGACCCCCTTGATCGGCATGGCCAGGATTGACAGGCACTAGCTAGGGTCAGCTACCTACTTATTCAATTATATATGGCATGTAAGTACCAATATATATGGTCATTTGTGCGTTTTGTGAGTAGCAATTAAATTGAACACAAGCATTTAGCTAGCTGTATGCTGTGCTACTGTGTCTACATATGTGTAATTTAAGGAGTTGAGGCCGCAAATCAAAATAAATTTTTGCATCAACTCGAGAAAGAAAGATGAGTGGTTAATTAGATCTGATAGCCCCATTACCTGTGTTTGATTTGACTTAGACATCAACATGATTTTTAACTTAGCCTTGAAATGGTCACTAGCTTATTCATAATGTGGAAAACTTGATAGAGATGACTAACTCGCGGTTGTAGATGCGATCTATGCATGTGGTGACTTTGTTGATGCAGCAAGGTTGAAATAGATGATGCAGGTTTTCATCTTGATCAGTTTAGGTGTTCGTTGTTCCTATTTGATGAAGAACACAAAGTAGATTTACGGCGGACAAAAGGAGTAGAGTGTGGTAAACCCTCATATGCCTAGTAGATCGTTTTGACATGTTTGTGTCGGTAGAATTGATGTGATTAATGTCAAGGTGTGTCAATGCATTGTAGGCTCCGGGATGAACCCTAGTATGTTTAATTAGGGTTGCCATCGACCACAACAAAAAATTCTTCAACAAATTAGATACTAAACATTATGCACCAAATTAATACATTGGTCTAATTAAGATCACATTCCATCATTGATCAAATGGCTAACGATATTATGTTTTCTTTAACATTTATGTTCACATTTAGTACAACAATAAGATCAGATTGATGCATCACCAACCACATTTAACCGATACTAGGACCCTATTACTCATATATAGTTCACATGAATACCTCGTTATCCAAGAACAATTTACGGACTCTCTCCATTATAACACATATTGTTGTGCGCTTCTAAATGGGAAAAGTAGCATCAAGCCTTTAATAAATAGATATGCTAGCATCAGCTTAACATTTATTTTCTCAAGGTTAATGATTCGATTTTAGGTTCTTTCTATATTACGACATAGTATTTGATCAATATGCTTGACATCATTAATTGATTTTACCGTGGTTAGCAAGGGAGGTCTCTACCTATTTTTTTATTTTATAAGATTTTAAAAGGGAGGTTTATGTACATGTTACAAGGCCGCATGCCTAAATGTTTTAGAAAAGAGAAATATCAATGAAAATTAGATAGGAAAATTTCCAACAATAGTTTCACACACTCAGCTTTGCCCTGCGAACTAGCAGGAAGAGCTCCTCTTTGAAGAAGTAAAGCTAACGAGATAGCGCCATTATAAAAATTATCGTATTATGGTGATTCCAAACAGTCCAACAAGTCACAATGATGACCTCTCTGAAAATTGTGGAGCCAAAACGTTGCCTTAGCTTGCGCCCTTGCCACACTACAACATATCATAAGGCTGCAGCGAGAGGTGTCCCAAGTTAATATGCACAAATAAAGCAGCAGCTCCAAATGGTGAGACTGCAGGTAAAGAAGAGATGGAACATGGTCTCATCAATGGCAGCCATGCAAAGCACACAGTTATGGTTGTCAAGGTGGAAATGTTTGCGCGTTAGCAAATTTCTTGTGTTCAACCTGTCCTTGAACAAACAAGAAGAAAAAAAAATGTTTAGGGAGGCAACATGATTTACACACCCATTTAAAGATGGGAGGGCTGGTTGGAGGCCTTCTTGGAGGTGAAGACATCATTTCCCCAAATATATTTCCAAGAATAATCTAAATGCCCAGGCACTAGAGGCAAGCCATTAAAAATCTGCACTGAGTTCATGATGCTGAGCAGCAAAGGCAATGGAAAGGACAGCGGTAATAAAATAAATGTGCTGGACACGTCGGAGGCTCCACTTCTTGACAGACATGTTCTTTTACGCGATTCCATTTTAGCGAGCGTTCAGTTCTTTTATCTTATCTCTGACAAAGGAGAACAATTGTGGGAAGCGAAATTCCAACAATCCTAGGTCGCAAACATCTTTCCACATGAAAACCATTTACCATATCATTCTAAAATTGTCACAAAGAGAAACTGCGTCTTTCCACCAAAAAGGCCTGACAGTATTTTTGTATGTGTTGGAAGATTTCCTGTTGTAGAAACAATTCCGAGTGAGGAAAACCCAAGGTAGTACTCAAACTAATATTATAATTTGGTATATTAGTATATCATAACAGTCTTTCAATCTTAATTTTGGGACAAACTTCTTAAGCCAATGGCGTGTAAGTTCTCTTTAAACACGTCACTGATTTAGCTAATCTTAACATTAGATTTTGTATGGAGCTGCTTTTTTTTTTATAAACTTACCATTTTGTATGAAAGTAAATATGATCTACTAGTTGTGCACTTTCTTATGCATACTCCATAAAATTAGCATTTGAATAACTCATACTCTTTTCGAAGTGAGCATGATAACATTTGCCCTGTTTAGGGGTACATGAGCCCAAAAGTCGGGTTGAATTGGGTCACTTAATAAAAACTTAACAAATTAAAGGCTCAAACTTGATCGACACTAGAAAAAAATATAAACTAATTAACATGATGTGGATTTATGTTTTTTCTAGTATTATCTAGCCTACCCCAACTTGCTTGGGATAAAAGGCTCTGTTGTTGTTGTTATCTAACCTACCCTTCAGGTGAAGAGTTTTGCAACCCACGCTGCAAACCTGCACGCCCAACACTTCGAACTGCCCAGCTCAAAATGGAACCGTCGGTTCTAACTATGATGCCAACGCAACGGCGAGGTCATATGAAAGCACTCATCCTTATGAACACACATACGCAAACCCTACCCCTATGAGCACCTCCAAAGGATGGCGCCTCGTTGTCGATGGGAATGTCTCGCTTACCACTTAATGCGTAACGCCGATAAATCCTGAAAAATCCCAGCAAAAGATGCGAGCACTAGGATTTGATCCCTGATGGGTAGCGTCCCACTGGATAGTCCTACTACGAGACCATAGGCCATTCGTGAAGAGAGAGCAATTCATTCATCCCAATGGAAGCTTTGCTCAAATAAAGCAATCTCTGCACCTATATATGGGCCAGGCCAGGCCACTACTGGGCTTTATCCACTAAATCCGGCGGCGCACGGCTCGGTGAGGCCTGAGACTGGCTGAAACATTTTTTTTCCAAATCATCAGACTGGCTGAAACGTTGCAGCCGTGCACCACGCCGATGCCACTAGGCGAATACTGTAGAATTTGGCTGCTAAACGAAAGCAAGGACCTGCCTGCACAAAACCTCATCTATTTGATACCAAACGCTAAACTTATTAGAAGACTCGATGATTGTCCTGAATCATCCTGAAGGGATACAACTCAATTACTAACTTTTTTTTGTTTCGAAATGAAGGTAGAACAGCGCGACACATCATTCGACCATATATCACCACGAAAAACTCATCACATCGATCAGGAAACCAAAACCTCAAGCACTGTGGCATTTTATAATGTATATGTATTTTCCTCCCGAATGCATAACAGATGATGTAACGACAACGGGCATATTCCAAAGCACTGGGTCTGGTACTAGCGCAAGTGTCAGAACCAGACTTTCATACCACCATCATACATGCAGCACAAACAAGCCCTATAGCATGCATACACAGCAACCATCTACATAAAAATACTCCGTTCCATGCAGTTTCCTCCTTCACTCAAGCATGGAGATGTCAAAAACACGCGCGGACCCATCTGATGAGGCAGAGACTAAGGCGTTGCCGTCGGCAGTGATGGCCAGCGACTGTACTACATCTCCATGCCCACTGAACTCCCTGGCGCAGTCCCCAGAGAGGCTGTCCCAGATGCGCACCTTGCCGTCGATGCATCCTGACGCAACGTACCTTGACGAGCCTAGCCATGCCAGTGATGTCACGCCCTCCTGCATCCATGCATGCGAAGAAGAATGGATGAATGATTGAACGAACAAGCTCAAGTACACACAGAGACAGGGAAGAAGAAGCAATCGACCCACATCATGTTCACAAGTGCATCGGATGGATTGGTGCGTGAGGTCCCAGATGATCAGCTTTTGATCCATGCTCCCTGTAGCTACCCAGCCATAGCTGCAGACAAGAAATTAAGTCACAATCTGCAACATCGCCCTTTAATTGGCCAACTAATTTGAGGCACTACCTTGACGAGATACCGACGCACTCAATGGAACTGGTGTGGCCTACTAATGAGCCAATGACCTGAAAAAACACCAACCATCGATCAAAAAAGGGAGAAATGGTGAGGAAAGAAAAAACAAAGACCAGCTTCAACTATAAGCACATACCTGGCCCGAGTTTACATTCACAATGTGCACAGAACTGTCCTTGGAGCCGCTAACCACAGTTTGTGAATCCGAAGTCATTGATAAGCATGTCAATCCATCAGAATGATAGCCATGACCTACAATAAGGGAAACAGAAATACCAAACAAATTTTAAAACTATATGCGGTCATTACAACATATTCACTGTTTGAAATTATACTTTCACATGAAATTTGTCCTAAATCAAACTTCTCTAACTTTGATTATGTTTTTAGAAAAAAAATATATTAACATCTATTCCCTTCATTCCAAATTATGAGACGTTTTGGCTTTTCTAGGTACATTGCTTACTATGTATCTAGAGTTCTAGACAACAACAACAACAACAACAACAAAGCCTTTTATCCCAAGCAAGTTGGGGTAGGCTAGAGATGAAACCCAAGAGAGACGGGAAAAATGGAAGACACAAAAGGGCACACGACAGAAAAGAGGTCACGGTTCAGGCACGTTGATTGCCAGTCTCCAAGCGCTCCTGTCCAAAACTAAATCCTTGGAGATATTCCACTCCTTAAGGTCTCTCTTAACTGCCTCGTCCCAAGTCAGTTTAGGTCGACCTCTACCGCTCTTTACGTTATCGGCCCGCTTCAGAACCCCACTACGCACTGGCGCCTCGGGAGGCCTCCGCTGGACATGTCCAAACCACCTCAATCGGTGTTGAATCAATTTCTCCTCCAATGGTGCCACCCCAACCCTATCCCGAATATCGTCGTTCCGAATTCTATCCCTCCTGGTGTGCCCGCAAAACCAACGCAACATACGCATCTCTCGCCACACTCAATTGCTGGACATGTCGCCTTTTTGTGGGCCAACACTCAAAGACCAGATAACATCGCCGGGGAATCGCCGTCCCTATAGAATTTACCCTTCAGCTTCTGAGGCACCCTTTTATCACAAAGGACGCCAGAAGCTTGGCGCCATTTCAACCAACCCGCTGCAATTCTGTGCCTGACGTCTTCATCTATGTCGCCATCCTTTTGTAGCATCGATCCTAAATACCGAAAAGTATCCTTCTTGGCCACCACTTGCCCATCTAAGCTAACGTCTCCCTCCTCGTGCCTAGTCGCGCTGAAATCGCACCTCATATACTCGGTCTTGGTCCTACTAAGTCTGAACCCCTTCGACTCTAACGTGTGTCTCCATAGTTCTAACTTCCTATTAACCCCGCCTACTTGTCATCCACTAGCACCACATCGTCAGCAAAGAGCATACACCAAGGGATATCACCTTGTATGTCCCTTGTGACCTCATCTAACACCAAGGCAAATAAATAAGGGCTCAATGCTGACCCCTGATGTAGTCCTATTTTAATTGGAAAGTCACCAAAGTGTCGCCATCGTAAGTTCGGACAAACGTCACCGCATCCCCCAGTACATATCCCTAATGAGGGAAATGTACTTAGTTGGTACTTTGTGCTTTTCCAAAGCCCACCACATGACATTCCTCGGTACTTTGTCATATGCCTTCTCGAGGTCAATGAAGACCATGTGCAAGTCCTTCTTACTGTTCCCTCATATCTCTCCATCAACCGTCGTAAAAAGGAAAATCGCCTCCATGGTCGACCTACCAGGCATGAACCCAAACTGATTTTGGGTCACACTTGTCACTCTTCTCAGGCGATGCTCGATGACCCTCTCCCAGAGCTTCATTGTATGACTCATCAACTTAATCCCGCGGTAGTTCGTACAACTTTGAACATCACCCTTGTTCTTGAAGATAGGTACTAATATACTTCTCCTCCATTCTTCGGGCATCTTGTTAGATCGAAAAATGAGGTTAAAAAGCTTAGTTAACCACACTATCGCTCTAGTGCCTAAGCATCTCCACACCTCAATGGGGATACCATCGGGGCCCATTGCTTTGCCTCCCTTCATCCTCTTCAAAGCTTCCCGATCTCCGCCTCCCGGATTCTCCTCACAAAGCGTCTGTTGGTATCGTCAAATGAGTCGTCCAACTCAAAGGTAGGACCCTCATTCTCCCCATTAAACAACCTGTCAAGTACTCTCTCCATCTATCCTTGATCTCCTCATCCTTCACCGTAAGTCGATCTGTCCCATCCTTGATGCATTTGATTTGGTTGATGTCCCTTGTCTTCCTCTCGCGGATCCGAGCCATCCTATAAATGTCCTTCTCCCCTTCCTTCGTGCCTAGCCGATAAAAGGTCATCATACGCCCGACCTTTTGCTACACTCACCGCTTTTGCAACCCTCTTCGCTATTTTATAGCTCTCGATGTTGGCTGCACTCTTGTCATGGTGGAGGCGCTTAAAACACTCCTTCTTCTCCTTAATAGCCTTTTGCACCTCGTCATTCCACCACCAGTGTCTTTTCGCTTCCGTTTGCCTCCCCTACTCATGCCAAATACTTCCGGGCCACCTTCCGAACACATGTTGCCATCCTTAGCCACATGTCATCTCATCTTCTCCTTCTTCCCAAGGCCCCTCGCTTATCATCCTCTCCTTAAACGTTTGCGCTGCTTCCCTCTAAGCTTCCACCACTTCGTTCTCGCAATCTTGGCCCGTTTGTCCCGGTGGACACATACCCGAAAGCGAAAGTCCGCCACCACAAGCTTGTCTTTGAGGGACAACACACTCCCCGGGTAACACCTTACAATCAAAGCAAGCATGTCTATCCTCCCTCCTTGCGAGGATAAAGTCGATCTGGCTCGAGTGCTGTCCACTACGAAAAGTCACTAGATGGGATTCCTTCTTCCTAAAGAAGGTGTTCGCTATCAACAAGTCGTAGGCCGACGCGAAGTTCAAAACATCCTCCCCTCTTGATTCCTACTACCATACCCGAACCCCCCATGCACCCGCTCGAAACCTACATTAGTCGCACCCACATGGCCGTTGAGGTCTCCTCCTATGAAGAGTTTCTCGTTGATAGGCACGGTATTAACCATGCTATCTAGGTCTTCCCAAAACTGGTTCTTGGTGTTCTCGCTAAGACCTACCTGAGGGGCATAGGCACTGATCACATTCAGGACCAAATCTCCAACTACCAACCGGACAAGGATGATCCGATCGCCTTGCCTCCTAACATCAACTACTCCATCCTTAAGGCTCCTATCGATCAAGATGCCTACACCATTCCTACCCGATGTTGACCCGTGTGTACCAAAGTTTGAAGCCGGTATCCTCCACTTCCTTCGCCTTACGGCCCTTCCATTTAGTCTCCTGAACGCATAGAATATTTACATGCCTCCTAATTGCTGCATCGACTAGCTCTCTTAACTTACTCGTTAGGGACCCTACGTTCCAGCTACCTAGACGAATCCTAGTGGGCTCGACTAGCTTCCTTACCCTTCGCACCCGTCGCTGGTGTGAAGACCCTTGCTCATTTTTCACCACACCCGGGCGCCGATGTGGCGCGCCACTAAGGATGCGACGACCCGATCCTTGCTCACTTGACACCGTGCCCAGATCACTAGAGTTCTAGACATAGTGTATATATAAATGCATAGCAAAAGTTATGTATCTAGAAAAGCCAAAGACGTCTTATAATTTCAAATGGAGGGAATACAAGTCTACACGTTCAAATAAATGATCTACAGAAACACATTTCATGGAGAATCTAATGAAACTGGTGTAATGTTCTATATGTTGATGCATTTTTCTATAAACTTGTTCAGAGTTCAAATAAAGCCAAAGTGGATTAATTTAGAACGGAGGGAGCACAGGGCAATTTACCTCGAACAACATGTCTGCTTTGTGCACTTCTTGGGTCCCATATCCTCAAAGATGCATCATCCGATCCAGTACATATAAGTTTACCTTCACAAGGAACAGAGAATTCATAGGTACACCTACATAGGTGACCAAACCACAACTTTATAAATAGGCAGATGCATAGTGATCAAGGAACCGTGATGGTACCATCTGGAGTAAAATCACCACATGTCACTGTGTTACTGTGTCCAGCAAAGGTATTTATAATGGCATTACGGTCAGCATTCCACATCCATACATTACAATCCTCTGATCCTGCAATTATCAAATGCCCCGAGGATGCCATTTAAGCCACTACAAAATCAAACATGTAAGTCACAATATGAGAATAATCATCGAATATTGATGTATTTTGTGATGGAAAGGAAGGGTTTCACAATGGAAATAAGTCCAGTTTAATGAGATCAGAATATCTCACCTCAAAACCTGACCCAGAACCCTCAAGGGTTCCCTTGAGAGTTCGTGTAGCTGTATCCCACACATTTATTTGTCCATCAAAACTTCCACAAGCCAACAAATTCCCATCCGAACTGAAAGCCACTGCACCGACAGTATCCTTATGTCCTGTATTAAGAATGGCTATTCTGTAAGTTTCCTGAGCTTGCAAATCAACAATGTGGAAAAATATTGAGCATGCATCAACAACATTGAAAAATACTACTCCCTCTGTTCCAACTTATAAGACGTTTTGGCTTTTTTAGATGCATAAGCTATGCATTTAGATATACACTACGTCTAGATGCATAAAAAGCAACAGTCTTATAATTTGGAACAGAGGGAGTACATGAGATTGTGGCTCTCGCTGGGGAGATGGGCGTCCAGAGGGTGCAGATTGAAACGGATAGCCAAGAACTGGTGAAGCTGTGGGAGACGGTGGATACTCAGAGATCACGCATTTCACCGACCATCAGGGAAATCAGAGAGCTTAAGTGTTCATTTTCTTGATTTTACCCTGGTGTATGCCAATAGATCATGTAACTGCTCATGTACTGGATAAGCAGCACGTAACTGTGTAGCTCATGTACAGGATAAGCAGGTCTCAGATGACAATAGGGTGGGTGAATGGCAATCAGCCCCAGCCTGTATTGATCATCTGCTGATCGAATTGTAACCCATTGCTTTCTGATTAATTAAGCTCTATATCGAAAAAAAGAAGAGAAAAGAGGGAGTCCCCATGAGAAGAGGCTAACTGACAGTAGATGCAAAATGCAGGAAAAGCATAGAAATTAGATAGTAAATTACATCCATGGAGAAGATGTGGATGTCATGAAATTCGAGCACAATACCAAATAAAGAAAACCATACATGATACATGTACCACCACTATTCAGATGGGCAAGTGTTAGAATGGGGTTTGCAGAGCGCTATTGGGCTGACCATGGGCCTTGGTGCCTAAGCCTGCCTCTAGGGATTTTATGATAGTTGATTTATTATTAGGCAAGGATCTCCTTGACTGGGCATTGTTCTATATAAACCCCTGGATATCCTTGCCTATATATATTGTACACCCTTTGTACCTCACATTAATCAATCTACCAATTTCCCAAGTCATATCTTCTTTCAATAAGAACAAAGTTCATTTCATGTAATGTTCGTGATAAACAGTAATGAATGAAGAGAACAAAAAAATATTAACATACATGAATTCAAACTAATCAAGAGTGGGTGTACTTCACATATAAAATAAAAGAAATAAAAGCACAAAGATCTCAGAGCTAGTGCAGAGATATTTCGATAATAATTGTCATCCAACAAATAAAAAAAAAGTAACAAAGAAAACTATACCAGTCAGCTCCAAGGCACCCTCTTCTGATCCAATCCTCCACAGAAATCCCCTATCATCTTTGCCTCCAGAAGCCACAAGTGATGCATCTGTAGGACTGCACGCAACAGCGAAGACTTCGTCTGTACCAAGAGAAATGGAAGGAACAATAAAGAAGTATTAGCGTAGTTATCAAATAAAGGCGCTGAGATGTGTAGGATACTAGCATTGGGATAGGAAACATGGGATTTGCTATCCAAATTTTCCAGGTGCATATTAATCTTGTGGTTGTAAACCACAAAAGCAGTGTGAGCTTCAGTTTTCTTGTGTAACAACTTGCCTTTGTGGCCTTGAAATGTGTATGTAGAATCATCGACGTATTCTGAGTCAACTGGAAAACGAAAGTAGCCATTAGATAGCATAATGGAGCATCACCGGATGACTTAATTAGAATGCACATCATGAGAAGTGAGCAACTGAGCACATCATCAAGTGCAGGTTTCTAAATGAAAATTTCAGAAGGACAAGAGGCAACATTCTTCAGAATACAAATGGAACTAGTAGCAAGAAAACAACACCACAAAGGAAGCTAACTGCACTATTTAACGAGACATAGATACAGAGATAGCCAGTTGCACTGTCTGACTGTATCTCATTCTGATGCATGCTTGCGGACCTAGAACAGCCAAGCTTAGGATGCAGGCGTCAAGTGAATAAGTGATACAAGAACATTACATTTACATAGCACTAGAGTATAATATAAAAAACATTCTATCTCAATCTCCTCAATAACTAGCCGGCGAATAAACTAAAAAAAAAAAACAGATAAACCAAACAAAATCCACAGCTACGTACCCATCCCGTCGCCAACGTCGTCATCTTCTTCGTCGCGATCGGGGAGATCTGACAAGGTAAGGAAAGCAAGAATTAGCAGCTGCAGCTTAGCGATGGAGCAAGAAAGTAAGCAGGTAGGTAAGCAGAAGGAAGACTAGCACTGCTGATCAACCTTCTTCGTCAACGGTTATCTCGTGGATGATGTCCTCCTCGTTGATGAAGACCTCCTCCTCACCGTCGGATCCTTCACCGTGAAGCTCGCCTGAGATACTCATCGTCCCCGCCGCCGCCGCTGTTTGGGGATGGGACAAGTGGGTGTGCAAAGCAGAAAAGAGACAGGGAGGGCCTTCTAGTCAGTCTGGGCTAGTGGCTGCTGCAGACCTAGGGTCGAGAGAGACCAAGCGCTGGGTCACCGGTGAGCGATAGGCTTGCAGATGGCGGCGGCGGGGCGACAGCGTGCACCTGTCCGGCGGCGGTGGGGAACTGGGCCTGGGGGTGGTCAGCGGAGGTGGGGAACCGCGCAAGGGAAACAGAACAGACGGGCCGGGCCAAAATGAATTAGGATAGTTGGGACGGCTCCTTCGCGGCGGCCCGGCTCGGCCTTGCTTGAAGATATCGCAAGTACTCATAATCCTCAGTTAGTTTTCCTTGCTTGAAGATATCACAAGTTTCTTGCTTGAAGATATCGCAAGCTCCATTTGTCAAAACAAAAAAAGGATATCGCAAGTTTCACTACATCTGGTATTTAGTCCACTTGATCCCAAATGAGAACTGCACCTTGTGATATAGTTTCATTTGATCAGGCGCGGTTATTCCACTGCAGAGAACATAAATCCAGATCATGCAATATTGAAGGGATGAAACAATCTATGAAAATTGTATCCACATTAAACAAGCAATGTGCACAGGACAGTAATGTTGTTGGCTTATTTGACTGGATATATGATGACACAAGGGACAGAGAAGTGTCCTGCAAATAAACAAGTTTAATGCTCAAGAAATACTACCAGCAAGTAGCAATTGTCTGATTCAGATGCCCTCTGCTGCTTCAGACGGCGCTGTAGTTCCATTCCTCAAAAAGGGAGCAACAGACGAGCTGTAGTTCCATTCAGCCTTACCTTGTTTATAAAAGGACAACTGCTACTTGCTATGTTTGTCCGAGCCCAGGAACAAGGGGAAAAAAACTTGAAAAGCAACAGACGATGCTGAAGCAAGGAAATAGGCAGCTGCCAAACATGTATTCTTATTAGATATTCAGTTGGTAAACAGAAGCAGCACGATGATCTCATTAGAACCGTGTACAAAAGGTATACTACATAATAAAAAAAATAAAGCCGGAGTTGATTTGAGTACAGCGGTCGGTCCCTAGGCTCTACAGCCATAGAAAATCCTACACTTCATCTATTTCAGCACTGCCGCAAGAGGCACTACAGACAGCCATCACCACTTGCACGCCTGCCTCTGGATCTTGGAGTTCATGGTACCCTTACCCTTGTCCTTGTAGGCGTTCCTGGATGACACTGGCCTTCTCCGCCCATGGACAGCTGCTACTGCCTTTTTCCTTTGCTTGTTCAATTGTTTCGTGAGCTCAGCAACTTCTTCATCAGCATCATCCGAAGAGTCATCATCATTATCATTGTCTTCCTGGGAAGGCATCTTGCCCCCAGATTGAAGCGGTTTCATAGCCTCTCCATTGCCACCTGAGGGAGGACTTTCCAATCTCTTCTCACTGCTACAGCTTGTTGCATGCTGCGCGATGGGGGAAAATGTAAGAAAAATGCCATCAAAAGTTTGCTTATTCAGTCTGATGGATAGATGACAAACCTCTTCAGAAAAAGTTCCAGGCACATCTGAATCCCTTGAGGCAAGATTACAATCAGAACCATCCTGAGAACAGAGCCAAAATGCACTTCAATAACAGTGACTTCTAACTAGAGATTGACCTGACTACAGGTACAGTCTGAACGTATCCAAATTAACTTGCTAGGCAGATGTACCTGGTCTATCTTCAAGGAAACCAAAGGGACAGCATCACCGACCTCGTCATTGTCATCGTCATTACCATCATCCGAGCTGGAATCATGTCCTTCAGCATCTTCCTCAATGTACTGTATGAAAGTTTGTAAAAAAAAAAAAAGCAATATCAGACAGCTAAGCTGGAAAACAATCTACAAATGTATGCATGAATAACAAATTTGCAGAAACATCTGATCTACCTTCTCCATCTCCACTTGCTCTTTCGGGTAAATCCACTGGCAGCTAGTTCCTTGTCCAAGGAACCAGCAACCTTTTTCACAGACAAAAAGGAAGGCCTGCTATTCCCTTCATCATCACTTTCAGATCCAGGTTGCTCTGCATTTTTCTCTGACGTCATATTGAACCTAACAGGAAGAAAAGAAATCCCAATAAGTAAAAGATTCTACCCAATTAGAATGATTTGAAGCTTTCTTGCATATATTATAAACCTTTTGTTAAAGAACTTGTAGATACACTCAATGTCTCGGTCAAAAAACCTGCAAAAGCAAAATCCATTTTTTTTAAAAAAAAAAATACAAGACACTGCCACATTAGTTATCTGAGTAAGCTACATACATTTGGGCATTACGATGAGAAACAGAGACCATCTGTGGAAAGTCAATAACCGTAATTTTTTCATCATCGTCAATCTGCATGACATTGGTATCAATGAATTTAACTATACACCAACACATAAAAAAGATTATCATATGTAGTATCATTATATTACTATATCAGAAGCTAGAAATTATTCAAACAAATGGATCCAGTTCATGTGTTTGACGCAAAAAAGTATTGTTCCATAGTATCTTATCCAGATAAATTTTACTTCTATGAAGGATTTAAAACCTATAAATCAAGATAAACAAGGAAAAGGAAGAGATACCATGATATTGAACTCATTAAAGTCACAATGTATCAGTCCATGCTCTGCCAAACGAACTATAAGACCAAGAATCGTGTCAAAAACATCATCTGGATTTTGTAACTCTTTCACTTGAACACTGCAGAGCATAAGGCAGCTTGTATCAGGATCTGCTGAACAGAACATACTATTCAACTACTATGAATCCACAGCTGACAAATATATGCTTACAGAGGATATCCCTGCACAAGTGACATGATGACACAATGCCGATTGCAATCCACAGCAGTTGGAACAGGGAAACCATGGTCCCCTAAAGCCTGGAGACATAAGCAGTCAAGATTCAACCAAACAAAAAGGAAAATGGAAAGAGCACATAGCTCAGATATACTTCAAAGAAATAGAATGAGAAAAAAAAGGACCTTCATAAAGGCAAATTCCTTCAAGGCTGCAAGTCGTGAGAGGTATAGCCAGTTAAAGCTCCTTCGGTGCCTTAGATAGTCACGTTTAGATTTCACAGCCCTAAAAGATGTCCTGCCCAACCTATGAAGCTTCATGGCGAGTACTGTACCATCCTCTGTGGCAACCTCAAATATATCTGCATATCACAGAGAGAGATATTAGAAACAACTTCATGTGCCTTTACCACATTACTAAAACAAAGAACGCACACTATGACACACAACATACCAGACTCCTTTCCAACACCGATCTGACGACCAACTGAAGCAAAAACTCCTCGATTAACCAAAGTCTTGATGGCAAGGAAGTCATATCCTAGATAGGTGAGCCGATATCCATCGTCTGTATGGAACAGAACCAATAAAGCAATGAAGACTTGGAGCTAAGTGCTACTGCGCTAGCGATCCAAAATTCTATAATCAATCATGATTAACTGTCAACAACTCACATTTAGTGGCATCATGATGCACTAGTTTGTTCTTCAAAAGATTCCTCAGCACTTTGTATGTACCTCCATGCCTAAATTCATGAAGCACATAGGAACATATTCCACTGAGGTAGAGTACAAATTCTTTCCACTCAGCAAACAATAACTTCATTGACATTTGTCTAAGTGGTTGGAGCAAAATTAAACATCATTAAGAATAACATTGGCTGCACCAAGCCTCCGTGTTTTCAGAATAATTGTTTTCAGCATATTGATGTTTATACAAAAACATATAATATAATGATAAGCAAAAAGATGGAGACTTCATGCTCGTTTATGCAGCACAAGGTAGAATAGCAAACCAGAACTAAAAGAAAGTGCACGCTGTGCAAGGTCCAAACACTAGCAGTACTACCTCCGATCATCAACATGCTAAATAAAATTGCAATTACATCCCTAAACAATGATTTCGATATCACATCACACATACTACCAGTTGTTAACACCTAAAACTAACAACCAGAGGCACAGATTGCAGGACCACGAACAAAACAAAAATCTTACTTCAGTCCGGCGATCCTGTCGACAAGTTCTGCTGGAACAATCTCGTGCTGTGACAAGTCCAAAGCAAAACTAGCTTAATTCCAAAGCGGAAAGCGGCGATTTAATTAGTATGTAACGGGATGGGATGCGAGGCCGGTGCAGGGAATTGGGGATCTTACGTTGCGCATGCCCATCTCGACGGCGGTGAGGACGCGGAAGTCGTCCTTGGAGAGGTAGCGAAGGGCGTTCACGTCAAGCTTCATGGTGTCCTCCTCCTGCTGCAGCAGCCACGGCGGACCAGACCACCAAATTGATTTTCGCAAGAAGTTGGAAGTAATAAGCAAGCATAAAATAGCCAAATAGCTTTTAAGTTAGGATTGGGTGCTCGATTCCGCACAGCAGCCAGGGAGTAGAAGGTGTGGGAATACCTAGTGGGTGATCGTCGCCACCGGCGAAGAGACAGAAACAGCTCGGCACCTGGCGTAGTAGGGCTGCAGCGGCGGCGGCGGTAGCCCACCCAGTCGTCACGCAGAGGAGAGAGGACACGGGGTTTAGCGAGAGGCGGTGGTAGCCACAGTCCTTCTGGGCCTGGTTGTCCAGCCCAGGCGGAGCGCAATGGGCTAACGTGGACCCTGGCCCATTCCCCATAGGACGCGGGAAAAGCCAGCCTGCGTTTGGTTGAGGCCCTGAGGGGTTCATGCGGGCCCGTCCCTTCTGTCTCCCTTGCGCGTAGCGACAGAAGAGGGGGAGGCGACTGCGTCTCGTTCGGCGCCCGCGATTTTTTTCTTAAAATAATATTATTTTAATAAATAATTGCAGATTTAGATGTTGCTTTTAAAGAATTGCAAAACTAACATCCTGTCGGCCATTCAGTAGCCGACTAGTGACCTATCGGCTGCTCAACGGCCGATAAGCTACGTGGCAGCCGACTAAACAAGAAGGTACTAATCCGCAAGCTGACAGCCGATTGGAGACTTGTCGGCTCCTTGTAGGCCGATTGGACCAATCGGCTCGTGGTGGGCCGACAGGTCTCAAGACCATGAACAGAGCTCAAGACGATGAACAGTGAAGAAGAAGCTAATAAGGTTTTGATACATATAAACACTGCAAGATACAAGAAATTTTTTAAAATCTTAAAAAATAATGGTACATATGAAAATTCTGAAATTTGTTATGTAGCTTTGCAATGTGCTGCTTTCCAATACAAAATTACGAACCAACAAACATAGTGTTTGTGATTAATTAATTCATATAAAGCAAGTTATAGAAGCAACAAACATAGTGTTTGTGACACACTTTTAATTTGTTTTTTTTGTTGATCCAAAATAAACGTACTATGGACTAAAAACGTCAAATTTTTTTTATTAGATGTTAAAAATTAAGCACAACGAATTTTGCTTGGATCTAGTATATAACCGTTGTAGTTTTTAAAACTAAATTCTTAATCAATTTTATCCTAAACAACTATATAGACTATAGAGGCGTTTACTATTTAGCCCTAAACAAAATAGCCCACCGCTGTTTATTGTTTCACGGTAGTTTAAGGCGTACAGTGCCTGTAATGCAAAATCTGAGGTGTTAACCTTGTTTGGACATAAAAATCACATAGGAAATCTCTCTGCGCATAGGAAAAATAGTGCGAGCATCATTGTCAGTATATTTTTATATAATTTTAGTTAAATTTTAAATTTTTGATTTTTTAAAAAGCGAGAATTACCTTTTTTTGACCGAGGGAGTTGATATTTGATATGAACAATAAGGAACGTACTCCCTTTGTCCTAAAATAACTATCGCTTTTTCGCTTCCCGAAAACAATTGCCGGTAATTTTTATAAATAATGAATATCGTCGATTAGTATCATAATTTGTATCATCGAGAAAGATCTTTGGGTCTAGTTTTTTAACAAATTTATTCGGAACATAATATTGCATGTATTTTCTATAAATCGAGTTAAACTTATGGTACGAAAAATCGAAGACGACAATTAATTTGGAAAGCAGTAGTACTAGATAACTTGTATGTCTGTTCTCTGACTTGTAGGCAAACCTAGGTCGGCCGTAGTAGCCATGTAAAAAAAAGAAAAAAGAAAAGAAAGGACATGTCCAGCCTGTAAGCAGGTGGTCGGCCGTACTATCAGCCTATCATGAGTTCTTCCTAGAGAAAAAACGTCGTACTGTACTAGCAGCCTATCATTTTTTTCTACGTGTCCAGTCCACAAAAATGTTCGTGTCCAGTCTAAAAAAAATGTCCTAACTACGCGCCTAGTCCAGAAAAAATGTCACTTTCGCCCGAAAAAATGTCTACAGTACTAGTAGCGGCCTATCGACGCGTGGTCAGCCGACGGGCGTATCGGCATTTTTTATTTTTTTTTTAATGGGCATGTCGGCAATTGACTAGCCGATAGGCTGTCGGCACCATTTTCACCTACGTGGACAGGGGATATAACACGTTGGCACCGGTTATTGGCGGTTGTATTGCCGATTGGGTCCTATCGGCCGTTAAGCGGCCGATAGGTATTATATCGGCTGTTGGATGGCCGACGGGATCTTGTTTTTGCAATTCTTTAAAAGAAACATCTAGATCTGCAATTATTTATTAAAATAATATTATTTTAAAAAAAATTCCCGGCGCCCGCGGTGCCCCAGCCGCGCGTGTCCGCGCCCGCTCCTGTCCCGCACAAGCGCGGACGGATCCTTCCCCGGCGCCGGCGGCCGTGGCAGGTGAACCTCGGCGCCATCCCTCTGTAAATCTCCTTCACCGGCGACGCCATCCCTTCCTGATATACCAGAGTTCCCTTGGCAAGGTACGGAGACCCTAGCACCTGGACCCTATTTCTGTTTCCTTTTGCACGCGACGAGATTATATAAACACGAGTTATTATCGGTTTCTGAAGAAACATGAGTTATTAGTATGGACTGGAATTTGGAATGCGGAATGCCCAAAATTTAGCAGTTTCCTGTACTGGTACATGCCTCCAAAATTTGGTTAATTACGGCTAAAAATCAGTCATAAGTTTATTTCATTTTAACCAATGATTAATACATAGGCAATGATATTGGAGTGGTTAGGTCGCCGGCTTGGGAGTTGGAGGAGATTTTGGGTAAGGGTTAGTATTGGGGGTGCTTTTTTTTTTTTAGATTGGGGCTGCCGGGGTTAGTGGACGGTGGGTTGTAGGGAGGTGGTGGAGGACAGCGGTGGCCTGGGCTGCAGTGCGACAGCAGTGCGCTTAAACTTTTTTTTTTTCCTTTTTCTGGGAAACCCTGTGTGTGTAGTGTGTGCTGTCTAGAATGCCCCTTTTTAAATATGTTTGCATTGCATGTTTATTGTATATGGACAAGAGGATACAGAAAATCATAAATATGTAGATCAATCATGCTTCTGCCATAGTGGTTTTTTGTGTGCTGTCTGGACTTAGGAATACCCAAATATGAGAGAACTCGCTCGATATATGATCAAGTGGAGGAAATGGATCTAGAGTTGACTGCACACATAAGAAAATTTACAAGAAACGATAAAAGCTTAAGCAAGCTCACTTTAGCCATATCAAATACTGAGGGCTTCTTTTTTTTCTATTTGCGGGCGTGCGTACATGCCCGCTTGCATCCCTGCCAGGAGAATACGCATGTAGAAAGTTGTTCTGTGGTACTGTTGGACTCAACATTACAAACTTAAATAGATCAGGTGGAACATTTTGATTTATCTTAGATTAGTCCTCGATGACATAGTTGGACTAAGAATGAGCTTATGTGGCTACATAATTTTGGAGACCCCTACCAGAATTATCAAAGTTGGTAATTTTTGTTTGTGTATGTATGCCCGATCTGAAAAAAGTATTTGAGAGAATCCCTTGTGATACTATAGATTTGCTTTGGTAGTTGTCTGGAGTATTGCTCCAACAAACTCATTGAGTAAATGGAATTTAGTTTTGCTTATTTATTAGGTTGTGTGTATCAAAAAGTTAAGTTTGAGCTTACAAGAAAGCCTATGATAAGGTCATGAGCCATCAACATTGACATTAGAGTGAGTATTTTTGTGTTATCTTGCCGCATCATTTTACTGTTTTGGCCCACATTTTGCACTTTTTTTTTAAAAAAAAAAACTTCCACTTCAGTGTTCAGAAGATGGTAAGAAGTAATAGGGTTGGTGGTGATCTCACAAGAACTTATTTCACACGAAGCTCAAAGAACAATCAAAGAACTTATCTCACAAGAAGCTCAACAAAGAACAAAAGAATTGATGATCTTACAGGAAGTTCAAAGAAGAATAAAAGGACTTATCTCTCAAAAAGGTCAGCAAAGAACAAAAGAATTTGCAATGAAGGAGAGGCAACTGAGTTAGTGATTTCAGGTTTGCCTATCCTTTTTTTATCTCATGTTTCTTACAGCTCCATTTGACATTCACAGTTGTTGTATTATGTTTTTTAACTGCATAACTTGGATATGGAATCAGATGAAGATGCCTTGAATAAGCTGAGTCCAGAAGTTGCATCAAGAATTTGCAATGAAGGAGAGGCAACTGAGTTAGTGATTTCAGGTTTGCCTATCCTTTTTATCTCATGTTTCTTACAGCTCCATTTGACATTCACAGTTGTTGTATTATGTTTTTTAACTGCATAACTTGGATATGGAATCAGATGAAGATGCCTTGAGTAAGCTGAGTCCAGAAGTTGCATCAAGAATTTGCAATGAAGGAGAGGCAACTGAGTTAGTGATTTCAGGTTTGCCTATCCTTTTATCTCATGTTTCTTACAGCTCCATTTGACATTCACAGTTGTTGTATTATGTTTTTTAACTGCATAACTTGGATATGGAATCAGATGAAGATGCCTTGAGTAAGCTGAGTCCAGAAGTTGCATCAAATTTGTCTAGAAGTGTTGTCTCACTTTCTCTGTGCCATGGTGATTATGTGTTGTTGCTCTCTTACTTTACAGTCATTTTTAAGCATCCCTAATTATTATTGATTAAAATCGTGATATTGTGCAGAAAATAAAGTGTTGTTTTCATGCTCGGGCATACCTATACAGCTTGGGGGGCCTGTTTCAGGGTTTCTAACTTCATCAAGCTTGGTTAAAGCTTTAAATGATAAAAGAACAAACCATGATAACTTGAAGGTTGGTGCTGCAGATCACCCTTTACTATTGTTTTCTTTTTTATAGAAGATAATTATGACTGTTGTTTTCACTTTTGCTTTATCATTATAGATTGAAGTTCGCCATGAGCACAATGTTGTCACAGGGTTTTTGGGACGATATGATTTGGATCGTGACATTGCTGTTGTCAACGTTGAGAACTTCTCTGGTCTTTGTCCCATAGTGTTTCGCAGTCTGACAACATTTCCAACTTATACTAATGCAGTAGCTCTAGGCTGCGACAGCTCTGGCAAATTAATCGCCAAAAGTGGGATACTGAACTTTGATCCAAGCGGAGATTTCCTATCACGTATGGTGTCCACTTGTAAAACCACTGAGGTACATTTACATTACAATATGATGAGTATTTTAATCTATTGTTGTATTCAGTAATTGTAAAATGTATCTCGGGACTACGTTGTGCTCGTTTGTGGGCCGCCATTATTGGCGGCGTCCCAAACCAGCCAATAGTCCAAGTCATGGCTAGAGATATCTTTATTAGGAAAGGAGGGACTTAGAGAGGAGGATATTTAGTAGATTGGTTTTATTATTGTTAGACAGGACTCCTAATCTATAAAGGGGTACCTTATAGGCTTGTAAACAGTTATCGAAGAAGGAAATAAATCTCCTTGTGTATTGGGGTGGGGTTTTACCCTTCGACGGTGGCGTCGAGCGATTTAGCCGCCGACACCGGAGAAGCTCCCACCGCCAAGGTTCCTCGGTATCCACTGCGTTCCAATTCCCAGTCTCATCTCCTCCTCAGGTCTCCTCTGCACTCTCCTCACTGCCCACGCCGCATCAATTTGGTATCAAAGACCACGGGTGCATCGACAACCATGTCCGGCACCTTCGATCTTGCGGCCATCGATGCCAAGCTGGACCGCCTCTCCGGTCAGCCCACCACCATCACCAATTGGCTCAATTCGCACGACACCTGCCTCGCGCGCCTAGAGAAGGTCAAGACCGGGCCAGACGATGGCGTCCCTGACCTTGACGGCCAACGCGCCCCTGGAGGCGGCGGCGAGGATTCCAGAGGATGAGAGTGTCTGGATCTGCATTTGGATGGCACTGCTGCTGAGTGGTATTACCAGATGGAGCGCTACTTTGGGCTGGTCTCTTGGCCGCGCTTCGTCGATTTTGTGAACCTTCGCTTCGGACCGCCCATCCACTCCAACTCTGTTGGTGAGATCAAGGCCCTATTTCGCACAGGGACTGTGGAGGACTATTCACGACGCTTCCTCGCATTGCTCTCACACTGTGACAACCTTTCCACGCGGACCACAATCGACCTCTACACTGGTGGCTTGGGGCAGTCGTTGGCTTCAGACGTGGAGCTGCAATACCCAGCCAAGTTGCAGCAAGCTATGAGCTTGGCGTGGGCGTACGAGCAATGTCAAGTTGAGGCCTCCACAGTCCACAGCTCTGCGGCGCCCAAATCTTCTACTCGCCGCGCGTCTGCTTCGATTGGTGCTGCTTCCGCTGGTGCTGGGTCGCATGACAACAAGTCAGAAGCGCCAGAATGGGCAATGCTACTTTTGCCCTGAACCTTATTCCAAGGAACACAAGTGTGCAGCCAAGGGTGTCTTCTTGATGGATGTTGAGGATGGCAAGAAGGACCTGCTCGGCGAGATCAATAACTTGGAAATATTTTTACATGCCCTCATCGGCTTCGGGCCTGCTAATTCCATGCTGCTGCAGGTCGAGATTGGCGGTATCCAGCTCAAGGCCTTGGTCGACACAGGATCTAGTCACACTTTCATTCACTCGGAGGTGGTCCGTCGTCTGGGTCTGTCCATTACGCCGCATGACAGCCTATGGTGACCGGGCCGTGTCCATTCATGATGAGTGCTTCGCCATCGACTGTTTCGCCCTTGACTTGGGTGGCTTCGATCTCGTCCTTGGCGTCCAATGGCTTCAGACACTTGGTCCTATCATTTGGGACTTTGGCGCCCTTTCAATGGTGTTCTGGTACAAAGGGCGTGCCCACCTCGGGACTGGTCTGGGCAGTCTAGGCATGGCTGCCAGGAACATCTTTGACCCCTGTGGACTGCCACCTGCTCGTCGCTACGACCGCCGCATTCACTTGTTTCCAGGCTCTCCACCGGTGGCTGTCCGGCCATACCGTTACCCGCAGCTGCTGAAGGATGAAATTGAGCGCCAGTGCGGTGACATGCTGGCCCAAGGGATCATTCGGGAGTCGACATCGCCCTTCTCCCCAGTGCTCCTCGTCCGGAAGCAAGACGATAGCTGGCGCTTCTGTGTCGACTACCGCGCCCTCAATGACTGTACAGTAAAGGACAACTTTCCTATTCCAGTGGTTGACGAGCTCCTCGATGAGCTCAAGGGTGCCCGTTTTTTCACCAAGATTGACCTTCGCAGCGGGTACCATCAGGTGCGCATGCACCCGGAGGATATCGCTAAGACTGCATTTGCGACACATCGTGGCCATTTCGAGTTCCTGGTCATGCCATTCGGCCTGACTAATGCCCCGGCGGATTCCAGGCTTTGATGAATGATGTGCTGAAGCCCTTCCTCCGGCGTTTTGTTCTGGTTTTTTTATGATATACTAATTTTCAGCTCCTCATGGGTTGAACATTTGCAACATGTCCATACTGTGCTGCAGCAACTCCGTGCTCACCACCTCTTCGCCAAGCGTTCCAAGTGTTTCTTCGGCGACACATCGGTTGCCTACTTTGGGCACATCATTTCAGCCGAGGGGGTATCCATGGACGCCGACAAGGTGGCAGCAGTGGAGTCTTGGCCGCGCCCACGTTCAGTGCGGGCCTTACGGGGCTTCCTGGGGCTCACGGGCTACTACCACAAGTTCTTGCCGGCTATGGCGGTGTGGCTGCCCCACTTACGGCCCTCCTCAAGCGTGAGGCCTTCTCCTGGAATGATGATGCGGAGACTGCCTTCCTTCAGCTCAAGCAGGCGCTCATGTCAGCGCCGCTGTTGCAGCTCCTTGACTTTACCAAGCGCTTCGTCGTCGATTGTGATGCTTCCGGGGCTGGCTTTGGTGCGGTGTTACACCAGGGCGACGGTGCCATTGCATATTTCAGCCGGGCAGTTGCGCCACATCATGCTAAACTTCCAGCCTATGAGAGGGAGCTCATCAGCTTGGTCAAAGCGGTTTGGCACTGGCGGCCCTATTTATGGGGGCCGTGCCTTCACGGTCCGCACAGACCATTGGAGTCTCAAGTACCTCCTCGACCAGCGCCTCACGACGATTCCGCAGCATACATGGGTGACCAAGCTGTTCGGCTATGATCTCTCCGTTGAGTACCGTGCTGGGAAGCTGAACACAGTGGCGGACGCCTTGTCCCGCCGCGACTCGGAGGCGCTGGCTGTGCGGGCAGTATTTGGGCCGTCCTTTGCCCTCTACGACGCTCTTCGGGTGGAGCATCAGCATGACCCGCAGGCCTAGGAGTTGCGATCACAGATTGCAGTAGGCATGACACCCAATGGTTGTGCCCTGGTGGATGACCTGCTGCTGTTTCGGGGGTTCCTTTTTATTCCTGATGCTTCAACACTTTGGCCTCAGCTCCTGCAGGAGGTGCACAACAGCCATGAAGGGTCCCAGAAGACGCTCCACAGGTTTCGGATGTCCTTCCATAGTTCCAGTGCTCATCGGTTGATCCATCAGTTCAACCGTGGTTGCTCAGTTTGTCAGAGAAATAAGACTGCACATCTCTATCCAGCAGGGTTGCTGCAACCCCTACCTATTCTGGATCATGTGTGGTCTGACATCGCCATGGATTTCGTCGAAGGCTTTCCACGGGTTGGTGGGAAGTCCGTGGTCCTTACTGTAGTGAATCACTTTTTTAAGATGGCTCACTTCATCGCCTTGAGCCATCCTTATTCTGCAAACTCCGTGGCCCGAGCTTTCTTTGATAACATTGTGCGGCTCCATGGTTTTCCCTGCTCCATTGTTAGTAACCATGACACCGTATTTACCAGCTGTTTTTGGGAGGAGCTCTTCAAGTTGGCCAACGTCAAGCTGCTCCGCAGTTCTACCTTTCATCCAGACTGATGGGCAGTTCGAGGTGACTAATCACATCATCGTCATGTATTTGCGGTGCTTAGCTGGCGATCGACCGCGTTCCTGGCTGCAGTGGCTGCCTTGGGCAGAGTTTAGCTACAACACCTCTTTCCAGGCCGCTCTCGCGCCACTCCCTTTGAGGTGGTCTATGGCAGGCCTCCTCCACCATTGGTGTCTTACCTTCCTGGTTTCACCAAGGCGGCTGCAGTCGATCAGCAGCTTCGCGACCGTGATGTTTTCTTGGCTGAGATCCGTGATCGGCTGCGTTTGGCTCAAGAAATGATGAAGGAGCATCATGATAAGAAGTGCCGTTTGGTCGAATTTGTTGTGGGAGATTGGGTTTGGCTTCATTTGCACCACCGCACAGCTGTTGGCATCACCCCTGTTGTGTCTTCAAAGCTTGGTCCTCGCTTCTATGGGCCATATCAGGCGACTGAGCGTCTGGGCGCAGTGGCATACCGCTTGCGCCTTCCCCCCAAGGCGCGCATCCACGACATCCTCCATGTTGCTCTTTTGAAGAAGTTTGTGGGTGATCCTTCGGCTGTTCTGGTCCCACTGGCCTTGATACTCCATGGTCGCGTGGTGCCGACTCCAGCTGCTATTGTTCGTGCCCGTCTCAACCATGGTCGCTGGTAGTTACTCGTCCAGTGGGAGGGTCGTACTGCTGCTGATGCTACTTGGGAGGCTTTGGAAGATTTCAAGGAGCGATACCCGGCGTTTCAGCTCATGGACGAGCTGTTTGTTGGGGAGGGGGAAGTGTTGTGGACTCGTTTGTGGGCCGCCATTATCGGCGGCATCCCAAACTAGCCAACAGTCCAAGTCGTGGCTAGAGATAGCCTTATTAGGAAAGGAGGGACTTAGGGAGGATATTTAGTAGATTGGTTTTATTATTGTTAGACAGGACTCCTAATCTATAAAGGGGTACCTTATAGGCTTGTAAACAGTTATCGAAGAAGGAAGTAAACCTCCCTGTGTATCGGGGTGGGGTTTTACCCTTCGACGGTGGCGTCGAGCGATTCAGCCGCCGACACCGGAGAAGCTCCCACCGCCGAGGTTCCTCGGTATCCACTGCGTTCCAACTGCACTCCTCACCCCCCACGCTGCATCAGGCTATAAAATGATGTTTTTATTATGTTGCTCTTGTTCAATTTCAATTTATTTTATTCGATTTTATCTTGTATCTCTGACCTGTAATTCTTTTCTTTTGTTTAGGTTTGCAAAGGCGGTCCACTTTTTGATTTTGATGGGAATTTTCTTGGCATGAACCTTTCCTCTTGTGCTGAAGTAACCTTTTGTCGGCCATCAATTACAGTTCTTGATCACTGGTGGCATTGTATACGCCTGGATGAGATTAGATATCCTCCACTGTTAAAATCTTCTAGTGAAATGAGGTATATTTCTCTCCTATAATTTCGTGATCCTGGCATGATTTGTGGAGACTGACTTTTTAGTATTAAATAACTTACATGAGTGTTTTAGGGGAAATACAGCAGGGGAAATCCCTACTGAGTTTCTTGGATTTGTAGTTCCTGATTTTAATGCACTCCTTAACTACTTATGCCACTGCTGTCGTGTACTGCTATCTTACTGCTATTTTCCTTGTGTCAATGTTGAAGCCGATGCATTTTTTTCTAATTAAAGAAAATTTTGTCCCCATTTAGTAGTAAATAAGTGGACTTTGATATCTTTGATTTTATCTAACAGATCTATTTTACTTTTGGTTACTGAAGTTGATGTTTTTTCACAGGGTTGGAGGAAGTTCTAACGACGAGGTGTTTAATTCTCATAAAAAAGGTAAACACATAATTACACTTCAGAGATGTGTATAATTTATTTTATTTTGTAATGATATATATTTGTAAAATCACCTTAAATACCATATTTTCGTAAATGGTTGATAAATCACAATTGACACATATTCACAAACTGAAAAATGGCAGGCTAGCAGCTATTTAGCATGTCTTTAGATCGGTACAATATTGCATAAATTCAGAGTACATATGCCATGTCTAAATATCATTGTCGCATCACAAGCCACAAGATGGCAGACCAAAGGCAAAGCAGTAAATAAACAAAAGGACCTCAGTTGAGTTATCACAAGTCACAACACTCAGTCACAGAAGCACGTTAGATCATCACAGCTAGACCGTAGTCAATTTCAATCACTAAGTCATAAGCAAAAGATCAGCCATCACTAGCTACTAGCGATGCAAAAGCAAAATTCAGCAGCTCTGTATGTCATTGTGAGTTGTGACTGTGAGTGACAACTGACTACTCATCATTCTCCCCCTCTTCATCCCCAACAATTAGCACCACATCCTCTTGGTCAGATTCAAAGTCAATCTCATCCTCATTGATTGGTTCTTCTTTTTCAGACTCAAATTCATCTTCATTAACCTCTCTCATTTGGGCTAGCCTTGCACTCCGACGAAGTTTCCCACATTCCTCAACCCCACAAGCCTCTTCAATTAATTTCCATGTCAGCCCAGAAATAGGCTCACCATCCTCTTCATCACCACCTTCAACAAGCCATCCCTGAACTTCAGTTCCCAAAAGAGGATCTATCTTTTGATTCTTCTTGGCCTTCATTTTTTTTCCTTCATCCTATTATTGTACTGAACAAATACAAGTTGGTTGAGACGCTCACATGTCAGCTTGTTTCTCTTTTTTGTATGATTCTGCATAAGCAAATCTAATTTTAGTTAACAGTCTGAAATCACAAGTTATATAGACATAATTTGAGTTTATAGAAGTACAAAGTGTTAGAATACAGGCGCCCTTTGGGCAGGCCAAAGGCCAGGTGCCCAAGCCGATATGGATGGGCTGCCATCTTGGATTAGAATAGACATGATTTTTTAGGCAAGGATCACCGTTGATTGGGTGTTTCTATAAACCTAATGATCCTTGCTTGTATATGTAACTCTTGTACTCAATGTCTATCAATCAATAATCCTGAGACCTAATTGCTCTCACAAAGAGATGGGAGGCTTACATCTTCAAAACAGCTCAAGTCATTTCACATCCAGAAGCACAAGAAGTTAAAGATAGAATCCTTATGGCCATTCTTTGCAAAGTTGGAACCTGCGATCCATAATTTGTTCACCATGTTGCTGCAATTGAAAACACCAAGGTATATCAAATTATTGTAGAATTTGTCCTTACAGCCAGGTTTTATATTAACTTAAATTACACTAAGAAAAATGTTGCTGCAGATTCTAACATGGAAAATACTATCATACCCATTACCCAATATTAGCAGATATTAGTGCTAATCACTTGACCTATTTGTGTTGTTGCACCAGTATATACAGATGTGCTTAGCAAAGATCAACTTGAGGATTTGGAATCCCTGGGCTATCCTGAGCCTCCAAAATCAATGTTAACTGGTGAGTCTGCAGTAAGTACTGTGGCTTTTCATGCATTGTAGTGTTTACAGCTTTGCTGACTGACTTAAAAGTACTGTGCCTTGTATCTTCAACCAGATGGCGTTGTTTTGGCTAATACTTTTGAAGATCCTTTTGGTGACATATATGATAAAGGTGTCTGGAGTGAATTTAGGGGACTCGCTGCCCCTAACATACAAGAAAATATTGTTGCACTTGCTTCATTCAAAGGTGATTTACTGCATTGTCCTGTTATTACTATCTCATATTTGTATTTGATGACAACTAACAAGGATCAATTATACTATGCAGGAAAAAAAAGGTTTTTTGCTTGCACAGGTTGTTTTATTGAATGGAATGGCTGTACCACTATTCTGACTGCCGCGAGCTTGATCAGAGATACTTACTTTGAATTTGATATTGTTGAAAACTTGAGGGTTGGTGCTTCTATATATCATGTGACCCCTGTTCTGTTAATAAACTGCTTAAGTCTTAATTGTTGTGCCATTTTCAGATTGAAGTGTTGCTTCCAAGCAAAGACCACACTCCAAGCAAAGACCGCACAAATGGGATATTGCAACATTATAATTTACATTACAATGTTGCTCTAGTCAGTGTCAGTGGTTACTGTCCTACCCAACCAGTAAAAATTCAACGCCAGGGCCGAGGCATATGTGATGTAGTAGCTGTTGGGCGTATCTTTGAATCTGGCGAATTAATGGCTTCAAGAGGGAGAAAGGTGTGCTTGGTGGGCACCCACGATTGTGGATATCTTGGATATTCTAATTGCATAGTCACTAAGGTATGCTTGCTGTTTCCTCTTCTATTATTACGTGGTTGAATCTTATGGTTGTATTGGACTGTTGAGTTAATTGCCATATTTGTTTGACATTACAACTTCTACATGTCCCCTGTTAGGCTGGTATTGGAGGGCCCCTTCTTGATCTTGAGGGGAAATTTGTTGGCATGAACTTCTACGGTGACAAAGGAAATCCATACCTATCATGGACTGAGATTCTTCATGTCCTCGGACATTTTGAGAAAAAAAGTATGTCTATTTCTTTCTAGATATTCAAGTGCTTGTCATGCAATGCATGTAGGTTTCAAGGATGAACCCTTGTAGTTGTTTGAGCAACATCGAAGCAGATTCGGTGAAGCACTAAAGCATACTAATCAATTAAGTATATATATTCCTTGGTGTGTTTAATAGGACCGTTGTTGAAGCTGGCTATGATGGTTATGCATCTCGTAAGCTTGCTGACTGGACTATTGATGGAGATTTCAGTGTCAAGTTTAATAGGTATTTTGATGCATCAAATCACTATATAAAGTTCAATTTTTCATAGAAGTTTGTAGATGACCATACATCGTGGCTGTATTATTGAATGGCAGTTGGAAGGTGCCCAGGCCATATTGGTGTCGCCCTGATAAACTGAGAAGTCGTGGATACAAGGTACAAACCAATTGTTGGGCCAACTGCTCCATAGCTCCGGTGAGCTACTGAGCCACAGCTGCAGCAGTAGGTGCAACGAGCATGGCTGGTGAACGGAGTGACAAAACTGAATTACTATCTCCATAGCTAATCTGATGAACCTGTCTGGGTTGACAAGCATTCAGAAGTAACATGTTGCCACATGTACGGTGCCCTGTTTCTTAAATTATGACATGGTACTGTGCTTGTCTCGTAAACCATCACTTTGTAGTATTGAAGTGGTGTTAGTTGTGTAATTATACTTTTGAGTATGTCCTATTCATAATCAAACATTCGCATGTCATGTTTAATTTAACGGTGATCAGGACCATTTGTTTGGGACCACTTGGGTTGTGGAGTACCATTCAAATAGGTCAATGTGGCATAGGCACATGGCTATTCATAAGTGGTACTAGAAGTACTCTAGTACAAATGGCACCGGTATTATACTGGTTGATGCCATTTGAATTCAGGTTCGAATTTGGTTGAAAATCAAGCTCTGGCCACGTGTCAGTGTAGTGCTTGAATACCATGACGTCATTGTCATGTGTACTTAAAAGCCTCGATTATCTCTCAGGCTCATTCAGGTGCCCATTAATTGGTTAGTGTCGTTGTGGTTGAAGCCGTCCATTCGAGCTTGATTAGTTCGATGGAACTAAATTACATTTTAGTATAAAATATGTTTTAGTAGGGAAAAGCACATGTGCATGGGTGCATTTAGCCATTGTCAGGTTAAGGAACTGGCATTTAGCCATTTTAGTATATGCATAGTGTATCAAGAGTATTTCTGTCCTCTGAATTTTGAAAGAAAAAACGATTTTGTCAAGTTTACGACACCAAAAAGATATACCATGAGTATTATCTCGTATATCTAATAATATTTATTTGATATCATAAATAAGTAGTAATATTTTTTATACAGTTAGTTGAACTCATGATACCTTATTAATTTAGTACTACACTATAATTGTGTTATGGGAGTACTAACTAGTACTAGTTATTAGTAGTTAGTTTAAAAAAAAACTATTAGTAGTTATGACTTGTGTTTGGCATAAGTTAAGGTAATTCATTCTTTTGTGTTTAATAACTCATAAATTGTATTTCATAACTTTTGTGTTCCAAGTTTTGGTATAAGTTGTAAGGTGTAATGTTATATGTCATAAGTTATATATGTTATAAGTTAATACACATACTTTGCTACTAAAATAAAATTCTTCAAAACATATGTAGATGGGATCTAGTTTTGATTGTCTCATCACGCAGAACACACCGTTATAGACGGAATTAAAAATAGATGTACCATTCAGAAGTTTTAATAATTTTAAATAAATATTTTTTCACGCTTACATCAGTGTTGACATGACACATACGGAGTATTCTTTTGCGGGAGTCGCTGCACCGCAGAGGTAACCGTGGGATGGGTCAGCCGAAAAGGACATTCGAGAACTTTTTTTTAATCATCAAATGGGCAAGAAAACTGCATGCCATTTCATTTCATAAAATTGAGACACGCCCGCCCGCCCGCACGCAACAGCACTCGACACCTAGAAATCTTTCAGATTCGGGCTACAATTTTCACACCTGGAAATCTTTCAGATTCGGACTACAATTTTCATTGTAATACAAAAATGAGTAGCTTTAGTAATAACACATCAGTCAAATTTGACTAAACACCAGTATAGATTTTGATTCTCTTTGTCCCTTGTTTTCATTCTTGATACAACACAATGACGAAGCAGCAGTCTTGCAAAGTTTCAGGGACATTAATGAACTGATACAAGATGGCAGTAGAAAATAAGCTAAAAGAGATGCAGCCATGCAGGGCAGTTATTTAGAGCTCAGTATGCAGTTTGCCGAGGTGGAGGGTGAAAGACAGAAGCCCCAAATGAATCAGAAGAACCGAACACCTTGGAGATCATAGGGAATCAATGAGAAAACTAACGGGGAAAAAAGTGTCAGCCAGTTGCAGACATCTTGTAAACAATCTTGTGTGACGGCGATGGAATACATTTGTGATGTAAATATCAGTAGAATCTCAGCATCTCTGTATCAAATTGTAGAGTTGCAAGTGATATGCATAAATGTAACACAACACCTTATGCAAGCGCCTCCAGTCAGAAACAAATCCTTGTTATCTGATTGTTCTTTTCTTTGCCAACAACCAGTAGCCTTTCAAGGGTGGGGGTGTATTCACGTTGCTGATTGTGTATGTATTGTTGCTGATTGTGTATGTATTTTACAGTTATTTGTATAGATGTCTAATTAACGTTGACTGCAACCGCTCCTTTTCTGATGTTGGTACGGGCAATTTGGCAAACAGAATGAACCTCGTGATATTCATTTCCATCTGGCATGGTGCTCTGCTGCTCATCATTCATTCCTTGTTATGGTCACTGACAGACCTGGCCCACAAACAGCTGCAAACCAACTGCTCTGCTCGGACGCTGCGGCAACACGCGAACGGCGAACGCCCAACGACGACGACCCTTCTTGTCTTGGCTTCCACTCCGTTTCAAACCCCCGCCGCCAGCCGCCTCCACCGCCGGTCGTTGCCACCCACCTGCAGGCTGCGCGGCCGCGTGCCTCCCGATCTCCTTAATCCTCCGACGGCGGGGGACTGGGGGAGGCGATGGCCACCAAGCCCGCGCCCCGTCCTCGCCGCGCGCCTCCGGCCGCCGGAGCCGCGACCGCGAACGGGAACGGGAAGGCGCCGTTCTCGTCCAAGCCCACCTCTCCGGTCCACCCATCGTGAGTGCGCGCCAGACGCTGCCCCTCCCCTCCTCCTCCAGTCAAACACTCTTGTGTGATGGGGACGTGCTGATCGCGGTGTTTTATGCGCGTGCGCAGGTCGGCGGCGGAGACGCCGGAGAGGACGGTGAAGAAGCCGCGCTTGGCGCGGGCGCTCACGCTCCCGGAGGACACCCCGGTGTCGGAGGCGTGCAAGAGGATGGCGGCCAGGCGCATCGACGCCGCGCTGCTCACAGACGCCAGTGGTATGCTCTCGGGCATCCTCACAGCCGAGGTACGAGACGAATCCAGGAGTTGGAAGGGCGTCGTCGCATCTGTGCTGTAGCTGGAAAAGAAAGAGGGCCGAAAATGTTTGGTCAGATGTATAGAAAATATTCGAATTTTGGATGAATGATGCTGCAAACTTGCATTATTCTTCAAATACCTGGCGAAGGCTGCTGGGCACCGATGCATTGCGCTAGAATGAGTCGAATCACATGCCAGATGAGCTAAATAAATATCATTTTCTGTGAGGTCAAAGGTCATGCACTTTCGGTTTGGGAGGAACCAAAAGGGGAATATTGGGTGGTTAGAGGAATATTTTGTTTGTCTATAGGAGTATTTTTTTTCCCATTTTCCCTAATGATTTTGATGGGATTGATCATGAGCGGTGGGATCAATATGATTAGTTCTCAACTGGGACTTGTTTTTCATCTGTTTGTGTAGGACATTGCGGGACGGGTAATAGCTGAGGGTCTCAAGCCTGAGGAAACGTTTATGGCGAAGGTGATGACACGGAACCCAGTATTTGTTATGTCCAATTCATCAGCCATAGAGGCGCTGCAGAAGATGGTCCAAGGTTTTGTTGTTATATATTTTTTACCGATTCCAACATAAGTATCTGTTGTTAGTTTCACCTTTGGTCATGATCATTATTAATATTTTCGCTGAAGATGATCTGTATCTGGAAAGAGGTAGTGTTGCAATCGGTGCAATGGGAGAAAACCACTGCAAATTAGCTTCTCATGATTTAAATTATCTGTGCAGTTATACACTGGTGCTTTGGTAGTGAAATCCACTCAGTACTGCACCTGATTCCAAATGCATTTATTAGGGAAGTAGGAAGTAGCAGAAGGCCAATCGTAGTAGTGCAGGGAATAAAAGACACCAAATAAAAAATAAAACCAGGTACAAACTAGTGCATTTTTACAAGGTTGGGGCTGCAAAAGTTACTATTTGAACCATGTAGATCTTCACAACATCTATGTAAAGAGTAAATAAAGTTGGGCGAACCTGTCGTTATCATAGGATTGCATATGGTCAAAATTTGGATCATGTAAAATTAGACATGACAAACAATTTGGATGAACATCTCTTTTATTGACATGGTTTTCTTGCACAGGCAAATTTAGGCACCTTCCCGTAGTGGAACATGGTGAAGTCATTGGTATGGTGGATATTAAGAAGTTCCTTTATGATGCAATTTCAAGAATGGAGAAGGCTGCAGAACAAGGCAGCGCAATAGCAGCTGCTATGGAAGGGGTTGAGAGACAATGGGGAAATGATTTTCCAGGTTTATTTACTTTGCTTCCTTTGAATAACATTAGAATCAACTTCTCAAATAATATTGAACTGACCTATATGTTAAGATCAAGCTTGATGTATACCAGCTGTCTTAACGAAGTGATGTTGTATTTTGATTCTTTTTGCTTAGGACCACATTCATTCATGGAATCTCTTCGAGAACAGATGTTTAAGCCTTCCCTATCAACTGTTATAACTGAAAATAGCTGGTACATTTGCTACTACCAGTAACATGTATTGATTTCACAATTTATTCTCACTGATTTTTTCCCAAACATTTTATTTTCCCCCATAGTGCTCCAGTGGTATCTCCATCAGATCCAGTAACTTTAGCTGCCAAAAGATGAGGCAACACCGAAGTTAACTCAGTTGTTGTCATGACAGGGAACATGTTGCTAGGAATTCTCACGTATGTTTCTGGCAAAAAAACCAGTTATGCTTTTCAGTTTTCCTTTGTTGCAGTTGTTTATTCAGTGCTGACGGCTTGACTCTAGGATGATGAGTTGTGCTGCTTTCTGTATGTAGTTTCATTGCCTTGTTTGGATGTACTTGTATCCGCCTCAATCCATGTGTGCTGGAGTGGATTGGGGTGAAAAATAGTTTAAGTTCCACCCCAATGCACTCCAACACATGTGGATTGAGGTGAATACGAGTACATCCAAACAAGCACTAGTAGGGGTTAACTCATCTTTAAGGATTTTCCTTTTTTTGAATGTAAAACTGGTATGAAAAGCATGATTCATATTGATATATATGAAAAGCATGAAACATATTGATATAGTATAGTTAAATTCCTAGGCCAAAAACAAGATACGAAAGAAAAACAAAAGAGCATCAAGGATTGATGTATCGATTATTCTCTATGGATTTTCTTCAGTTCCAAGGATCTGGTCCTGCGAGTACTGGCACAGAATTTATCGCCAGATGCAACTCTGGTAGAAAAGGTACACATACAAATTGAATCATTCATATTTTTCTTCCCATGATTTTGCTCTTTACCTGTTTACAGTTTGTTTGATTATGTTCTTATGTATCTGTATCTGAAGGCTATGACTGCAAACCCTGACTGTGCCACATTGGACACGTCAATCCTTGATGCTCTACATTCGATGCAAGATGGAAAATTTCTGCATATTCCCGTCGTAGGCAGAAGCAAGTACTGAATCCTAGTTGCAAAGTAGTGATCCTTTTTTTAATTGTAGCTAACATAAGTCTTTGGATAGATGGACAGATTATTGCGTGTTTGGATGCTCTACAACTAACGCAAGCAGCCATATCCATGGTGAGGGCAAAACCTTTACTCACTACAACACTATACTGGACACTTCTTTGCTATAGTAATAAGTAATATTTTATCTGAACAAGCTGAGATTTCAAGAGGGAATGAGATACGCTATTAGGCTTGATCGGGAATGAAAAAAGTAAATTTTTGTATTTGTGGAACTGAGATCTGAAATGCTTAGTGTTTAAAGATAAGGTTTTGCCTTGTTTTATCGGCAACTTAAATATTTATCAGTACATAATTCTCATCTTTTGTTTCCATTAGGTTGAGGGAGCATCTGGAGCAAATGATCTAGCAAATAGTATGATGCAGAAGTTTTGGGATTCTGCTCTTGCCATGCATCCTGCAGAAGAATTTGATGCTCGTAGGTTGATCTTTTTCTGCTTGTGTGTCTGCTTTGTCTGCTTTCCACTTACAAAATCTCCTCTTTTTTTTCCTTATTACTTGCTTAAACGTGTGCAGTGATGAGTCTCGAATGGTGGCATCAGACAGTACTGACGGTGACGGGAAACATGTACATCCTCCTCATGTGAACAGTTCTTTCTGTTTTAAAATTAAAGACAGAAAAGGGCGTATGCACAGATTCAGTTGTGGTTAGTGTTCATTGCTCTTTCCTGATTTTTGTTTTGTTTTCTGATGATGCATCATAAGGCTCTGTCTGCATGCAGTTTCAGAAAGCTTAGACGAGCTTGTGTCTGCTGTGGCATACAGGCTAGGAACATATGGTGAAAAGTCGTGCATGAACCTTCTGGTAATTGGTGGATCTTTTCTTGGAAGCACACACATGTTTATTGGAAATCCTCAAAATTTGTGATACAATTTATTGGCATTGCACTCACTGACTCACAGACACCTGAATTGCTCTTTATGCTCAACAGTATGACGACGATGAAGGTGACAGAGTTGTACTGACTAGCGATAGTGACCTTACTGCAGCAATCCAGCATGCCAAATCAGCTGGGTGGAAGGTAAAATTATCTTCCTGTTTGGCTTTTTACTGAGCCACCAAAATGCCCCTTGCCTCAATACAGAGAAGATATTCAGAGTTCGCTTTCCTCTTCCTGTCCCAGGTCCTGAGACTGCATATGGAGGAGTCCCAGGCTACGCCCGAACCTACCGTGGCGCAAGCGAATCCCTCAATCGCACAGAGAGCGCGGCCGTCTCTCCGGCTCGGCGTCGCAGCTGGCGCCGTTGTCCTCGCTGGTGTCGCGGTAATAGTGTACCTGAAGCGCTCTCACCTCTGACTCCACAGTTTAGTGCTCGCACCACACTGTACAGATTACACAACTTGTGGGTGAAATGGAACACAGCAGCTGGCAGGCTGTTTACAACTATACATACTTTTTTTTTAGTTCGGCTGTATACGTACTTGGAGATACACAAGTCATACCAAAAAAAAAGGCATGGTCTTTTTTTCCACCTCTGCCATGCACCCATGCCATGTCTGTACAGTAGAAACAAAAACTCTCAAGGTGTAAATAGGTGTTGATGTTAATGTTGGTGTTTCAAGAATAAGCAAGACAAGACACCTTGCAATCTTTTTGTACGTACGTACACTGTAGCTGCAACAGGAAGAAGCTCTAGCAGCTGGTGCTTGGTTTGAAATATAATTAACCTATGTTGTGCAGACGTGCAGTCGAGTGTAGTTTCTTGGCTTGTTCAGCCTGTACATAATTATTAGTAATACCTCTGTCGAAAAAGAATATATCAATTTGAATTCAGGCAAACTTCTTAAATTAAATATACATAGAATATAGTATTAATATTTATGGCACCGTGTTTCCATAGTTATCAATTTAACAATATATAATGTTCAGTCGGAAAAGCAATATTTTGATATCATAAATATTTAGTATTTTTATAAATTATTACTAAAAATAAAAATTGTTTAACTTCTCTGAAGACAAGTCTTCTATTTTTTTTTTCTTTGGTCGGAGGAGACAAAATACTCTTCTCCAGTGATTTATGAGGCACAGCTGATGCAGCTGCAGCTGCAGTGGCTGCGCGAACCAGCTTCCGAGCAGTACTACGTCAGTGAGAAACTCTTCTCCAGTCAGCACCGACCCAAGCTATCTCTATAGTCAGTGAAGAGCAGACAGGCAGGGACCATGAGTGAGAGGCGGGGGAGTACGCGCCATAACTCCCCTCCCAGGATGGGATTTGGGATGGAAGGTGGAAGAAGCTGCGATCGGCAGAGGGTAGGAGTACTATTATACTACTAATAGTGTACAGTGATGGATAATGCTGGATAGGGACGCAACGAGAAGTAAAGCATACTAGTGGCAATGCGCGCTCCTGCGCGCCCGGCAGTGGAATGGGAGAAAAATGCATCTTATATTTTATACAATGACTAAGATGAACATATGTCAAGATAGCTACAGAGGCAACAATGAGTGGGCATAAATCGGTATGATCAAGATTTTTTTTAAAAAAAAAAGATGTTACAATTACAACAAGAGACAATTCACATCTCAACTCATGGTGTTCTATGTTGGTATTACTATAAATTTTATCACTGGGAAAGAAAACAGGGTGTAGCATATTATTGTTCTTCAGATAAATTAAAAGGTAGCTTCGTAACGTGGCCGGGCTCTCTTGCATGTCTGCTGATGGCACATGGACCGTTGGGCGTCGTCGTTAGCTAGCTCCTCCCATCTGCAGCAGAGAGAGCTAGAGGGAGAGAAAAAAAACAGCAGCAAGCTTGAGTTTTGGGTCAGTTGAGTTGAGTAGTTGACGAGAACCATCGGTTGCCTTGCCGGTCTTACCTATGGGCCATGGCATGGGCGCGTGGCAGAGTATCTTACCGCTCCGATGCTAGCTCCAAAGCACTTCAAAGCAAGATCCCAGAGGACTGCTACTGCCATTGGTAATCATAAGGTTAGCTAATAAGAAAAATCTATGGTCATACATTTTTATCATTAACAAATATAGCAGGGCCGCCCGTGTAGATATATAGTCCATCAGGTAACGAAACCGACATAAAATAGATGTTATAGTACATACAGATATATAATGGCTTCACCTATTAAAATATGCAACTACATCCCAGACATACCTGTGACAAAAATAAGGATCAATGTTTTGGAATCTTGTAGGATATTTTGCTAATTCATTCCTGAGAAGCTTACCCAGTTGTATCACCAAATTGACATAGTAAAGACAATGCACCATGTCGAAGTTGTGGACATTGGGATAGGTATAATCATGAATAAACAACAGCCTGAACAAAGTTAGCCTGCACAAATAAAAAAAATGATCAAAGCGTGGGGAGTCAATCATGTGTTTTTTTGTGGTGAGACGACGAACCAGATCTAGCTAGGGATTGCTTACCCTACAGACTTTTGTACGAATCACTGTCCATAGCACCTACTGCTGCAGGGGTCTGAGAGTAGAAAACACACAAATTTGGGGATCTTTCAGGAACCCTAAAGAAGACAAAGAAGGAAGACGAAATTAATCCAAAAAACCCAAAACGAAATTTCCTAAACATTGCAGATTCTTCAGAAGGATCAATCCTGCAAATACAAACAGCTGCAACTTTAGTTACAGGAATGACAAGAGGGCTCACCAAGTGACTTAAATACAAACTATAACACAAATGCCACATAGTTCAAGCTTCACAAAAAATAAGGATGAAGGTACATGGACATGTACATGCAGCCTGTATATGAGTCTGCATATCAGTTCTTCTTTCGTAGAGAGAACATATAGGGAAAACAAAAGCAACAAACAAACACAATATAAGCAAAGTATCGCTGGTTACACCAACATCTTCTATTTTTCAGGTATGGTAATAGTTAACGAAAGCATATTCAATTATGGTATGAGGCAACCTAGCTGCCTCTAATTTTAAACTGAACCACATTTGTTACGATCACAACTGCAAAGAGGGGAAAAAAAAACTTTGGCTTGCATTGAGAGTTAAGAACTGGAGGTTCACATAGGTCCATTGGAGCATTTCCTTCCTAGTTCTGAAACTTTGGTGGAATACATTGGAAAATAAATTTGAGTAAGTATAGTGGCAAGAAGGTTTTCCTTTGGATGTGATGTACATCTGTGAGTAAATTAGATATGTTATCCCAAGAGGAATGAATGGGCATAGAAGGAACCTTGTAGATATCTATGAGTAGTATTACAATATGCATCCACAATTACAAAAATGAATGAAGTAAATAACTGAAGGAGATTTAAGTACCTTTGGTCCGTTGGTTAGCCGAGCGAAGCCCAAGAATCAATTGACAATTTTAAGTCACAGCTGTTTTTAAAAAGGACACATTAATGATTTAGGAAACTAATGTAATTTAATTATTACCAGAGGAAGGTTCACTTGCCAGGGGGAGTAGTATTCCCAATAATATCATATTGAGAAATTAGAGTAAATTAAAGACAACAAGCATGCAGTTAATATCAAGTTTGTAACCATGTTTCACGGGCTTGGAAAAGTTCAGTGGCATGGAAATCATGTAATCAGGTCCACTGTATTATTGAACACTATTTTGTATATACAGCCATGCATGTTTAGAAGTCAAAATACGACACATAGAGCAATATAACCTAGAACATAAGTATTCCATGGGCATCCTACTGCTAGAAATCATGTTATAAAAAAACACCAAGACTAACCAAATGGTCAGCAGTGTAAGCAGCAGGTGTCACATGGAAGCTGAACCAACGCCATCGCATGAAGATGTAGAAACAAATGGAATCATCATGAAATTAGGATTATCCTGCAACACAGAAAAGGCATAAGGAAAAAAAATAGTGGCACAGTGCTACAACGCGGAGGGAAGAAGGGAAAGTAAGTAGCAGTTACATTACACAGGGCAGTGTAGAAGAATGAAGGTTGCATGAAGCACTCCGTTCAGACATTAGATAGGTTGCTTTTCAGGCATTAGACAAGGCGGTGAGGCTTGCGATCGTAGTTATGGTGCAGCACACCCAAATGATGTACCTGTGCACCCACATTGGATCAAAATAAAGTACAGATATGCAAAAACGACTAATGCAGGAATGCAGGCCAACCAAATCGATCTAAACCGCAGGCAGCGAAGCGCGGCTGGTCCACGCCGGAAGGGCCGCTGCCGCGAGCTGGGGTGGAGGCAGGGGCCGCCACTCCTTGCCAGTAGGACCGGGAGGCCGTGATGCGGTACCACACAGCGCCGTTGGGCTGCGCAGGTAGCGACGCGACTGGTACTCGCCGGGAGAGCCACAACGGGGAAATCCCATCTGTAAGAGTGGTGGGAAGGAAGAGGAGACCTCAACACTACCATGGAAGAGCAGCCAAGGAAGAGGAGCCGCCAGTACTCAGATCTTGTCCAGCCGAAGGCCTGGAGCGGCCCGGCGGCCGGGCTGCCCCGCTAGAGCCTGGCCGTGCCGGGGCTCCCACAGACGGAGGGGTGGGGGAGAAAGAGACGTATCAGAGAGGAGAGACGGAGAGGGGAGACGAACCGCACAGTCAGCCGGGGGCCGCCGCTACGCCAAGGATGGGGCGCCCACAACCACGTCATGGACGGCCACCGTCGAGACGCACGTACTCGGCGAGGAAGTTGCGCCGCATGGTGTGTGCCACCCGCACCGACCGCGCCGTCGTGCGGTCCCGTGGGACGCGTGCAGGAGGCCGCGCGAGAATAGCGGGGCCGCAGCCAGCGGCAGCGCCCGTCATGGCGCGCCGCAGGCGGGAACACCGTCGCGCGCCGCCAGGTCATGGCGCCGGGAGGTGGTGGCGCGTGCCCAGCCAGCTCGCCGCGACGCGACGCGAGGAAGGAGGAGGAGGTGTAGACGACGGTGGCCAGCGAGGAAAAGGTAGCTAGGGTTCCGTCGAGCCTACGCGGAGCAGCGGGAGGAGGCAACGGCGAGGTGAAGTGTGCTGGTGGCTACCGGCAGGGTCTGGCCACGCTGTCCAAGGCCGGCCGATGGTGGGCGCCCCGGAGGATGGCCAGCGCGGGGACATCGGCCGGCCGGTGCGCCGCCCAACCGGGAGACGAGAGAAAGGGGAGTTGATAGGAGGCGTCGGACCGTGGCTGCGGCTACTGCCGGTGAGCCCCTAGCCGTCGGTGCCGGAGGGCGGCTGCTGCGCAGATCTGTCCGGCGCGCCGCCTCACGGGGCGAGAGGGACAGGGGGACGAGTGAGAGGGAGCATGTTTTTTTTTTTTTTTTTTTCGAGAAGAGTCGAGAAGCGGAAGCTGGGCTGTATATATTTGGTTCTCCGGATTCTGACGAGGAGGCGAAGAAGCAGAGGAGAAGCTGCTCCCAAAAGAATCCACCTCAAGCAATTTGGACCGTTCAGATGAAGATCGGACGACCACGAGAATTTCAAATGACGTGGACGGCCCCTCTGGCAAGGGGCTTGTGCAACTTTTATATGTTAGATGGCATGGTATGGTGACGAAGCATGGATCCGACACTCGCCGTGATACGTGCTCGATCGCTCGCCTGCAAGACATGCAGGGAGGTGCACGTGTGCTGCCCTGCCGGAGCTCACGTGTCCTCCCACGGCCCCAAATCCGGAGCTCATCCATCATCATCCAGTCCCCGCCCGGCCTCATCTCCTCTCCCAACCAGATCATCAGCTACTAGTACTTGCTTCTAGGACTAGGAGTAAGTAGCTCAGGAGCAAACAAACCGAACAACCTGCCTCCTAGTACGAGTGTAGTGTAGGAGTCGAGTGCCTCATCCATTCCAGCTCCGTCCGATCCATCCGCTCCGCTGACTGACCTCATCTCTTATTCGTCCTTCTTCCATATGCCGTGGAGCGTTACACCGTGCGCGTGCAGTGCTGCAGTGCTGGGCAGACGAGGCGCCGCCGCCATGGCTCGTAACTAGCAGAGCAGGCATGGAGCTGGCCTGGAGCTGCTGCTGCTTCTTGCTCGCCACCTGCGTGCGCGCGCTCCGGCGTCTGCTCCAGCTCCCCGCGCTCCTCTGCTGCGAGGCCATGGCGTGGGCGGTTACCTTCATCGCCTTCCCCCTCCGCATGCTCGCCGCCGTCGAAAGGGAGCGCAAGGTACGGTGACATTTTCTTTTCTGCCTTTTAGCCTGCCATTGGATTGGTCTCGCCTCCTCATGGTTTCCATAGCATCGATCTGACGATTCATTGTTGGTTCCCTTCCTTGCAGTTGGTGCGTCTGGTCGCTGAGATGCAGGCGCAGATGGACGACCTGGCGTGGGACAACACGGCGCTGGAGGACAGCCTGCGCGCGGCGCTCCGCGAGAAGCATGCCGTGGAGGCGGTCCTCGACGAGGTGGAGGACGAGCACGAGGACGCCCTCGCCAGGATCCATGTCCTCGAGACACAGGTATAGCCATATAGTCGTCTCCGTCGTACGTGCTGCGTTGCCATTGCCAGTCACTGAACGAAGCTTCGTTCCTTCCTGTGTTTGCTGCTGCTCCTCAGCTCAAGGCGCTGAGGCAGGAGAACATACGGCTGAACGAGCACAAGGGCAAGTCCAAGTGGGACAAGCCCGCGGGGCCGTTGCCGGCGGCGGCGGCTCGTCACGGCAACAGCGGCGCGTCCCAGTCCGACAAGAAGCCGGCGAAAACAGAAGACGCGGCGGCGCGGGAGGCCCCCGCCGCGAAGCGTGCGGACCCGGCGTCGGTGCTGGCGCTGACGGATGCGGCTTCGCCGGTGGCGTCGAGCGACGGCGGCACCGCGGCCCTCGCGACGGCGGTGGCGCGGCGCCGGAGCCTGTTCAGCCTGGGCATGTCGCTGGCGGTGGGCGCGGTGGCGTGGTCCGCCGACGCGCCGTGCCTGCCGCTGCTGGCGGGGCTGTTCGCCGTCGTCGGCGTGTCCATGCGCAGCGTGTCGCGGCTGCGCCGCGCCGGCGCCCGCCCCGCGACCGACGCCGTCGCGCTGCTCAGCCTCAACTGGTTCCTCCTCGGCCTGCTCACCTCGCCCATGCTGCCGGCCGTCGTCCCGCGCGCCGGCCGAACCCTCGGCCCCGCGCTCACAAGGCTCGCCGCCGCCACGCCGCCCCTGTGACCCGTGTGTGTACCCCGACGCATGGAGGAAAGCGGCACCGTGCCGTGCCCTGCTCCCGTGTGCCGTCCGGCGGTGTTCCGTGTTCGTCGGATACATACACGTTTCGTTTCTGTACGCTGTATGCCTGTAACTTCACACGTACTCTACTATACGACACTGGCTCATAAGGTTTTTTGCTTTTGTGATGTGATGAACATGAAGCTAGGCAGCTAGCTGAAACATACTCCTGTAGCCAGAAAGCATCTTTCAAACCTCATGTCCAAATTGGCAAAACCTGATGTGCATCACGATTAGAGACAGATGAATGCTGCTTCCCTTCATCCCGGAATCTCCTTTCCAAGTTCCAACAATTGCTCTATTTGTTTGATGTTACCAGCAAAAGTCGGCTTATGTCACCAGCTAAACACGCTAAATGGCTTTGAGTTCGGCAATCTGTCTCTGTCTATGGGACAGTTCTTCCATGCCAACTCGTTTTTTCTGTACTTTTTGGGAGCAACTCTTTTAAAATTCTTTCAATTTGTAACATTTTCCGCAAACATTCGTATATAAAAGGAGGAGGTAATAACTGCCAGGGTGCCAAAAGAAATTACCTTGACTGGAGCACTTCCAGTCTGTTGCATTTTTTCACAAAGTCCTGAAGCATGACGCCCAGAGCCCCAGACATTGCTCTTTCAGGTTCCAGAGATCAAAGCACAACTCTATTAATTACTGACCCTGAAAATAAAGCGACACATGAATGTTGGTTCCAGACAAAATAATAACTGCTGCATTCAGCACTGTTGCCTCTATCCATCTCATTCAGCATTGTTGCCTCTATCCATCTCGGAATCTGCTCATGCAAGTTCCAACAATGCATTCTTTTGACAATCTGTCTAACTGTCCCTGTGACATTCCATATCCGTACCATTTTTTTTTTTTTTCGCGCAAACTCTGGCGAAGATCTGTCACATTATCTGATTTCCACAGGGATTCGCCAAAAAGGAGGCTAGCAAAAGAGATCAAATACATGCAAAAACAAAAAGAAACCTGGAGAAACATCTGAAATGCAGAGCTTTTTCTGTTGATAATACAGTACTACTCCCTCCGTCTCATGGAGTATGTCGTCCGGGAAACGTGTTTATGAGGAGGACACGGTTTTCCAACGACAAAGTCCATGGACAGAGGGAGTACTATCATGCAGTAGCATTAACAATACATACAGTAGTATCATGCAGTAGCATTAACTGAACTTTTCCAACAGACAACTTGCTTCCCTGAACTAGCAAACCAAAGCGAAATCGAGCCAATAATCGGGACAGATCAGTACTTTAGGAATAGCTGTCATTTCTCTTATGAACATGTCTCCGTAATTGGTAGTATGATTATACATGCTTTCACAGAGTAACATATCTTTTCTGAAGGAGGACAGAGTAACATTGGCTGAATCTTTACAGAAAAGGGTGAAAAAAAGAAGAAAGGGGTAGGGGGGAAACGAAAAGGAAAAAGAAAAAGATCAATCTCAGGTTACAATTGCTTCCCATGATGCCGTCGCTAGTGTACATTTCAACACCAGAGACTATGATGTTGCCCATCATCGTCTCCATCAGCCTTCACCTTCCAGGATTCTTCAATGCGCAGGAGGCCCAGGCAAAACGATGAACCGCGTAGAGACGCACGCCTAGGTAATTAATTCTGGCCGTCCGTCGCCTTGCGGAGAAATGCGACGAGGAAGAAAGAGACTACGGGTAAAGAGGCCCACCGGCTATGATCCAGTTTGGTTACTGAATGGCAACCGGTCGGAGCCCCTCTCGACGGCGTCCCTCCACAACCGATACCGGATCCCGAGCTTGTCGTATGATACCGGCCAGTTCCAGACGTTGGCGCCATTGATCATTCGCTCTTGCTGACCAAGAACAAGCCGTAGGTCCTCGTTCAAGACCTGCACAGAGATCATCAGGAGTAGCACGGTCAGATATTAGAATTGTCAAGGACAGTTGTTGCTGAAATCAATTCCAGCTTTATTCTGGCTTTGTTTACTGATCGAAAGGTACCATAACAATGGATATAAATAAAGGGTTAACCACTGCTAGGCACAAGCTGAGAATATTAGTATCTGTAAAGGTATAATAAGACTTGCCTTCTCTGCGAAATGTGACCACAGCAGGTGCATGAGCGGTACGTGCTTGAGCCATGGAGCAAAGTCTAGCGACATTCGGTACAGCAGCCTGGTTTTATTCCTAGAGGAGGGCAAGCAAACATGGAGTTGGTGGAGATGTGTAGAACATTGCTGCGTGCTCTTCCCTTCTAGCTTTCCAGGCTTTGAGATGCCAATGGTTGATAAGACCATGCACGGTGGTCGGAACTCCATGTCGATCGGGTAAGGATCCCAGTACCCTTGGAGCCCAGAGGCAGGTGTTAAGAACTTCACCAAGCTGACAGAAACAACATGGCATCAGCATGTTATTTTGCACATATCAGTGTGATCATGACAATTCATATTCATAAGTCAGTTTTCTGAAGTGATAGAAAAAGTATTACCTTGGAACACTCCAGCCCTTGGCAAAGGTGGATGTGTGTGTAAAAGGAGCATGAGCAAGGTCCAACAGATTGTCCAGGAGTAATCCATGTTCAACTGGTAGTTCCATCACTATCTGTTGGATTATCAAGAGAACACCGTTACAATGTAATAATGCATTTGTGCCACATAATGAAACCGCTGCATCAAGGATGATTTCCCTTTACCTCAGCGTGAATTGTAAATCCTGAAGGAGGCAGCAAAGAAGGGATTGTAGCCTTTGGTGGGTCATCCCCAGGCCAAATCCAAACCATTCCTTCCTGCTCAAAGCAGGGCAGTGATTGGATCCGCACGTTGAGCATCTTTGTTGATGGCATTTTTTCACATTTCCCATCAGTCGAGTACTCCCAACCTGAAGATTATTACATATCCTATACGTTAATTATGCATCATCCTTGCTTTTTTCGATATATTTTTTCTCGAAATGATATCACAAAAGAGAAATAAGAATGTCAGAACATTTTCAACTACTTTTGAGGTTGCAGAACTAAATGCGCAGGATCCAATACATGAACCTAAGAGAAAAAATTGTGTTCCATAAGCATGACTATCTAATTGTCACTATTAGTTCGGATAGGGTAAACAAACAAGTAGGCGCACTTTTGAAAAGAAGATAACCCCTAGAATCTTCTTTGAACTAATTCAGACAGTACAAGGCTTTCCGTTCTTACCATGGTAAGGGCACTGGATTCTACCCTCGTTGACTGAACCAAGATGCAGAGGGCAAGCCCTGTGAGCACATGTGTTCTGAACACACCCAGGCCTTCCATCCTTTCCTCGGAATATCACCCACTGCTCCTCGAAACAATCTATCGGCACCTGAGAATGCAAATATGAGTAGCTCATCAAGTAAACACAGGCTTCAGAAACTCCCAACTCTGACTCTGCAATGGCTTTGAGACATTCAGTGGTTTAGTTTACCATGGTGTCATCCTTCAGATCACTGGAGAAGGCAACCGGGTACCAGAAGTTCTTCAGGCTGGGGTTGTACGGTTTCACTGGGCCGGATACGTCAAGACTCCGACGTGGCTGTTTCTTGGCTCGGACATGGGAGGTGGACGATGTGCTTGGAACCAGGGAAGTGGGCTCGGCTGTGGATGTAATGGAGGCTCCGTCCGGCGGCAATAGCCTGTCATTCACCAGGGTCTCCATATGCGCTAGCTTGTCGAGCGCAGATGAAACTCTAGCTTCCGACAGATGAACCTGCATCAGACATGCATGTAAAGCAAACATCAGGTTAGGTTCCAAGTGGTGGTATTGGTAGTCTGTAATCCGTATTGAACAGCTTCCTGGTGGAGTGTTCTTGGTACGTTAGCATACCTGATTGTGAGCTTTTTCCAGCTCCTGCTGTAGCTCGGCAAGCTCTTTCCTCAAGGTTCCGATCGACTTGAATTCCCTCGCTAGAGGGTTGAGGACCTCCACCACCTGCATTTCAGTTGCAGCAATGCACCATGACACGGAATCTGTGTCAGTTTCTCTCTACATCGACGACTGAACATCTGATAGCATTCATTCAGCAAGTGAACTGAACTGAAACCAAGGTTGTGTTTCTCTGAACCTAGCAGCGCTGAAACTGCACTGAACTGAACTTATGGTACCTTGTTGTGGAGAACCACGATGGCGAGGAGATCCTGGCGCGCCCTCCAGTCGCAGTACTGGATGTCGAATCGGACCACCTCGAGGGCCTCGTTCACGTCCAGGAACTTTCCCTTCTTGATGGGGCACCTCGGCCCGGGGTCATCCACATGGAACAGGGCCTCCAGGTTGTTGTTCTTGGCGAATTCAGCCCCGTCTTCCCTGAGCACGGCGTACACCTTGATTCCGCCATAGCGGCCAACGCCCTGCACAGCCATAGCATCATCTGAACTTAAAATCGATTCGGATACGGATGAAGTAGATAAGAACACGGAGCGAAGCAGGATTCATTCTGAACTTAAAATCGATTCGGACAGGAAAAGTCCTTGCACTATTCACCGCATCAGTCTCAGAGAAGAACAAACAGGGAAGAAATGGAACCTGGAAACGAGGAGGAAGGGAGAGAAAGAACCAACCTTTCTGGAGAAGCAGGCGAAGGAGGGCTTAATGAGCAGGTGCGGCACCAAAGACAGCGAAGACACCGTGTTCATGGAGAAGGCCGCCGGCGCCGCCACCGCCACCGCCGCCGAAACTTCGAGCAGGGTGAATCCAATCCAAGAGAAAAGAAAAACGAAAATCGGAAAAAAGAAGCTGCTTGTGTCTAGTTTTTTTCCCGAAAAACGTCTCAAGTGGGCTTGTCGATAAGAGGCCGGAGGTGCTCGCGATCTCGGTGAGCCTCACACGCGCCGCCACGTGTGATCCGGCGCGAAGGCTCGAGCTCCGACGTGGCGGCCTCGAGCACCAAGGGTTGCGCGGCCTGGAAATTTTGCACCCACAAATCTACCGCAATAGTGGCGGGACCCGGGTTGGAAAACTGTCATCTGGAACCTTTAGCTTTATGAGAATAAATATGAGATCAGGTTAGTAGTGTTAGGGCCCAAAACGGTATGGTCAAGGCAGTTCTTTTTCGATAAAAGTAAGGCAAAATTGGAACCGCGCGCATTCTAATAAGCGTTTCCCAAGGCGGCATGTTTGGATCATATATGAATTATTGGAGTTTTTATTAGTATTTTTCAGGATTGGAATGAATCGAATTTGCTAGGATACGATTCAAATTAAAACTAAATGGACTACTCCCTTTATTTTAAATTATATAACATTTTGACTTTTTTATCTATATTATAGTAGAAACTATGTATCCGAAAAGGCCAAACATCTTATAATTTAAAGTGGAGGAAATAACTCTTTATATTCAACATGAAGTCACGTCTCGAGAAAGGAGTGCCTGGCTATGCAAATACTTACATGGCCTTTGGCGTTCGAAATTGGACACTAAGGAATGTTGTCTCGTTTGTGCAAATTCAATATGTACTTAACCACACACAACCCCTAAATCTACAAGGGATCACATTGTATTGTTGGGCACATTACTCATGAGATGACCCTTTTTCTGGCACTATGCTATGCGAGTGGACAACACCCCATAAAAATGTGGTGTGAATGAAAGGAGGCAAAGAAAAAAAAGCCTGATAGTTGCCAACGGTGGATACGTTAAAAATCACTCAACAAAGGGTCACACACAGTCATACAGATGTAGTCCACTTTCTATTTTTTTCACTTATATAGGAAAAAGTCACATAGTTTTAAAAATACGTTTGGTTAAAACATCCCATGAGGAGCCTTCAATTTTCTTGCATGGAATAAGAGCCGAAGGCGGAGTTGTCTTTTTTATGTATACGTCGGAGGTACAATTTATGGCTAAAACTTCTCCTAGAGTGTATCTAGAGAAGTAGCCATGTCAAACTTTCATTTAGTTGGTATTCACTATATCGATTTGATTTGCATATTTAAGTTCCAGGCGACTCAAATAGTTTAGGGCTTGTTTGGATTCTCAAGTCTCAAATTTAGTCAATGAAACTGAGACTAGAACTTTAGGCCACTTTGGTCTAAACTCTAGATCTTTTGTTTGAAGTCTGAAGAGCTATAGTGGAGTTTAATTAGTGACTAAACTTTACCATATATAGGGGGATGTGCTGTTTCGAAATGGGGCTTCAGATGAATTTAAAATTATTAGTTCCTTATAAAATTAACTGTGAATTCCATAGGAGCGTAAGGACTGAATGGCAAAAGAGGGTCTGGGCAGCGTAGCGATAGGTCGGGGATAAGAGGCCGGTTGCGTGTTCGTCGGGACGTGCCGACGTGGCAGCGGGTTGGCAGCGCGGGAGATACAATTGCATCATCTATGTGGTGAGATATTTTTTGGCTTTTCCGGCCGATACTTTCTGGTGGCGCGCCAACGTAGGGTCGCTCCTGGCCATCAGTTTTCAGGCGCCGTCGCCGCCGTGCGCCTGCGAGCTTCTGTCCGCTTCCGTGCGCCCGCCCGTGTGCAGCAAGCCAGCAACGCCAAGGACACGCCAGGACCCCACTGGGCTGGGCCTTCGTATGGTCCAGCTCCCTAGCCCGCGAGCGAATTCGGCACCTCGAGTTGGCCCGTACGAAGCAACGCTGACGTCAAGCACACGCATGCAATCTGCTAAAAAAAACAGAAAATACGAATGCAACTAGTGCGCGGAGCCCAGCCATGTGGTGAGCTGTTGTTGCTTAGCAACTCATTATTTATTTGTTCAAAAAAAGCAGGCACTTGGGAACGATGTGCAAGAAATTAATAAATACATTCAACCTACTCCTAGCTAATGAAGAGAAGTCAATAAATACTCAAAATAATTTTTTTTTCGCGAACATGCACGAGAGTGCATATCTTTGTTAATAGAAGAAGAGAGTTTAAAATTACAAGCGGTTGAGCCTGGCACTCCAAAACTGTTGGAAGGCAGCCCAACAGGGGTCAAAATCAAAGAAGGGGATGAGAACAGTGAGACTGAAGCGAAGCTGAGACAAGAAGAACTATGCCCCTGCAGCCAACGATCAAAGATCTCCAGCGCCTGCCTGAATCCAGCGATCCGCCTCTGCCTTGATGATTCGAAGGAGATCCGCACGCTTCGACTGCTTCAGCGGAAACACCCGGGCGTTCCGTTCCTTCCACACTTCCCAGGACACTAGGGCGAAGAGAGAATCAGTCCCATCATGCCGCTGTCCGGTGAAGAGGGCTCTGATGGATCGCCACCACCGAATGGTTGAATTTGCTGTGGGGGGTGAAGTCTGTCTGAGGGCGTGCAATATGTGGCACCAGACCTCTCTTGTGACCACGCACCCGGATAGGATGTGATCGATGGACTCCACCTCCTAATCGCAGAGGAAAACAGTAGCCCCAAGGCCGAGGCCGTGTCTCATGCGTCGGTCGGTGGTCCAGTGCCTTTTCTTGAAACCAAGCTAGAGGAAGATTTTGATCTTCAATGGTGCCCAAGTACTCCAGATTAGGCGGTGCCCCTGGAGCTGCGTGGAGCCGGTGTGCAACACGTTGTAAGCCGATTTCGTGGTGTATTTTCCATCCGCCGTCCATCTCCAAATGGTTCTGTCCAGCTGTCGTTCAGGTGGATCCCGGCGACCGCGTTCCACAATCGCAGGTAGTCTAGGATGGCTTCCACCGATAGCCCGCTCGAGATTGCGCGAGTCCATGCGCGGTTGGATAGTCCCTCGCAAACCGACTGGTGTCGGCGCGTCCTGGCCGCGACAAGGGCAGGGAGCGAGGGCGCCAATTCAGTTACCGAGTGACCATCGATCCATCTGTCCTCCCAAAACTTGGTGCTCTTCCCGTCCCAAGAACCGTGTGCGTGGAAGCTCCAAAACTTGGTGCTCTTCCTGTCCCCAAGAACCGTGTGCGTGGAAGCTCTGAAGAAGGCTTGTACTTCTGGACAGGTTTTCAGTCTTTTGCAACCAAAGCCACCGCAATTGGAGTGCGTAACCGGTCAGCTTAAGGTCCGAGATCCCGAGCCCGCCTAGATTGGTTGGTCTGCAGCACGCCGGCTAGGACACCATACATGTGTTGGGATTTTACACCGAAAGCGAGGGAGAGAAACACATAATTTTGGTCCAATCTAGATCATATGGCTTTTCCGACGTGGCTACACATAAGTGTGAGCTACCGTATTTTTTTCCTCTTAACAGAAAGGACAGCAAATAGCTCCACTATATAGAGGTCCTAAATTCGTGCCCTCACAAAAGGGGTGGAAGCTGAAAATAGAACTTCCTATATTTGGCTCATGAGCATGTAAGCCTAAGATTCAGCTTTGATGGAAGAAAATAAAAAAGGCAGGAGTGGATCATACAGAGAAGCTAGAACTCGAGACTAACCAGCACGTGGTTAGTTTTACAGTAACAGATGTTGCAAAGCTTCATCCACACCTTCATCACAGGGCACACAATTGTATGACTGCAATCGCATGCTTTTCTCCTGAGAAGCTCACGTGTTGACTCGGTTTCAGAGAAAGAAATTTGAGCTTGGCCTGACAAGATAATTTCCAAATCCACTTGAAAACCAGGTGGACTTGCCAATAACTGATCATTATTCATTACTCCATATGCTTTGACTCTGGAGAACTGTAATGGCCCCATATGAACACCCACATATCATTATCACTGCAAATTGAGTTGTTGCCAATCAGTGAAGGGTTGCATCAAAACACCTTGTACAGGGTTAACCTCTTACCTTTGGCGAAAGAATACAGCTCTGCAAGGTACCCTTTGTGTAAGTATCAACAAGCTTCAAAATGTCCCTTCTACCAGAACCCTTGGATGTCGCACCAGGGAGTTTGCCATTGGTGTAGTAATTCTGCCAGATAAGATTTACAGTGTAGGTCATGACTATCAAGAAAGCTGTCTGCAATAATTTCCAGCCCAAGGGGCATCATTTTCATTGTCACTCAGACCAGCACAGTAGGCATCAATGCGAGCAAAATAATTTTGCAGGAATTCCACAAGACCACTATCCCTATCAGAATCAAAAAAAAGGTAGTCCACGCTCAGAGTTGGCCCAAAATCCCACTCATGATCAATTGCACCAATCTCGTAGCACTGGCCACCAATATGAAGATCATGAGTATGATCTACAGGATCAGAAGCAGGGTGATCAATTTTGTATTCATTCATCAGGCATGCGCTGCAGTTATCTGCATTATGCACAAGGGTTAGCCATGCATTATAGGCTATTATATTTATGATAACTTGAACGGTCAGGAAAATAAACAAAATGCAGGGTTCAACAAAAACATCTACTTCATTTCAGCAAATCATGTATTCTGTTTGACATGCCAGCTTTGATAAATTAGAATCACACAAGAAATTCAAGTTTCAGACTTCTTGGGTGTAATTGGCTGATCATCATAAGTTCAGAAATTTTGTTGTGTATCAACTGTGCTAAAACTTCTAGTGAAAACAAACCATACCAGTCGCAAGATACTCAGGCTACCAGATCTGCATCTTAAATCCCACAAGATCAAGTGAGGGGTTACTAAATTTGTTACAGCAACTAGAAGCCAAGCTATACTACCGGCAATAAGGGTCACAGAAGTGGCTGGTTCCAGTAACGAAAACAATCTTTGTGACTAAAGGGGAGCAAAAGCATTTAAAAATCAGCAAATCAACAGTTCCACTACCAAGGTGTCAAAAGAATATATTATATGTAACGCATTTATAGGAAATGTTGTGGCATGAGAAAAATCTGCAATATTTTGAGACAGTGTCTGTTTGATTTGAAAAGTTCTTAAGAAGACTACATATCAAACCAGCAAATATGGCAGCAGATGCAGTCCCTAAGTTTAAAAACCAGAGGGGGGGAAGAGAGAGAGAGAGCATGGAGATTGATAGTACCAACATCCGGTGGTGAAGGTTCAACCAGGCAGCAAATGGAGATATCCTCTTCACGAAAGGCAAGAGGTGCTTCAGCAAAGAAAAATAGGCAACATCCCAGTCCTGCACCAGAACTAGAACTATGATCCTCCTTTCGCTGCACCATGAAATTGATATGGTAATATTTGTTGAAGCGCTCATCATGAAGTAAGCTGTCACCATATATGGTGTGAAGCTCACAGTGTAGCCCAGTTTCGCTGGTAAACTTGCAAAGTGCGGCCTCTGCTATTTCACGCAACGAATGGCACCATTCTGTGGAACATCTTTTACTGTCAGAGATGAACTGTCTGACCTTTGGGCTCGGATCTGGCAGAGAAAGGTGTGCGGACAGTTCACTCGGTAGAGGGCAACGCAGCAAGACACTGGAGAGGCAACGGATGTCGAGGCTGGAGAGGCTGCGCTTGCTGGCTAGCAAACGGGAGACATGAGGCTCCACATCAGGAAGCACTGATGACGCAAAGAGCGCAAAGGCACCAGGTTTGGGATGCCTTGCTGCCTCAGCAGCCATCTGAAAGGCGGCTTCGACAACCTCTGGCTCTGTGGCATGTAGAACTGATGGTCTGGCACAACGAATAGAGGCAGAGCCAGCGGAGGCGACGGCGACACGGAGATCTGCACGGGAGCGAACGAGTTGCCAGAGCGCGTTGGTCGGGGAGAGGAAGGGGCAGATGTGGAGGAGGCAGGCAACCAATCCATCAAGCGAGCGTCGGGCGGCGCGGTCCGTGCCCTGGGGGCAGATTACATCTGCCTCAACTATGTCCTCGGGGCGGAGGGGGAAGGCGGCGTTGTACCAGACGGAGTTGGCGATGATGTTGTCCACGGGGTGGAGTGGACCGTAGCAGTGGCCGCCGACGAGGAGGCCGCGTGCGAGGGTCGTCCTGAGGTCGGCGGTGGGCAGGCGCGAGATGGCGTCGATGTAGAAGTCGCGGATGAGGCCCAGCAGCCTCAGCCTCAGAGCCGGAGTGTCCTCCGTTGGCCTCCGCCGTGCTGGCGGTGGCGGTGGTGGCGACGAAGCCTGCTCCTCCTCCGCCCGGCTCTGCTGGGAGAGTCGGGTTGGTCGATGGGCGGTAGATTTGCTGGATGAGGAGGAGTTTCGATGGTCGGTAGATCCACTGGGAGATGATGATGAGGAGGAGGGACTGACGGAGGAGTCGCCGGCGGCATTGCGGCGGCCGCTACGTCGCTTACCCATCAGAATTCTCGATCGTTTTGGCTCTGATTTGCGGCGACCGCTATACGTGTCGGGTCGGGAACTAAAGAAAGGGAACTTAACCTGCGCCTCTTCTGTTGGGTCTTTCTTTAATGGATGGACGAACAAGATTGATTTCTTTATTTTCGAAACAAAGATTGATTAGTCCGGTACCGGTACAAGTTCGCTGGGAAGAGAAGTACACAATTGGACTCCGAGTAGGATATAGGGACTACTAATTAAAAAAAAGGTAGTACGATAGGAACTGTGTGGGCCTTGATTGCTTCCTCGTAAAGTCGTAATTGCATTGCTTTACATATGCCTCCTGTCCCTCCCTCCGTCCTCGCATAACTTTCGTTTTCACGTCTCGAAAAACAAATTTAACTAAATATATTTTAAAAACAGTATTAATATTTATAAAACATAGTTAGTATTATAAAAAAAACATTTAAATCTATTTTTTTAATAAATTTATTTAGAGATATAAATATTACACATGTTTTTTTATAAATTGAGTCAAACTTGTGACACGAAAATCTTAAAAAACAACTATTTTGAGACGGAGGGAGTAGATTCAAAGTATTATTTACTATGTTTGCTTTAGCTTATCAACGTTGTTTTTCTCTCATATAGAAAAGTTGTTTCACTTATCTGTTGACTTATAATACAAGCCAAAGGAGTACACCACATCTAATTTAGCATAGTCTTATGCTTTTAAGTGTTGTTTGGTTGCCCTAAGTAGTTACTTTGCACAGATTGAACCTCTGTTTGGTTGTTTGCATAAGGTTCTGGGCTACGTACAACGATGCAATTGTCGGTGTTTAGTTGCTTGAAGTTTGGCCGTCTGGTCACCTCTACCTGTTGTTAGTGTTCAGACATAATTTTTAACTCTTTTGGCAGACAGAAACCAATTTAAACAGAAAGCAGCAGAGGAATTCATAGCAATTGTACTGAAGTAGTAGGTGGAGCTTTGCACCCACACGCATCGCCAGTGCCGGCCGGCAAGCGCGGCTGCGACGTCGTCGAACCCCTCGCGTCACGACACTAGTATCCACATGGAGATGGAGTGCTGTGCTTGGGGAAGGAAGATAAAGTTGGGGATGAAATCATCGACCGACGATTAGCCAAGAGGCTCTCTGTGTCTCAAAATATTTGCCGTCCTCCCCATTCATCAATTAACTTGCAAAAGTATTTGTTTTATTATACGCAGATGGATGGTGGCTGAATGCCATGGCTAGCCCAGCCTCTAGCTTGTGCACTCAAGGAGTGGAGCTATGCATACGATGTGCTGTTCGAGAGGAAGAATTCGAGAGATGGACATGGACGATGAAAGATATTCTCATCTCCATCATTTTCTTTTAGCCACCTCCACGCTCCACCTCTTTATGGCAACAGTACGGGATGATTTGCTTGCAAAAGTGAAAATTGTTTCAGAAGCAATCTGGCTCTCATGGTCATATAGCACAAAACCAACCATATGGGAGATACTGTTGATTTGCCTGCACGTGTAAACTGTGTCGGAGCAATCTGGCTCTCATGGTCATGGAATACAAAACTATATCATCTTGATCCAACGGAAAATCTTGTAAATAGAAGGATGGAAACAAATGTTTCCGGTATTCATGATTAATTATTGCTATGTACAACAAGATTTGTCATCTACTGGTCCATCGGCGACTCTGATTAGCACAAGTGACAAAATTCAGCTGAGGTGGGTTTCGTAATGTTTCAGAGGGCGTGCCCTGCTTTTCATCCGTACACTGATACACGTGTGCAGCATCATGTTCACTAGATGCATATTTACTGTTCAGGTGTATTTGAAACAACAGCGTAGTTGCAATCCACATCAACTGTAGTCCTATCCTTGGAACGTCTCTCTCTCACTGTAACCCAACTGATCTTCCACTTCTGGAGCAGGCTTACCCTGCATGTCAGAAAAATTGTACTCGAGTCAAAAAGCCACATAGATGTAGGCATTTACATATGATGACGGTCGATGCATATCCACAATGTACTCAATGCAGCAATTTGTCAGGAGTCCCAAGATGGATGCCAAAAAGAAAAAGACTTTCCCATGCAAGTTCTTATTGATTGATGGACTGAACAATGTTTGTTCCTCAGCAAGCAGTATGGAAGCTCACCTTTCTGGTTCAATGGTCCTTTTAGCTAGCATGAGAGCCAAGAAAACCGGTACCATCGCAGCACATAGATGCTTAAGCGTATGACCACTAACAATCTGATGAGTCCATTTGTAGATAGGTTTGTCGGCAGCCTCTTCCACTTTAGCAAGGAGATAAAACCCTGAGATTGTTTGACACATCAGAACAAATACAAAATCCAGATTGCATAACTTGGATCAACAGTAAATTATGCTTGGAAGAAATTCCTAACAGGAAGTAATACAGATCTGTTAGTGGACAAGTACTATTTTTTCACCAAAATCAAGATAATATCATTCTTTTTATTTTTGGTGGGGGTGGGGGGTTCACTAACTAATATACAATCAAGGGGGCAAAGGAATAGAAGAACGCCCACTGATGAGGGCCTAATTTGAAGAATTCAATAATTTGCAAATACCATGTTCTACTCAATCTGAATGTAAAGACCAAAAGAACATACATCACACTGGCATTGAGAAACGCTCACAAACCTGCTGCCCACAACCAGTAGCTTGAATGTGTATACATTGGTGGAATTACTATAGCCATCACAGGCAAAGCAATGCATGGAACAAACTGAACCACTGCATACGGGCGAAGATCATCAAAGTGTCTGCATAGAGGATAAACAGTGAAAATTAGAGGCGGTTGAAAGAAAAAGAAAAAAAAAAACTCAGAAGGGAAGAATATTTGAAAACATAGGAAAAACTTGCCTCCAATACATGATGCTCAAGGCACCAGTAATCACAAGTGGTGCAAGGGACTTTGCTCCTGCTCTCTCATCAACCCTTTCAATGATGAATATAGCCATGACAGAAGTGAAAGCAATCGTCATCTGGAAAAAGAAAACAATTATTTCAGCCTTCACCACACTAAAAAATTCTAGAACATCTCCTTTGGTTTTCTTCTATCTCTGTTTTGTTACTGTGCAGGTTTTTCTCCTTTTTAGGTCCTTGTACCCAAACCTGTTCTCTCTTTATTTTGTTAATATAGAAATTGGCATGATCTGGTGATGGTTCGTTCAGGGGAAAAAACTAGAACATGAGTAATGATAAAAAATGTAAGATGATGCCATTTAGTATGTTGAGGAATACCAGGTAACTGATACTAGTGAGTAGTGAAATCAAGGACAGTTGACCAATTCATGATTTTGTTGCCAAAATTCCCATGGTTCTGGTCCATTGCACACACCGAAACTATGGGACTCCTTAAACACAAGTAGAAACTATGGGACCCCATGGAACATAAGGTAAAGAGCGAAAAAAAGACTCACTGGCAGTCTGTCCCAAACGAGCGTGGCATCATTTGGGTTGAGATGGTAATACGAAGAACCAAATCCAACAGCAGTGACGCCAGCAAAGAACAGTGTCCAACTCCAGAGCTCCCCCTGCGAGCTGGCAGCAAGATTACCATCAGAGTGCTTTGAGTCTGTGACTCAGAACAGGAGTGAAACTGCTATAAGCAGGTCTTCAGCACCTTAGCCTGAAATAGTTTCTGTAGTGGCACAGGATGAGCCCTGTGATGCCAACGAACAAGAAGGGAATGTTTGATATCACATTCAAGGTGTTAGGGATCCCTGCAGCAGAGATGAAGGGTTAGGTCGAAACTTCAGCATGGCAAACATTTTCTTTTGATAAATATAAACTCAGTACGGCAACATGTCCGTGCCATCGGTCGATGTACCATCAGTATTGACTGGAGCGTACAAGCATTTGATCCACCTACCGATTCAATTACCCAATAGCATCAAAATAACAAGATAGAATTCTGAATTTCGGGAAATAGTGGCTAATTTAGCCAATTTCCCATCAAACGCACCGTGCCAGTATAATAATAAACAACAAATGAGAGCAAGATTTGGTGGTGAAGCCGTACCAAGCTTGTTTCCCCCTTTTGAAATCAGTTCATCGGTCGGTACGGTTGAGATTCCATTTATCAAATAGAAAAAAAATCCGTAGGAGACACTGGGAATTCAATTCCTAGCTACTGTAAGCACCTAAGCTGGCATGCTAGGCACTGAGGCGCGGCCGGGAGGCGGGCAAATTGAGGCACGGGGATGGTGGTGGTACCTAGGAAGAGGGTGCGCTGGTCGGCGAAGTCGTGGTATGCCTCGTTCTGCGGGATGGCGGGCGTGACGAGCATGAGGACGACGAAGATGGCGGCCGCCACCGCCCAGGCCACCCACTTCTTCCTGCTCCCGTCCATGGCCCCTCCTCGTGGATGGCCGGCGGCGGCTGGGTGATGGATCGGGAGGGGAGGCCTGCCTCTCGCTGGCCGGCGACTCAGCGTGGGGATTTGGAATTCTTTCGTTTTGGCTTCGCACGCTTCGACCTTCCTTCCAGCTTTCAGAATCGACTCTGCTGCAGCTGCACCTATAGTCAACTTCCTTCCTCCTTAAGCATATAATGGGCTTTGGATATTTGTTTTGTTTTGAGGTTAGGTCCAATTTTAAGCGGCCCATACACGGCCCAACACAGAAAACGGCAGGAACGGAAGCGAGTAGCCGCTTCCCGGATCGGAATCGTATACTATCTTCCACCCTCCCGTTCGCATGGCTGGAGCTAGCCGGAGTAGCCGGCGCCGGCGCGGCCGCGCTAAGGCGGGCGTGGAGGCGGAGGTGCCGGTGCCGTTGCCAGTGCCGGCGGCTGCTGCGGCGGCGGTAGACGACGAGGAGGCTTGGTCGCAATCGGACATCAGGGCCATGAGGCGGAATCTGCTGAACCTCATCCACCGCTACTACATCGAAGCCTTCTCGCGGCTGCCCCCCCGCCGAGCTCAGAGCCACCCTCGCCCGCGGCGTCCTTGTCGGCGGCCACTGCTTCGGCACGCTGCGGCCTCCCCACAACATCATCGTCAACGCCATCTGGTACGCCGCCGCGTTCCCCACCCCGCCGCCACGGACGACGGCGACGGCGGCGGCGGCGACGACGTCCGCGCGGTCCTTCCCACCGACGGCATCGCCCGCATCTGCCACCGTTCCCTCGAGGGCCTTGTCGCCTCGCTCCGCCACTACTGCCCGTCCGTCTCCGCAGCCGACGCTCTCTACCACCTCATGGATGCCAACGCCGACCTCGCCTCCGCCATCGCGCTGGCCAACGGGACCAGCAAATCCTCCGCCCTGCGCGTCATGGCGCCTCGGAATCTTGCTGCCTTCCAGCTGGCAGCCGAGGCGGCCCGGCACCCCAATCCCGCAGCCTTTGTTCACTTCGCGTCGGCACTGCCCACCGTGAATGCCAAGAACAGTTTACTTCAGTACCTGCTCATCAACTATGTGCTTTCTCCTGGGAACATCAACCACCTCACCACTGTGCTAATGCCGGAGTTGCTGGATGAGCCTCCTCTGCCGCCACCGATGATAAGGCCACAGGTCCTTGATTGGATCTCATCTCAGAAGCAGCTGTTCAAGGAGACAGGAAGACAAGTTCTTCATGTTGTCAACATGGCGTCGCAACACTACACACTGCAAACAGGAGAGCAGCTTGTTCTTCATTCTGTAACTGGCGCAAGTCTAGTAAATGATGGAGAACTGAACAACTGCTATTACCACATCAATTTCCTGGCAAATCGCAAGTACTCTGATTCTGCATTAGGCTTCCCTGTGCTCTTGTTCACTGAAGCAATTGTACTTGCTCACGATGAGATTTGTATCAACCTGTGCGTCCTAGTTGATCCAGCCAAAGACATCGGTATGTAATCCCCTCTACCCACTACTATGTCTTTATGGTATTGCATTGTATGGCAAGCTAGGTTCTTAGCACAAAATTACATTACAATTACAAGCATGTGACAGTCCATCTGAAGGTTATTTACTGCTACTATGTCTATATAGTAATAGTATCTCCACCATCACATCAACATAATTTTAACCTTCTAGGTGAATACAGGGACATATATCCACCAATTTTGCCGCTTACTTGGGTGCAATTGCTATGAATTCCTCTGCTGCTTGAATTGGTTGCTGTCTGCACCAAAAAAAAGGGGTCTGAAAACTCTGGTGCTGTCATTTTGCTTTAGCACAGTAAGCACAATGGGCTCCTTCATCTATGGTTCATTGTTACACTATGAACAAGCTACTTTAACAATCATCAGATGCTGCTCTGCTGTGCCCCAGATAGCCAATCAGATGCCGTCCTGCTGTGCTCCTGAAAGCTTTAAATAAGTCCTGAAAGCCCCAGACTGCCACACACTCCTGAAGGCTTTAAGTAACTCCCTAAAATCCTATATTCATGGTACTACTAGTAAATTGCAAGCACAAAGAATACAATTCCCTTTTCTTTTTTGATCTGTACCTGAAATCCTCATTAGATTTTACAGAGGTTTGGATTGCTTTGATTCGATTTTGTTTGAGTTGTGGGATTTATTTTATTTTATTAGAGCTTAACTCAACCATCATAGACGACATGAATGCTTCTTTTTAAATTGCTTGGTACAGAGAGAACTTTGTAAACTTGATTCATCATGCACATATTGAATTCCAAATTGATTCTTCTTGTCTGATGACTTTGCCTGCATCAATCTTATGCTTAATCCTTACCGTGTGCTCTAGATGTCCTGATTCCTGAGTGCCAGCATCCTCCTGCTTTAGCCCATTTCTAAAAGCTTGTAGTACTGTTTACTACATACAACAGTAACTGACCTTTCTTTGGAATTCTGCTTTTGGTAAAACATGTTCAGCTTCCTGCTTTGCTTGTGAGAGCAACAAAAAGAAGATCGTGCACCCCACCTATGATGACTTCCTTGGCTGCCGGGATTTCTTAGAGGACAAAGTGGATTTGTGTGGCAGTAATTTCCCAGAGCCCGTGGACGTGGACTACATCTTTTTCGATGCTGACAGGGACTGTGATGTTGCTAAGTACTTGGACGATCGGGTCGGCTGTGATGGCATATACAGGTCCTGATGTTCAGGGCTTTGCACCTCGCAGCCTCGTGATGGCATATACTATTCTCGGTGTGATCGCATGGTCAGTGAGACTGTGAGGGTGGCTGACAGTAATATGTGAATTGTAGAGGATTCCATTCGGAGAGGAGAACAAGTCACAGGGGATTTTGCATGGGCATGTCTAGCGATAGGCAAATGTGCGGACCGACAGACTACGGTGGTTAAAATAGTTTATGTAGATAGTAGATGATGGGTCGCCTGTTAATTCTGCTGCTGCCCCGGATTTTGTTCCATTCATGTTGTTATGTTTGGTTTTCTGCTCTCGGTTCTTATTTTCCCTGTTTTCAGTGAATCTGTAGCGAACTTCCCATCAACTAAGGTTAACAAAGCCTCTGTAGGCACCAGGCCTTTTGCCAGGCTTATTTCAATGTGGAAATATTTAGAGATTCATGCATATATATGAAAATAGGATAAATTGGAGGTGGAGAAAGATGAACTAGATTATGACACTGTAAAGCACGACATGCCCAAGGCTGGCTTTCATGAAGGACGGTTGTATGTTTATCACATCTCCTATCCTAATTCAGTCGCCTGAAATCTCGAAGGGCTCTCAGACAGAGACGGGTTTCGTGGAGGCCGGCACCACCCCAAAAAACACACCCTAGTATTCTATTCTAGGTGCCTAATCCTTCTTGTGCATAGTGCAGATAACTGCCACGTATGCCTGATGGATAATCACAAAAGAGGAAAATGCACCGGCGGTAACTCAAGTTGGCAGGAGATACCACTTAGGTACCCTAGCTTTGAACAGTTGATTTTCGGGTACCACAACTTGGCTCAATGTGTCATCTAGGTCCCCGAACTTTCAAAGTGATCACTACAGGTACTTAAACTTGGCAGAGGGTATCATCTAGATACCAAATACTGTAGCTAATTCGGCACAGAATTTTTAAAAAGAAAATCTAATTTCAGGGTACTGTAGCTACAATCCGTAAAATATTCTAAAAATTGTATTTTTTTATAAAATCTCGAATAAAGCTGATTTTTATATAGAAATTGTAGCTCTCGATGAGATCTATAATTTTTTAGTTTTGAGTTTTTTAATTTAACGTCGTTAAGATGCTCAAAAAAAAAAAATAATTTTTCACCAGAATTTTAATCGCAGATAAACGCTTGTCGCTTTGAAAAATCATATCCTTTCTATATACTATCAAATGGAGATACTTTCTATATGAAAGTTGTAGCGCTTGATGAGATCTATAACTTTCTAGTTTTGAGTTGCAACCAAACCAGTGGAGATACTTTCATATAGAAAGTTATAGATCTCGTCAAGCGCTACAACTTTCATATAGAAAGTATCTCCATTTGATAGTATATAGGAAGGATATGATTTTTCGAAAGCGACAAGCGCTTATACGCGATTAAAATTCTGGTGAAAAATTATTTAATTTTTTTGAGCATCTTAACGACGTCAAATTAAAAAACTCAAAACTAAAAAATTATAGATCTCATCGAGAGCTACAATTTCTATATAAAAATCAGCTTCATTCGAGATTTTATAAAAAAGATACAATTTTTGGAATATTTTACGGATTGTAGCTACAGTACCCTGAAATTAGATTTTCTTTTTAAAAATTCTGTGCCGAATTAGCTACAGTATTTGGTACCTAGATGATACCCTCTGCCAAGTTTAGGTATCTGTAGTGATCACTTTGAAAGTTCGGGGACCTAGATGATACCTTGAGCCAAGTTGTGGTACCCTAAAAATCAAATCAACTGCTCAAAGCTAGGGTACCTAAGCGGTATCTCCCCGCCAACTTGAGTTACCGCCGGTGCATTTTCCTCATCACAAAATAATCACCCTACTGCTGATCCTGTAGATCACACTCAAGATCTTCGATTTGGTGCTCAATGCTACGAGATTGGTGCACTTGATCATGAGCAGGATTTCGGGGCAATTCTGAGTGTCGACTACCTTTTTTATGATTCTGAAAGGGATAGTGGTCTCGTGGAATTCCTGCACAATTATTTTGCTCGCATTGATGCCTTCTGTTCTGGTCTGGACGACGATGAAAATGATGGCCCTCGAGTTGGAAGTTATGCTTATGCCAGAGCACTTGTTTGATAGTCATGGCCTGCCATCTTATCTGACAGAATTATTACACCAGTGGCAACTCCCTGGTGCAACATCCAAGGCTTCTGGTGCAGGGACATTTTGAAGCTTAGTGATACTGACAATGGCCTGATTTGTTGCCTTCTTAGAAACTGCTCTCTGTCCCAAGATATTGCAGGTTTTCTCATGTCAAAGCATTTCCCAGAAATATGGTGGATAATTCTTTTGGCACCTTGGCAGCGGAAGTAGTTGATCTGCTCCTTTTACATCTTTATCCTTCCCTTGAATTATGAAGAGTGCTTTCATTAGCAGATTGAAAGTTATGTTTCTAGTTGCTGTAACAAATTCAGTAACCCCTCTTGATCTTGTGAGATTTTGAGATACACATCTTGTAATCGAAGTATATTGTGACGTTCAAAGTTTGTGCATACCGGATCGGTGCGTCGTAATTTCGGCTGTTGGTGCTAAGATTGCAGGATTTAGGGAATCCGGATCGGTGTGTCGGGCTTTTCATCCAACCCCACCTGGGCCGGATGCATCATTTGGTATCACACCTGGGCCCTTGTTTAAGGGGGTGGGAATGATGAGGACATCCTCTACTATTATCCGCTGGCAAAGACGCAACAAAAAAATGGGCCAAGTGGCCCAGTTGTAGTCGGGCGGCGACCGTGTGAGCCTCTAAATAATCCCACCTTGCTTAGCTTGGGAGAAGGAAGCCACCTTAAAAGGGAGAGCCACCCTTCCCCCATCGGATTAGTCTTTTGAGGCAATTGGGTCTTTTCCGGAAGGGGTGCGCCGAAGTGCGGTGCTAAGATTACCGAGGTGCAACAAGAGCAACCGGATCGGTGCGTCGTAATTTCGGCTGTTGGTGCTAAGATTGCAGGCTAAGACCGTAGGATTCAGGGAATCCGGATCGGTGTGTCGGGCTTTTCATCCACCGAATAAAATTTGTGAAACGATGATTAGCCAACTACCCCAGCAAGTCTGAGGACTGAATATCTCGCAATTCCAGCTAATGAAAATTGGCACGTCCGCATGTTGGGCATGAATTCATACTTTTCTAACAACAAGCAGATGTTTTTGTGATGAAACATGCATTTTGTTGTTACGTTAAGTATTATATTTGGCAAATCCTTGTGCATTTATAATGCAGATAACTGCCACGCTTGCCTTATGGAGTGATGGATCAATACAAAATCAGTCACCTGAAAGTTGATCCTGTAGATCACACTCAAGTCACATGTTGGATGAGTGCAACAGGGACAGGGGAAGCGAAGCCTGCTGCTACTGTTTTTTTCCAGTAAATTTAATCAAAGTTATTAAGTTAAACAAGTTTAATTTAGATTGTAATAATCAAAGTGTGGTTCATTGTACCGTACTACTTATTAGATGCTAATGAAATAGTATACTCTATTAACCTACCTGTCAAATTTGGCGGTGCATTTTGAATGACACGAAGAGAAAACAGTGTTCAGGCCTATGCAAGAGCGTCCTCGCAACAAATCATTCACGGATGCCGGATGTGGGTGTGGCAATACTTACTTCCCTAAATATAAAAAAAAAAGGAAAAAGAAAGAGCATCACACGATAACCCTAATCTATACATACATATGAAAGCTCTGCAGCTTCAAAATCCGTGCGTCCCTCACAAAACACTGTTCTGGGAACAGTAAACGGCGTGGGTACTGTTCCCAGAACGGTACCGGTTCCAGTGAACAGTGCTCGCCCGCTATGAGCAGTAAACCATTAACAGTGATAAATCCGTTATTAAACAGTTTAAACCCGTTATGAACAGTGCTTACCGTTAGCAAATAGTACATGCCCGTTAGCCATTAAAAAAAAAACGCCCGTGCTTTAGCACGGAGTCTCTACTAGTATATACTGTATGTCAAACACGTTGAATCCACGTGGCACAGATGCGTTGTAACTCTGGTACGGTACTTTAGGCCTCGTTTAGATTGCGTAAAAAGCTGAAAAAATTGTAACTCTGCAACTGTAGCATATTGTCCAATCGTGGACCAACTAGACTCAAAAGATTCGTCTCGTGATGTACAACTAAACTGTGTAATTAGTTATTTTTTTCCTACCATTTAATGTTTCATATATGCGGGTAGAAATTTGATGTAATGGAGATGTGATGGAGAGAGAGTGAAAAAAGTTGGAATCTAAACAAGTCCTTAGTTCTGTAACAGAACCGACCAATTTATAAAAGCATAAGTGAAAAATCACTCGCTAAGCAAGCAATTATCGCACTTAAGCCGTTATAAACCCGGTGAGTCCGAAATCTCGAAGGATTTCAAACCAAACATCATCAACCAAGATCGTATCGGTTTAGCGTCACCATTCGCATGTTACAACATTTCGCAAATGGTTCAACAACATCAGAGTGCGGAAATAAAGTTATTACAAACCGAGTTCTTTAAATCCAAATAGCGGAAACAAGATAGTTTTAAAAGCTCAACCCAACTCACACATTTGAGATTAATACAAAGGCCACTTCGATAGTCAATCCATCAAAAGCGGTTGGGGAGAATATTAAGATTAACCTTGCCCAAGGTCTTCTAGTCCATCGGGAAAAGACAGTCTCGCAGCATTCCCGTGGTAGGTATGCCCGTCTGCACAAACAACAAGCGGGAAAAACCCCGAGTACGAGAAGGTACTCGCCTAGACTTACCCGACCGACTCAAAAGAAAAGACTCCAAGGAGTATGACAGGGCTTTATCGGGAGGTAGCTCGACTCATTTGCATAAAAAAGCGGTAGTGATAATTAAAGTGACAAACTCGGCTTAATCATTCCTATTTAAGCTAGGTAAGCACCTATACTATTCATCATTATAGTATATTAATCATGATTAAACAAGCAAGTAGTATCCATAAATTATAAACATCAGCTTAACCCATCATCATTATTAACCACATCCCATAATCATTACTACGATGGTGCAGCTCAAGTCAAGTGTTCACTGTCCAGGAACGATGGCGATTCGAATCGATTACTACTGAGCTCAGGGGGTATTCCTCATGCAAACCACACTCACCCGCTAAAGTGAGCTACAGGTCACCATGGCACGTATCCAGGAAGACAAGCACGCGGACTCGCATGGAACCACCGTACCGGGGACCGCCCGACGCCTTAGCCCGACCATGCCGGACCTCGGACTTACTCTTGGCGCCCCGGTGGTCCCCCATCCATCTCCAATACGGTGCGAACGGTCGAGAACCGCCCGGATAGTGTTGGGCTTCGCGGGTCGGAACGACTTATCCGGCCCGCCTAAACATGAGGCATGCGTTCAACATGACTTGCGGTACAACAACGGTGCGGTCCTTAATCGACACTGCACGGAATCACTATGGTCCATCAACCCCACAAGACTCCGTCCGGTCTCCAATTATCAACCATAGCCATTATCCGGATGATATCAACATAAGCTTTTCCATCAATCATAGGTAACCACCTATCTCGCGGATGACAGGAAATCACCCGACTTCTACCGTCTAAGCAAGCTAAGCATATTACTCGCCCTAGGCTAGCAGGGTGTATCAAGGTGGGATAATCAATGGTAAAGCAAGGATATAATGCAGTAACGGTGTCACACAACTCCTATACTTAATGCAACAATCATAAAGCATAATTAGACTGTTAGAAAGCATAGGTAAGTAAATGCTCCGGTGCTTGCCTTGCACAAAGTCAGATGCGCGGTGGTCTGGGCACTCCGGAAGCTCCTCCTCTTCTCCTTCCTCTTGCGGCACTTCTTGCTACGGTTCCTCCGGACGTTTCTCCTCGATTTCCGAATAAGGGAGGTCCTCTTGCGAACCTGTATGATGCGATGCACGTGCATAAGTATCATGAATGCACAACGTATGATGATCGTGGATGAAGATGATTAATAAATTATTTGACAGAGTAGGTGCATATCTCCTCTCTACTACAACTTAACTCATTTACTGAGTATGTGCAAATCTCTTCTCTAAACACTTAGAGAAGTGCATCAAGAAGAGTGGTGTGGCTCGGCACACACACATACTCACAATACATAAATAAGAGAAGTACTGCTACTCATAACCAGATATCACATTTCAGTTGTGGTACCTCAATGCATGACCAGCAAGCATAACTTAATTGAAAATGCACAAGAATTGATATAAAAGTCATTAAATCGTTTAATCCAATTACTTATCATTTCATGTGAATAAATAGGCTTGAACTGTGACCCCTGTCTAAACAGTTCAGAAAATTCTACAAAAATTACAGGAGCTACACTATACTATAACAGAGCCATGATAAATTTTTCATCACATTTTACCAAGTACAACAGTCTACACAAAAACATGAAGCAACAGGCCAGAAATACACATTACACAACTTTGCACTGTGAAAAGTGTTAAACAACAGATTTCATATTTTTATCTATAACTACTTAGCATAAGAACAGTCACCAAAAATTACCAGGGCCTAATTCCTTATAATTTATTTATTAAAAATCATACAAGAATCAGCCCAGAAATGAAATTTAATCATATTCTAATATTTTTACACAGTAACTGCATGCCATATATTTTTTCTCAGAAACTATATCACAAAACAAGTCTAGCAAAACAAAAATCACATTTTTCAGAGCAATATTCTATTTATAAAGCATTTACTCAGTTTTCAGCCATTTCAAGAATTAAATAAATCTACACAGAAAATATTCACCAAAAATACATATCATAATTTTCCTTAGTAGATCTATTCATTAGAAACCCTAACAAAACAACAATCACCAAATTTGGAGTCCATCTGCCCAAGATATAAATTGAAAAGCATTTGAACTGTCTTCTCAAAAACAATAAAAGAAAAAAAGGGCCGAGCCCCTGGCTCGTGGACTCGGTCCAGGGGACCGCAAACCCGCTGACACGCGGGACCCGGGTCAAAATGACCCCACCCGTCGGCCGGGCCGGAGCGTAGGGCGGTTGACCGATCGCTTCTAGCTCGTCGGGCGGCGAAGCTCGCCGGGCGGGCGGCGGTGGTACTCGCGCTCCACTCGACGAGCCGCACCGGGTGGGGGGTATTGCGGCCCGGAGGTGACCGGATCGGCGACGGCGGCGGTGATGGCGCCCAGTGCACGGCATCACGGCGACGGGAGGTGCTCCTGAGACCGCTCTCGGATGAAAGTCGCTGGGGCCCGGTGAGGGTGCTCAGGGCGGAGCTATTGCCTAGGGTTGGTTGGTGGAATTGGGCAACCCAGAAGCCCCGGCCATGGTGAAAGCTGGCGGGCGCGCATGGAGCTCCGCCGAGGCGTTGTGGTGCGTCGCCAGGACCCTTAACGGCTTTCACGGGACTCACGGACCTCGATTGAAGCTATCTGGCTAGGTTGCGCACGATGGCGAGCGTGCGAAAGGCCGGAGAAGGTGGTCGGATCGCTACGAGACCGCGCGGAGCGTGAGCCGCCCCGGCGAGGAAGACGGCCAAATTGGCCCCCTACCGCCTGCTTACTCGGCGGGCAAGTGGCAAGTAGGGTGGGAGCAAGGCTAGGCGGACGCTGGCCGGTCGAGCAGAGCGCCGCGACGGCGGCGAACGGCGATGAGCACCGGCGGGCGGTCCCGTCTTCTTGCGTCTTTGCGTCTGCGCGAGAGAGCGAGGGCGAGAGGGCGAGCGAGTGGGAGTGAGCGGTGAGCGAGAGGAAACGCGTGTTTTTCCAAATCGGGAGGCGCCGGCCGTGGCGGGACCCACCTCGCCGAGAACGGCGGCGGCCACGCGCGCCGGCGGGCAAAGATGCCGCATGCGCGTGGCGCGCGCTGCCCCGGGCGCTGTCGGCCTCGACGCGGCCGGGCAAGTGCGGGGCGGGCGCGCTGGTGAAGCCGCGGGCCGAGTGGGCCGGATTCGCCCGCTTTCGGTGTCCGTCTTTTCTTTTTTTTTTTTTTTTGAATTTAAATCTGAAACAAAAGGTCCCTTTTGACAAATTTGCAACCAATTTCAAGAGATGCTCCAAAAATAAAAGTTGTAGATCTTTTTAGAAATGAACAACTTTCATTTAAGTCTCATCTCAAAATTCTAAATAAAATTTGAATTGCAAATTCATTTTGAAATTAGGGTATAAAAAAAGAATTTTCCAATTTATTTTCTTTTGCTCCAAAATGCACCAAATCTTTTTTGCCATAAATTTTATTAAAACCTTTCAAATTGCTGGGCAAGTGAATCTAAACTTGATCAAGTTGTTTGCAAGGCAATTAATTAACTAATTAACAAGCATAATTAAGCAATAAAAAATTAAAGAGCAAAACACATGAAATGACAAGATGCAAGGCTAGGGTTTTGACTTGATGCTTATGCCATGCTTGATGAAGGATTAAGTTAATTAATTGTGGCCTAATGCAAGCTTAACACCGAGGTGTTACAGCCCTACCCCTTAAAGAAATCTCGTCCCCGAGATTTGGGTTTACTAACCGTGTTTTATGGAATTCGGGATAAACTTCTTTCGTGATAATCCTCGGTTTCCCATGATGCATCTCTATCATCATGGTAGCTCCACACAACCTTGTAAGTTCGCACAAGTCGATTCCGGGTAACTCTCTTTTGCTATCAACAATTCGACAAAGCTCTTCTTTGTATACTAGATCACCGTTAACTTCAAATCTTGCTCATCGATTCTTTCTTCAGCACACGCAAACACTTCTTCGCTTGAGAGACGTGAAAGATCGGAAAGACGTAACTCATAGACTCGTAACTCTAACTTGTATGCAACTTCACCTCTTCTTTCAAGAATCTTGTACGGACCTACATATCTTGGTGCAAGCTTTCTTTTGGCTCCAAACCTCTGTGTCCCCTTTTTTCGGTGAAACTCTAAGATAGACATAGTCACCAACTTCGAATATCGAGGTCTTCTTCTATTGTCGATAACTCTTCTCATCGGGATCATCAAGCAGCTTTTCATGTGCTCTTGGATAATCCGAACTTTCTCTTCCTTTTGGGAACAAAGTCAATACCATAGTATCTTCTTTCTCCCGCTTCGACCCAATTCAACGGAGTTCTACACTTTCGCCATATAAAAGCTTCAAACGGTGCCATCTTGATACTTTCTTGATAACTATTGTTGTAGGAAAACTCAGCCCAAAGGTAACCATGACTCCCATGATCCCTTAGCGTATAGCACACAAGCTCTCAACATATCTTCAAGAACTTGATTAAGCCTTTCGGTCCCGACCGAAGTTTGAGGATGATAAGCAAATGCTTTGTGTAGCAACTCTCGGTACCCATTCCTTCATGCAAACGTTCCCAAAAGTGAGCAAAGGAACTGTGATCCTCGATCGATACAATGGTCTTAGGAACTCCATGCAAACGAACAATCTCGGAGAGGTAGAGATCAGCATAATGAGGTGGTCTCGTAAGTGGTCTTGACAGTAAGAAGTGAGTCGACTTGGTTAACCGATCGATGATCACCCGCATCGAATCATTCCCTTTTTGTGTGGTTGGCAAACCCGTGATGAAATCCATACTAATATCATCCCACTTCCAAGCAGAACCGGCAACGGATTCAAGAAAACCCGCCGGCTTCATGTGAATAGCTTTGACACGACGCCAAGTATCGCATCGAGCCACATATGCCGCTATCTCTTTCTTCATCTTGGTCCACCAATATCGAGGTCTCGCATCATGATACATCTTGTTGCTTCCAGTGGTGAATGGATAGCTTGGAAAGATGAGCTTCATCCATCATCCTATTCTTGAGTTCTCGATCCTTCTGCGACAAGACGATTGTCGAACCAAAGCACACCATCGCCATCCAATCGAAAGTGTGGAATTGGTGCCTTCTTCATTCTCTCTTTGAGGTGATAAATACCGTGATCGGCCTTTTGACCTTCAATGATCCGCTGGTCAAGGGAACATCGGACTTGGATATCATGCAAAAACTGCAGGATGCATCGATCGAACTTCTCTTCTATTAGTGGTCGCACAACATGATGATGTGACTTACGACTCGAGCATCGGCAACTACATTGGCTTTCCCCGGGTGATAGTGCAATTGTCAAGTCATAGTCCTTGATCAACTCTAACCATCTTCGCCGCCTCATGTTAAGTTCGGGTTGGGTAAAGATGTACTTGAGACTCTTGTGATCAGTGTATATGTGGCACACATTTCCCAACAGATAGTGCCTCCAGATCTTTAAGGCATGCACAACCGCAGCTAACTCAAGATCATGCGTGGGATAGTTGACTTCATGCTTTCTCAACCGACGTGAAGCATAAGCAATCACTGCCCTTCTTGCATCAAAGACACAACCTAAACCAGTCTTCGATGCATCACAAGACACATCAAACGGCTTCTCGATATCAAAGCCGTGCCAAGACAGAGCAATGGTTAGCAACTCTCGCAGGGTGCGGAAAGTCGCCTCACATGCCTCTGTCCGCACAAACTTATGCTCTTTTACAGTAGCGTAACTTGTCATTGGCTTGGCAATCTTAGAGAAATCTGAATGAAACGGCGATAATACCCTCGCCATTCCAAGAAAACTCCGAACTTCATGCACGCACGTGGGTGGTTGCCAATCCATGACCTCTTGTACCTTTGACGGGTTGACTGATATGCCATTTTCAGAAATGATATGGCCAAGGAAGGCAACTTCCTTTAGCCAAAACTCACATTTGCTAAACTTGGCATACAATTTATGCTCTCTTAGTCCGTAAGTGCAACTCTTAGATGCCGGGCGTGTTCTTCTTCATTTGCGTAGTAGATCGAATGTCATCCAAGAATACAATCACGAACTTATCCAATTCGGGCATAAAGACTGAATTCATAAGATACATAAAGTATGCAGAGCATTTGTTAAGCCGAAGGACATAACAAGATACTCGCACAACCCGTATCTAGTAACGAAAAGCGCCTTATGTATATCCTCCGCATCTAATCCTCGATCCGATGATACCCCGATCTCAAGTCAATCTTGGAAAACACTTTAGCCTTAGACAACCGATCAAACAAGATATCAATTCTCGGCAAAGGATACTTGTTCTTGATTGTGACAAAGATTGAGTGGCCGATAATCAACACATAACCCGAGAGAGTGATCTTTCTTCTTCACAAACAAAGCCGACAACCCCATTCGTAAGTACTTGGCCCGATAAAACCCAACTTCTTCAACTCATACAACCTGTTTCTTCAACTCGCTAACTCATTGGGAGGCATACGATACGGTCTCTTGCATTGAGCCGTACCGGGCACTAGATCAATAGCAAACTCGATATCTCTTTTCGAGGTAACCCGTGCAAATCTTCGGGAAAGACATCGGGAAACTCACATACTACCATGGAATCTCAGCTAGAGAAGAAGCTCGAATAGCATAGGTCAACTTGGTCATGTCTCGCAACTCGAGGCAATAACACTTGGAAAGTGTCTTGACCCGTAGGATCCGTGAGGGTAATTGTTCTATTCCCAGTATCAATCACATCTTGTTTATCTTTCATCCAATCCATTCCCAAGATCACATCCATAGTTAACCCGTAAAACTACCAAATTAACTCTATATGCTTTATCTCCAATTTCAAAAATTGCATGTTTGAAGCATCCGATTAGATAGGACATCAAAGACCAGCGGAGCCGATGCGGTACCCATAATCTAATTGCTTAAGTTCTAACTCATGTGATCGTGCATATGATTGACTCATAAATGAATGCGATGATCCGTAATCAAATAAAACAACCGCAGGATGCTTATTGACAAGGAACGCATGCCCGCAGTGGATCGGTTCTCCATCGTGAATCTCATTAATAGCGGTGTGATGAGCACGGGCTTGATAGGTCGCCCGCTTCTTCGGTATGGGCAAGACTTGGCAAAGTGACCGTTGATTGCGCTTGAAGCACGGGCCTCTCACGGCAGTGCATTAGCAAAGGGACCACCAGTCCTAGCTTGAGCTTGAGGTGCAGGTGGGCGATAGCCCCTCCGATTCTTCTGAGGTGGTGGAGCATTTCTCTTCGAGCAAAAGCGCGGAACCTTGAGTTCTCGAACAGAGGGCGGTGCTGGCCGACGGTTAGGCATTGGGGGTCGGAACGGGAAGATCCTCCCTCGAAGCTTCTCTTGCGATTCTTGGAAGCAAAGATGCGATTGTTATTATTCTCTTGAGTCAAGCAATCGCCGATGAACTCATTGAATGTAGCCTTCGAACCGATACCCATGGTTTTAGCCATCTTTGTATTGAGACCTCTTTTGAAACTTTCTATCTTCTTCTCTTCGTCCACATATGCCGGAGCATAACGGGACGTATTGTTGAACTCTTGCGTATATTCACCATGCTCTTATTGCCTTGAGTGAGCTTCATGAATTCGTATACCTTCATAGCCATCAAACCCGGTGGAACATAAGTACTACTGAAGATCCGAGTGAATCTGCGCCCGTGTGATGGGAGCATTCGGCGGAAAAGTGGTGCGTTGGTGGGACCACCAAATTCCCGCCGGCCCCGGCAGCTTGATGTGCCCCATACTCAACCTTCGGTGATTCGGTCATACGGAGAGCGCAAGCGAAACTTGTCTTCCATCGTGTTGATCCACTCGAGAGCCTCGAGTGGTTCCTTAGCTTGCAAGAACTTTGGCGGATCGGTATCCAAGAAGTCCTTGAAAGTGCTATACTGGTTGGCGGGACGGTCACGGTGGCCCCCGCGACTGGTGTTCGCGGCAATGTCACGCACATACGCCTCCATGTTGCGCCGATCGCCAAGGAACCGCTTGAAACAGCTTGCTTGCTCGGTCAATGGTGGAGGAGGTGGTGGTGGCAGGTTACCCTCGGCGTTTCCGTTGCCTCCATTACCATTTCCACCATTTCCATTGCCTCCACTGCCCTGGCCGGAACCATCTCCAACCAGCGAGCCACTAGCGGTGCGGCGAGTATCAACCATCTGCATATTTCAGCATCAAGTAATTATTAGGTGATGTTGCAACATTGTAAGCGAATGTAATAATCATGCCAATGAATTATTGGAAGAAAATGAATTCATTCATCAATACACAGGCATAAAGATTCATTTCCACAATCCATAACATCACTAATCATATTACTGAACAAAGCGTCATCCGAGGCATACAACATCCAAAATTGCCAGCACACATACACTGGACTTTAGGCGTTCAAGTAGCACCACAACTCAGGACATCCAACACTCACATGAGTCACATCTCATAAGGTTACAGACTAACAACAAAAGAACAAGAGCGCGGCTACGACTAGCGATGAGACTACTAGTCTACTCGTGCTCGCTACCGACGCCGGACTCATTTGCCCGAACAACGCCGTCGCCGGGTGCAGGCGCAGTGCAGTGGAAGGTCAGGCCCCTCCTCGCCTCCATCGGGTCGATGACTCCCCGGCTCCATCTCGGCAGCTCCAGGCCATGGTGACCATGAACCTGGTTGTACGAACGTGGTACTCCCGTGCAACCGGTCAATGTACTTTCTCGCGGTCAAAGAGCCGTGCCCCACCGATGGGCGTCGTTCGGGCTTCATTCCTCTCGGTGACCAATCGGGCCATCATCCTGTCGGCATTCCGCTCGTGACGCTCATAGCGTGCCACATGTGCACGCAAGGTAGCGATCTCCCCTGTTGGCGGCTCTCTCACGGGCCTCGGTGTCATTCCCGTAGCGGTGAGAAGATCTATCTCGAGCCTCGGATCTCGACATGATCCGAGTGCCTCTTCTTCTCTTCCTTCCCTTCTTCCACATATCTCTGTTCCAGTCACCGAGCTTGTACATCGTGGCTTTCAAGAGCATCATATGCTTGCATCAAGGCAAACATGGCACTCATAGCTGTTTGTCACTACCATCAATCTCATCAACTCGGCCAACGTGCTCGGCTAGGGGACTGCTCCCAAACAAAGGTCCGAAGGGTCATCTTTGGGAAAAGTTCTGCCAAGGCCCGTGCTAGGCTCGGGGGAAGCGATCCATGATCCGACGAAGGACATGGAATGCAGCCCCCCGGCCCCATCCCGAGCGGTGACAGCGGTGGCGCGAACACGCCACCCGTACCACTCGAATCCGGGTGGAGTGGAGGAACGGTGATCTCCACGGCGACCAAGTCGTCACCACGAGGCGGCTCCTCGCTGACCCAGAGTATACGGGTCGCCGCTCCTCCGTATATCTGCGTGAGCGAAGCACTCTCCAAAGGAGCGTGGGCATGCCAAACTCCTCTAGGAAGTGACTCTCCCGGATCACCGTGGCGTGGTGCAAGCTGTCCCACGTGGCACACGCCCTCCGGTGGACTTGCGAAGCCGCCTTGGTGCGCGAGCCATCCGTCGAAATTTATCCCGTGAGACAAGTTATTAATTATCCAATTTTTATCGCCAGCAATAAATTACGTAGAAGAGGAAGGTAAATGTCATGACATGAGATGAACAAACATGATGTATGCACGTATCTTACGTTCTCACAAACCTAGCAAAAATAATTCTAACGGATATACGGTGGCATACAACGTTCTCTCATAGCGTATAACTAGTCGTTTCTACACGAAGCGCTGTTATGTACCGCAGAAAAATCCATTGCAGCCCATCCCAACAAAGATGAATAAATGCATTGCGTAAAGTAAAGATTAAGCACTCACACGCACGTGCATTCCCCGAATACACGCACATGTAGTACAACTACCCGATCCTCGTCCCAATGACGGCATCGCCGATTAATAGACGGCACAACCCACAATTAAACACCTTGGTAAGTACATGGTTTTGACATGTACATACTTCCTGTATCACACTAGCACTCCCCTAGATTGCCGGTTGGACAACCATGCTCTCACAACTCCCACTTACCGAGGCGTAGAGGCATTTTGAACCATACATTACCACTCAGCGAATGGCACCCATACAATTACCTTGCTTTGCATGGGCAACAAAGTGAAAATAAAATATGATGCAAGCCCCCAAGTTAGTACTTAATTAGCCACCTAGAGTCCTTATTTGGGCATAAAGGATATGACCACCGGCACACTCTTAGTTTTGCAAACGAATTTTCTCAAAAGACTTATAGATCTATAAGTTGAAATCCAGTTTTGGAAACAAATTCTTTTGTTTTAAATAGACATGTGAACAAGTCGCTAAACCTTGCTCGATGCCACCGTAATGTAAACCCCACCAATTTATAAAAGCATAAGTGAAAAATCACTCGCTAAGCAAGCAATTATCGCACTTAAGCCGTTATAAACCCGGTAGTCCGGAAATCTCGAAGGATTTCAAACCAAACATCATCAACCAAGATCGTATCGGTTTAGCGTCACCATTCGCATGTTACAACATTTCACAAATGGTTCAACAACATCATCGAGTGCGGAAATAAAGTTATTACAAACCGAGTTCTTTAAATCCAAATAGCGGAAACAAGATAGTTTTAAAAGCTCAACCCAACTCACACATTTGAGATTAATACAAAGTGCCACTCGATAGTCAATCCATCAAAAGCGGTTGGGGAGAATATTAAGATTAACCTTGCCCAAGGTCTTCTAGTCCACTGGGAAAAGACAGTCTCGCGCAGCACCCGTGGTAGGTATGCCCGTCTCAAGACAAACAACAAGCGGGAAAAACCCCGAGTACGAGAAGGTACTCAGTTAGACTTACCCGACCGACTCAAAAGAAAAGACTCCAAGGAGTATGACAGGGCTTTATCGGGAGGTAGCTCGACTCATTTGCATAAAAAGGTAGTGATAATTAAAGTGACAAACTCGGCTTAATCATTCCTATTTAAGCTAGGTAAGCACCTATACTATTCATCATTATAGTATATTAATCATGATTAAACAAGCAAGTAGTATCCATAAATTATAAACATCAGCTTAACCCATCATCATTATTAACCACATCCCATAATCATTACTACGATGGTGCAGCTCAAGTCAAGTGTTCACCGGCCCAGAACGATGGCGATTCGAATCGATTACTACCGAGCTCGGGGGGGTATTCCTCATGCAAACCACACTCACCCGCTAAAGTGAGCTACAGTCACACCATGGCACGTATCCAGAAGACAAGCACGCGGACTCGCATGGAACCACCGTGCTCGGGACCGCCCGACGCTTTTAGCCAGCCATGCTTTGGACCTCGGACTTACTCTTCGCGCCCCGTGGGTCCCCATCCATCTCCAATACGGTGCGAACGGTCGAGAACCGGCCCGGATAGTGTTGGGCTTCGCGGTCGGAACGACTTATCCGCCAGCCTAAACATGAGGCATGCGTTCAACATGACTTGCGGTACAACAACGGTGCGGTCCTTAATCGACACGCAGACGGAATCACTATGGTCCATCAACCCCACAAGACTCCGTCCGGTCTCCAATTATCAACCATAGCCATTATCCGGATGATATCAACATAAGCTTTTCCATCAATCATAGGTAACCACCTATCTCGCGGATGACAGAAATCACCCGACTTCTACCGCCTAAGCAAGCTAAGCATATTACTCGCCCTAGGCTAGCAGGGTGTATCAAGGTGGGATAATCAATGGTAAAGCAAGGATATAATGCAAGAAACGGTGTCACACAACTCCTATACTTAATGCAACAATCATAAAGCATAATTAGACCGTTAGAAAGCATAGGTAAGTAAATGCTCCTGCTTGCCTTGCACAAAGTCGATGCGCGGTGGTCCGGGCACTCCTAAGCTCCTCCTCTTCTCCTTCCTCTTGCGGCACTTCTTGCTGCGGTTCCTCCGGACGTTTCTCCTCGATTTCCGAATAAGGGAGGTCCTCTTTGCGAACCTTGTATGATGCGATGCACGTGCATAAGTATCATGAATGCACAACGTATGATGATCGTGGATGAAGATGATTAATAAATTATTTGACAGAGTAGGTGCATATCTCCTCTCTACTACAACTTAACTCATTTACTGAGTATGTGCAAATCTCTTCTCTAAACACTTAGAGAAGTGCATCAAGAAGAGTAGTGTGGCTCGGCACACACACACATACTCACAATACATAAATAAGAGAAGTACTTGCTACTCATAACCAGATATCACATTTCAGTTGTGGTACCTCAATGCATGACCAGCAAGCATAACTTAATTGAAAATGCACAAGAATTGATATAAAAGTCATTAAATCGTTTAATCCAATTACTTATCATTTCATGTGAATAAATAGGCTTGAACTGTGACCCCTGTCTAAACAGTTCAGAAAATTCTACAAAAATTACAGGAGCTACACTATGCTATAACAGAGCCATGATAAATTTTTCATCACATTTTACCAAGTACAACAGTCTACACAAAAACATGAAGCAACAGGCCAGAAATACACATTACACAACTTTGCACTGTGAAAAGTGTTAAACAACAGATTTCATATTTTTATCTATAACTACTTAGCATAAGAACAGTCACCAAAAATTACCAGGGCCTAATTCCTTATAATTTATTTATTAAAAATCATACAAGAATCAGCCCAGAAATGAAATTTAATCATATTCCAATATTTTTACACAGTAACTGCATGCCATATATTTTTCTCAGAAACTATATCACAAAACAAGTCTAGCAAAACAAAAATCACATTTTTCAGAGCAATATTCTATTTATAAAGCATTTACTCAGTTTTCAGCCATTTCAAGAATTAAATAAATCTACACAGAAAATATTCACCAAAAATACATATCATAATTTTCCTTAGTAGATCTATTCATTAGAAACCTAACAAAACAACAATCACCAAATTTGGAGTCCATCTGCCCAAGATATAAATTGAAAAGCATTTGAACTGTCTTCTGAAAAACAATAAAAGAAAAAGGGCCGAGCCCTGGGCCTGCGTGGACTCGGTCCAGGGGACCGCAAAGCCGCTGACACGCGGGACCCGGGGTCAAAATGACCCCACCGTCCAGCCGGGGAGGGGCGGCGGTTGACCGCCTCTAGCTCGTTTGCGGCGAAGAATACGGCCGGGAGGGTGGCACTCGCGCTCAGCCAGCGGTGAGGCGCACCTCGTGGCGGTGTCGTGGCCCGGTGGATGACCGGATCGGCGGCGCGGCGAAGCGGCGGCGCGAGGTGCCTCGGACGGCGACACGGGCGGCCGCCTCCGCACCGGTGGACTCCGTGAGGAGCGTCGCGCGTCGCGGGTGCTAGCGGACCCTATCCCTAGGGTTGGGTTGGTGGATTTGGGCCGAGCGCCCCGCCAGTAGTGAAAGCGGCACGGCGGCGCAAGGAGCTCCGGCGAGCTCCTCGGTGCGGCGGTGGGGCTCCGTTAGGCTCAATCGAGCCACGGAGAAGCCGTCTGCGGGCTTAGGGTTGGGTGCTGGGGTTGTCTGAGCGCCGGTAAAGCGGGCGGCGACGGACGCTGCGCCCGGCGTGCTTTCGGCAGTCGCCGGTGGCGAAGACGGCCAAATTGGCCCCTTACCAGGCTGCTCACGGCGGCGCTCAAGTGGCTGGCGAGATAAGCGGGAGAGGGTGGCGAGCGAGCGCGCTAATTGGTCGAAAGCAGAGCGAGCGGCGGCGCACGGCGATGGAACGCCAGGCGGCGAGCACCGCGGCGGTCCCGTGCTGCTGCGTGCTGCGTCTTGCTGAGCGCGAAGGGCGAGAGGGCGAAGCGAGTGGAGTGAGCGGTGAGCGCGAGAGGAAACGGCAGGTTTTTTCAAATCGGGAGGCGCCGGTCGTGGCGGGACCCACCTCGCCGGAGAACGGGCCCACGCTGCGCTTCGCCGGCGGCATGCCGTCTGCTGTGGCGCTGCCCCGGCGCGGTCGGCCTCGACGCCGGCGGCGCACACGCACAGCGTGCGGGCGCTGGTGAAGTGGGCCGCGGGCCGAGTGGGCCGGATTCGCCTGCTTTCGGTTGCCGTGGTCTTTTTCTTTTTTTTTTTTTTTTGAATTTAAATCTGAAACAAAAGGTCCCTTTTGACAAATTTGCAACCAATTTCAAGAGATGCTCCAAAAATAAAAGTTGTAGATCTTTTAGAAATGAACAACTTTCATTTAAGTCTCATCTCAAAATTCTAAATAAAATTTGAATTGCAAATTCATTTTGAAATTAGGGTATAAAAAGGGAATTTTCCAATTTATTTTCTTTTGCTCCAAAATGCACCAAATCTTTTTGCCATAAATTTTATTAAAACCTTTCAAATTGCTGGGCAAGTGAATCTAAACTTGATCAAGTTGTTTGCAAGGCAATTAATTAACTAATTAACAAGCATAATTAAGCAATAAAAATTAAAGAGCAAAACACATGAAATGACAAGATGCAAGGCTAGGGTTTTGACTTGATGCTTATGCCATGCTTGATGAAGGATTAAGTTAATTAATTGTGGCCTAATGCAAGCTTAACACCGAGGTGTTACAAGTTCCCAATTAGTTTATAAATAAATAAATAAAAGAAGCACACTGAGCTAGGCGTGGCAGTCTCCAGTTGCGGAGATAAACAAAATTCACAAGAGTGTAATGTAATTAACGGACCAAAAATGCAAAAACCAACATGTAAATGTAAAACCTGACTGAGCAACCAGCGAGCCAACCCCAAACTAACTAGCTATGGAGAAGACAATTGCTTGATGATGTACTTGCTCCTAAAAATACGCAGCGAGTACGCACAAGCGGCGCCGCCGTCACAATCACATGCTGTAGAAGGGGTTCTTGATGGCATTGATGTCGAATCCCCTGACCTTGGCCGACGACTCAAGGTGTCCCCTCAGCGTGTTCTCCTCGCGCAGCCTCGCGAACTCGGCTCGCCGCCTCGCCTGCTCGGCGATCTCCGACAGCTCCTCCGCGTAGCTCGTCCTGCCGCCGCCGGCGCCTCCGGCCTCGAGGTCCTGGTCCAGGCCGTGCAGGCTGCGCTGCGTCGTCGCCCACTGCGCCTCGCGCTCCTCCCTGCCGTAGTTCTTCTTGCTCGTGAACGCCGTCTTGTTCTGCAGGAGGTTGTTCCACGCCCTGCCGCTCAGCACGTACCGGATGCCGAATTTGAACAGGTCCAGCGGCACGAACGTGACGAGGCTGTAGAGCCAGATGACGCCCGCCCAACCCCATCCGATGCCACTGATGTGGGCGAACCCAAAGTTCGCGTACACTGCAATCACAGTGGCAACCTGCAACCAACCAACCACGCAAATTAAGTTTGATTTCAAGACCGATTGATTGATATGGTAGGCAATTATATTAGGCATGCTCGATCTCGATGAGGAGGGGACTTACGATCTGCGCAATGACAAATGCTGCGCACAGCAACAAGCCAGGGCGTTCGATGAAGCACCAGCTGCGCGACCGCGTCACAAAGATGAGGGCCTGGCTGATGATGCTAACTTGAAGGTACAGAGCCGACATCATCTCGTCGTTGCCGCCACGCAGGGACCTCACGTGGAAGGTGTCCTGCATCGATCGATTGCCATAAGAAAATGTCGAGGCATCAGTGGATGATCTTGTTGATTATTATTTGGTAATAATAATGGACTAAGACACAGGAAGAAAATTAAATATGCATGCTTACAGAGAAGAAGTCGGTGCTTCTCATGGCCCAGAAGAACACCACGGTCATCACAGCCATGTACGCTCCATACACAATCCCCGTGGTGAAAATCTCGTTTAGCTTCCAGCTATCGGGCTGTGGCGACGGCTGTACAATGTCCTTTGCTATGGTCATGATAGTGCCTGAAACCATACAGTATATATTTCTTCAGAAAAAAGAACTATCAAAACGTGCAGAAATTAGTTGCAACCATTGTTATATGCCACTGAAGTTATATACTAGCTTACCATCATTTAGAATGGCGATCACCAGAATCATGAATGGTGAGAAATCAAATTTCCATATTAAAGCAATAAGCAGAAATCCAAGCTGCACACATACACGGTTCATAGTAAATAAATCATTCATGGTCTCTAGATTTTTGCAAAGGCCGGGTAAAAAAAAAAAAAAAAAAAAAAAACTTACCACAATACGAACAGTGATTGACACCGCATATATCTAACAAAAAAATAAGAAAGGAGTTATTATTATGGTCATAATCATAAGGCATTATTAGTGAATTTTGTCCAAAAAGAAATTAAGATGCTTACGGTGTAGTTCTTCATCCTTTGAAAAATGGCTCTACTAGTGAGCACCGCGCTGATGATGACACTGAGCCCTTCTTGAGTAAGAACAATGTCCGCGGCGCTTCGTGCTGCATCAGTAGCTCCAGCCACGGCAATTCCGATATCCGCCTTCTTCAAAGCAGGTGCATCATTCACGCCATCTCCCGTCATTCCGCAGATGTGCTTCATCTCCTGTAGCTTCTTGACAATCTCGTACTTGTGCTCTGCATCAAAGTTTACAAGTTCATATCATATACTGAGCAAATAACCTAACCAAATATTACTACAATGCAGTTTTGTGTTCATGCAAACCTGGAAAGACGCCGGCAAAGCCGTCAGCCTTCTCGATCAACTCATCCACCGGAATCGAAGCAGTGGCTTCATCTTTGCTTTGCCCAAGCAGAGCCGATGATGGATACATGTTGATGCCCATTCCTAGCCGTCTTCCTGTCTCCTTAGCAATGGCGAGCTGATCACCTGCAGGTACCAACGTCAGACCAACCATGTCAGCATGAACCTCTGAGGCTTATGATGTGTATAAAAGAGTAAAAAGATAGAATTATTAGACAATCAAATGTAGAATGTACCAGTGATCATCTTCACGTTGACACCGAGGCCGAGCGCACGCTTGATTGTGTCAGAACTATCTGACCTCGGTGGGTCTAGAAGAGGGAGCAGGCCCACGAACTCCCATGGCTCTCCGAGGCTTTCTTTACTCTTCTCCGGAACTTGCTGTCTTGCGACTGCAAGAGATCGAAGGCCACGCTCGGCGTATTTGTCGATCACAGTGTGAACCAGGCTCTTGACGTTATCTCCACAGTTGCAGAGAGCCAACATCTACAATCACATACACCATGGGAGTATCAGAAACAAAATACAATTAGATTTTTTAATTTTAATAGGTAAAATTAGTGAAATTTTACAACGCATACGCATGGAAATAACGAGAGCCCTCCGTTTCATTAGATCCGATGGTTTAAAAATATGAGAAACTAACTAAGAGAAACTTAAGTTGTAGACCGGAACCAAAAATACGTGGGCTAGGAACTAATAATTCGTAATTAAATTTAAAGGACATAATAATAATTCATAATTAAATTTAAAGGGTATAATAGACTTCCATTTCAGCAAGAAAGCCCTTGAGCGCTGGGAGTCCCTAGCGTGGCAGGGCGCAGATGTGGAGTCCGCGCCGCTGGCCGCTAAGTCGTAGGATTGGCCGTTGGCCAGGGTTCACTTAGTGAGGCATGGTGGCCAATCCAGATGTATATTTTGTTTTCCAAGTATCATGGATCGAGCAGTTTATGCTAAAGACGAAATTCCAGACTAAAAGAGTAGGTCCAAGAATCAACATGCTTTGTTCCAACTGCTGGCATGCAGCACCTTCCCTTGGCTTGACAGACGCTAATGGAGACTACTAGTAGAGAGAAAGGGCCCGGACCAGACTAGTAGAGAGAAAGGCAGGAAGCTGAGGGAGAGCGAAGAGGATGGGGACAGGGGCACAGGGCAAGTCCGAGTGTATTCGAGGCAGAGTATAGGACAGGGTTGCAGCATACTAGGGATGGAGTCTATTTGGAATTAGTGTGACGTAAAATAAAAGGATGGACTTCAGAGGCTTGTCATTACGGGATGACAGCGGCTGACGGCGGGCGCCGGTGACTCAATCAGCAGCGAGCTCCTATGCAGATCGAGCAGCAGCAAATCTTCTCTTGGCCAGATTTTTGTTTTTTCAGGACATCTTGTTCGTGGGTGTGTATTATAAAGAAAAGAAAAAAATAACAAACTGCCCTTAAGAATACTAAGGGAGGAACCGGTAGTTCCTCCAAGCACAGTAACAAAGCTTATTAATTAAAATAAATAAGAACGAGTAAGCCATGACAACGTACCTGTTCAGGAGCGCCCTCGCTGACACGGTGCCAGCTGCCGTCAGCAAGATCAATATATGTAATGGCAGTTCGCTTGTCGACGGGGTTGAAGGGGAAGAAGTGCACCTCTTCAATGCCTTCTCTAGCCTCCTTTGGGTCGGCGAGCATGCCAACCATGGCGGTGTCGATTGCGTCCTGGTTGTCCACCCTAGATGCCCTGGCAGCAAACAAGACAACATCGTTCTTTTCAACATCTGCAGCAAAGACCTTAACAAGGCCGCGGTCGACTTTTGAGCTTATTGAGGGTGAGCGTGCGGTCTTGTCACTGCAAAGCACGCCCATGCCGGCCATCTCCTCAATGGCGATCATACGCTTGGTGATAGCGCCTTGCAATGACAGCTTGTGAGAGCCGATTGCCATGGTGACGGAGAGCACAGTAGGCATGGCAATTGGTATGCCACCGATCAAAAGTAAGAGGATGTTGTCGATGCCTTCATGGTATCGGCGATGCTAAACCGCGTACATTATAATGACCTCCAAAAATATGCCGATGGCGATGGTGGCTATGCAGAAGTTGCCGATTGCCTTGAGCACCTGCTGGAAGTGGCCGACTTGGTTGGTGCTGTCTACAAGGTGTGCTGCCCTCCCAAAGAAAGTGTGCACACCGGTGGCGATGACGACGGCCTCAATCTCACCCTGCTTGCACATGGAGCCCGAGTAGACGCTGTTGCTGGGATTCTTGGTGACTGGAAGGCACTCGCCAGTGAGCGCCGACTGATCAATCTTGAGTGCGTCACCCTCGAGCAAGCGAGCGTCGGCCGGGATGATGTCACCAAGCTTGATGCTGATAATGTCGCCCGGGACAAGGACCGCCGCGTCCTCCTCGCTCCAACGGCCGTCACGCAGCACCTTAGTCTTGGGAGCAAGGTTGGCCATGAGTGCCTCTGCTGCGCTCCCGGCATTGTTCTCCTCGATAAATGAGATGGTGGAGTTGATGACGAGGAGCACCACAATGCCGATGAAATCTTGCCAGTCCGGTGGCCTATTGTCTCTGTAGGCAAACACCATGGCTACCACAGCAGCACCCTCCATCACCCACGATAATGGATTCCACATAAACATTAAGAACTTCCACACCTTGCTTTCCTGCAAACACGACAATGACACTATTATTTTATTTGTGACCAAATTATATATGCGTATTTGTAGATGAAATTCTTTTTAAAAGTGTACTAATGTATTATAATCATTGTATATGTTCATGCTAGAAATAATAGCTAGAGAACTACACTTATAATCTTATAATATGCTAAAATCAATTTTTGAATACTATAAGCCATTACAAAGAGATCGAGTTAGTTGGTCTTTAAATGCCATAAAGAAACTGTACTTCACATATAAAACATTGTCATAAACTAGACAACCAGTGCAAATCCTGCTATGCTATTTCGCCCTTTATATTAGTCTGTTTTGCCTACACTGATACAAGTGATCAAAGCATCTAACAGCGACACTACACACTAGTAGGAAATTTAAACTTAACAAGGGTGGCCTAGCCGTGGCGTTGATATCCGTACATGTGGTTTTAAATTAAATACGATGACCTAAATTGTGCTTTCAACATCTTATTAGTACTTGTGTTGAAATTTAAATAAGCAGACACCAGATCAAAATAACGAACGAAATTAAGGGATGGAAATGCATTTGACTACCTTTTTCTCTTCTAGTTTATTTGGACCAAAGATAGCGGTGCGTTGCTGGACTTCGATGGAGGACAGACCTTCTTTGCTGCATCTGAGGGTGCTAAACACCTCTTCCATAGAAATACCCTCCTACAAAGTTCACGTGCATGTGTTGTGTTAGATTATAGAACAAGAATACTTTCTAAATAAAGGAGAAAGAAAAGTCGATTGATTGAATAATGAAATCAAACTAACCAGATTAATCTCCTCTGTTTTGATTCGTGCGAGGCTCTCCATATCGGTGGTCGCCATCCGGCCCATCCCCATCTATCCCCTGGGCAGTGGCAGGGACAGAGTCAGGGACAGCAGAGCAGAGAGAGACGATGGTGGCCGGCTGAAATCTCCCTCTCGTCCTCGAGGTAGAGAGAGGCGTGTCGAACGAAATATAGGGCAAAAACCTCCTCCGACAATTATGTTACTTCCGCGGCTAAAATCTCCTCTCAAGAAACAAAAATCTTTCTTTCAGCACACAAGATAGATAACTAGTAGGATGCCCCGCGCGTTGCCGTGGGTATGATGTGATTTGCTAATGTGAATAGCTTGAATGAATATATAATGTATGTATTAGTTCGATGTGTTAGTGGATGATGATGTGGACGCTTTGTATGGTGAGTTAGTGGCATGTGCTAGTGGGATGTTCTAATGGTTTTGAAACATTTCACCCGAGATCTCACTCAACCGAACCCTCTCTCCGGCCGGGGGAGTGACCGACTTTCGGTGGAACCTCGTTAGAGGGTCATCGTAAATCTTATTGTTTTTGAAGCATTTCACCCGAGGTCTCACTCAACCGAGCCCTCTCCCCCCTAATATACTCGAGGGGCATCCCCCTCCCAGGAGTTTTAGTAAGTCATGCATGTTTCGGAGGACCACATATAATCTATGTGATATGCAGTTTTGCTAGGTTTTTGCTTAGAAACGGGTTTTTACTTAGAAATGGTTATCAAAGAAAACACGGTCACTACCCTATACGATCGGCCAGTACGGGAGGCTAATCTCATCCACCCTCACCCCTCACCCCTACTATACCTGAGGGCATCCCCCGTCCCAAAAGTTCTAGGAGTTTTCCTTCACAAAATCATGCATGTTTCGGAGGACAATATATAATATATGTGATATGCAGTTTTTACTAGATTTTTCTTAGAAACGGGTTTTTAGGATCGGCCAGATGCGGGAGGCTAATCTCATCCACTCGAACCTAAGGCTGGGCGTAAAACTTCGAAGCTCGTTAGCTTCGCTTCGGCTCGAGCCGAGCCGAAAAAAGTTTTAGCTCGTTAGGATAACGAGTTTCCGAGCCGAAAGCTAGCTTCTTGCTTTCATGAGCCTAACGAGCTTAGCTAAAACCAGTATATATGGTATATTTATGCATATGATGGACCTAATTTGTACAATATATTATTATATTTATAAATATATTAGCACGTATTAATTTTTGTTTGATTTAAGGTTGTTGGATATGTTATTCTAATATTATTACTATTCTCAAGCTTTAAATAAATACAAATATTATAATTTTATACTTTTTATACCCGGCTCGCGAGCTTAACGAGCCAGCTCGAGCTTTTAACGAGCCGAGCCGAGCTAGCTTTCCAAATCGTTGAGATAACGAGCCGAAATGCCGAAGCTAGCTCGTTATCTTAACGAGCCGAGCGAGCCGAGCCGAGCTGGGCTCGTTATCCAAATTTTCGAACCCCTCACCTCTATTATACCCGGGATCATCCCCTTCCAAAAGTTCTTGGAGTTTTCCTTCACAAAATCATGCATGTTTCGAGAACCACATGTAATCTATGTGATATGCAGTTTTTGCTAGTTTTTGCTTAGAAGCGGGTTTTTGCTTAGAAACGATTTAAACTTTTACAAAAAAGTTATCGAAATATATCCATGTGGGGTCTTGTTTTGAAGAGTTTATTGCGAGGAATACCATGGTGCAATTAGATTTTAATTACGATACTTAGTTTAGGTGCTCTGACTTTTTTTCTATTTTAAAAGAAATAGCTAGTGGGGAGATTAATGAAGTTTAGTGGGCGGACGATGTCACCTAGCGGGCGGATGACATTACTTTTTACGGCATGGACCAATCGGGAGGGAGATAATTAGCTTTACACGGTTTAGACTTATAAGAGTTATAGATAATGCGGTGGACGTGGCTGAGTTTTATTTATACTAGTGACACAAGATCGTGCGGCAGGGACGCCTGGTCCGGGTCTGTTACGGGGTGGTGGGTCTGTTACGGGGACGGGCCGTGGATTCTTTCATCATCACCGATCCTCTGTCAAACTCAAACCCCGTATCCACTACGTGATCGATCCCGTCGCCTCCTCCAGCTCCAGCCCAAACCAACGAACGAAAGCAACATAAACAGAAATCGACTCAAGTTGAATGGACGATGGATCTGCTGCCAGCCCAACCCAGTGAAATAAATCGACTCAATATCGGACGGACAACCGTTTCTGATCCAACAATACCGGGAGGCAGTAGTAGTAGTCTCGTGCTCGTGCAAATATATAAACCACTTATTATTCTTACCGCCATTACTACTCGATTCGCTTTCAGAAATTTGTCTCCACATAAACTGCTTCCTAGTACCACCACACCAAGTGCAACGACAAGAGCAAAAAACGGAGGCATACACGATTATACGCTCACTTATTATCCCTGTCACATTGTACAACCAAGCAGAGTTAACATCTCTCAAAGCTTTATTTTCCTCAAGTTTTGCTAATTAATTATGCATTGTATCCTCTAATAGGAAGACACAGCCACTGCACCAACTCTGTCGCGGGGGATGAGACGCAACTCCGAACCATGTTTCAGAAACACGTTGCCTGAGGAGAGGGCAAAAACATAGCATTAGTTCATGTCAGAAACAAATAATACCAAACACATTTGCTGCAGTAATACCAAACACATTTGCCTTGTCCAAAACAAATAATACCAGCCAGAAAAATCAAGCCTACAAACACATTTGCTGCACTAACTCAAAATAGAGAACCTTCAGAAGGATTCATCCAACAAACTGTAGTACAACATAGCTGTTCATTTGTCCAAAGCCTATGCCATGCCATGTCGTTTGCTAAGTCATGGGAATTTTCGAATGCAAGTTCAAGTGCTTATAAATTAATTACATACGGATGGCACTAGATCAAGCTTACTAGCCTATCTGCCCCTTCCTAAACACTAAACACAACTCAACCAGATGCAACTACCTACAGGCAGACGTCGTAACACTCCCCAGTCACACCTATTGGTAATTTCAGCTGCCAACTTCTGTGTCAGCACAAAGCACAGCCAAAACAGGCATATAAACTAAACATTTCTTTGATGGTCTATAAATCACAACATTATAAACCGGTCTAATGATGCAAATTCTTCTATACAACATATTTGTGCCGGAAAAGTATTGCATAGTGACTTTCTGGAAGGTATGAGGACATCACAGCAGGAAAAAAAAACAGAGATCTGAAACAAAAATGTATTCAGGTATTTTGAAATAGTACCTGCACTTTGCTGGGGGTTGATGCCAACTCCATCTGCAAAGGAAAAAAAAATGAAAAATCATTTAAAAAGAAAGTGTATGACAAACAAGAACAGTTACTGATCATCAGATGTTGGAAAACTTAAGAGAACATCACATGTCACAAGCTTGATGGTTATAACCAATAATGGTTGCATTAAGAAGTGCTATTTTACAACGCCACTGCTCACCATGAGGCAAAAAAAAAAAAAAAAGACAGAAAGCTCAAAGCTATCCAACACCATTCTTATAGATAAATAACACTGGAAAGAGTTGCAGATTCTTTTCCATAGAACCTAATGATGGCCTTTTTTAGCTACCAAATGAGGTTTTCATTACCACTAAGAGTAAAATCAAGATCAGAAAATTTAAGGCTCATCATTCCATTTTTTTTTCAAATATATTGAAATAAGACTTGTGTGATCAACCAGAAGGCTCAAAATCTGATAATAACTACCTGTCTACCTTAACAGGAAGAAAATGATGTCCAGGACTCTAGACGCAACAGCTTGAAAGTCACAAATTACCTACCATTATGCATTGAGGCCTAGTTTACATCAGGATACATAGGAATCACAACAAGGAAAAGGATAGAACAATTTGAAACTAGAGACCGCCATTGCCTAGGACATCATAAACCCACGATGGCAAACAAAAAACTAAAACTGCTCCAGCATCATCATCATCCATACATACTGCAGCGATAGGTTTGCATTACAGAGCAACATGGTATAGGAGGACATGTGTCCATGTCATCCAGCAAGCAACAAGTTGCTGTCTAAAACTTAGTTTCCAACAGGTCCCAAATAGCTGTTCGGCTGTGCCATCTACGAACTAGGTAAACATGTAACCCTAAGCATCCAACATCAAGGGCAGATGCTGCAGGTGGGATTCACAGGCACAGTTAAATGAGTTCCATAGTCGTAGGAACCTAAAATTTCCCCACCAAATTTCACATATACACCAAGATCATGGTCATTTTCAAGTGGCACAGGCACAGCGTGATAAAAAACTACGCAATCATCCCAACTAAATAAAAGGAAAAATATATAGCACCACGATTCCTTATAAAATTCATACCAAGTACCATGATTGCGGGCAACGAAGCACCTAGGCGAGAGCTATCCGAATTACGAGCAAGAGAGATGAGGAATCCAAGTGAAGAATTCTCATGAGGCGAAGGGGGCGAGGAATGGATGGCGTACCGTTGGTGATGATGGCGCTGGTCTGGGGCGGGACCTTGAACTCCTCCGCGGCGTACTTGAGCACCGCGGTGAAGGGCGCCGCCTCGGGCACGCTGAACCTGCGGGAACCCAGAGCGGGCGGTTGGGATCGGGTCAATCACGGATAGGGATCGGGGAGCAGAAGCCAGAGGCATGCAGACAGCCACGGCGATCGATCGATCGGCGGGGCATCAGATCCGAGGGAGGGAGAGAGGGAGAAAGCGGTGGTGGTACTCACACTTTGAAAGGGAGCTTAGGGTCGGAGGTGAGGATGATCTTGAAGGACACCTTCCCTCCTGCGCCGCCGCCCGCCGCCGCCGCCGCCATGAGGGTGTTCGCCTCCGACTCCGATCGAGGCCGCGGCGTCGCGTGCTAGATAGATAGATGTGTGGATCTCTCTGTCTCTGTCTCTGTCTCTGTCTCTGTTGAGTGGGCCTGCGCTGCCTCTTCTGACTTGTGTGTAGCGAGCGACGAAGCCCCAGCGGCGTGCCCGCGTCCCTTTTTGTTCAGCAAAAAAAAAAAAAAAAAAAGGTTGCGTTTTTGTGAGGCGGTCTCACAACTCACGCGTGCCGCGCGTTTCAGCAGATTCTTTCCCCATGGCCATGAGCCATGCCATGCATGACCCCCGGCCCTTTACAGCAGAGAAATTTTACATTTTAGGCTCCATTTGGCAGCCAGCATTGTATTATCTGTCACCTGTAAATGCATTAGAAATCAGTTCAGCACTTGAGATTTTATTTTACAAGGGAAAACACATGAAACATTAAAAAAAATGGCTCTCTCCGTTCTGTTATGTTCAGCTGTCAGGAAAAAGAATAACACATGAATGAATTCAGTTAATCAGCACTTGAGCTCTGTAGCTTAATTGATCAAGTACGTCTCTACATCATCACAATCAAACTTACCTTACTGGTGCATGTTGTTAACTGAACTGCTGTTGTCTGAATCTTGCAGCTCTCACTCAGATGCTGTTGTCTGATATGATGCCCAGGATGAGTCCCTGCATAATACTGTGTGTAATAATAATAACGGTCAGTGTCAGGGCAGTAGTAACCAGGCCATGGTTCACAGCAAGATCGATCGGCCAGGGCGGATTCGGCCCAGGTAAGGTAAGTCTTGCTTGCTTGCCTGACAAGTATGAACTGCTAATAATATACTAATATAATGATGCCTGCTATCTCTGCAGGGGCAGCTGGACATCGCCGTGTCGCGTCGCCGGCGGTCCATGCAGGGGCTCCGCCCGGAACGAGGTTTCAAAGTGTACAAGTAAAGGCTTTTTAAAATAAATACGCCAACTAAAAATAAACAGATGGAGTGGCCTAAATATGATTCACATCTATCAATAATCAATGCAGATTTTCTTGTTCCATGTAGGTTAAATGACGATGAAATGTCAGCTTTGGCTTGGTAAGTTGAGTGTGAATGACAGTCTCAGGTACGTAAAACATAACAAGGAAACAACTAATTCTTACTCCTGGAGCACACCATACTACTGAGTTTCTTTCATGAACAGATAACGTGACAATGTAGCGCCAACTGTTTAAATTTTCAATCCCAGCTACATCGGCCATTGGATCAGATTCCCCAATACCAGAGTTCCTTCTTAACAAGTCAAATGTCTGTTCGAGTTGTGCCTTCCAGGGCAACAAGTAGGCGGGGTTTCAGCTAGCTACTTATCTTACATCACTTAACAAGTCAACCACCTTGGTACAGTACAACACAAAACACAAATGTCTCCGTGCACCTTACATAGGCCTTCATTTGCATACCACCGCCATCAACACAAAATATCCACAGAGTAGAGCAAAAGCACAGCACCACTAGGCCTCAAGCCGATTTACGGTCGCGCCTTTCCAAATTTCTGACCTTGTCCTTCAGATCTACCTGCACATCAAACCCAAACTTTCAATGCCAAGTCTTCATCCAAGGCAAGAAATGGAGTGCCAGCCAGAATGTATACCTCTGATCTCTCCTTAAAGACATCAAGGGTAAGCTCTTTTCATAGCTTTCCAATTGCCTCTGCCATACCTTCGAGTCACCATACAAAATGCAAAATATAACATTAAGGTAAAAAGTTCACTTAATTAATTCAAATTAAAGAACAGAAACAAATATTAAATAATATAGTAAGAGAAATACGGCAAACAAAAATATCAACTCACTTCTCCACCCCTTCCAGCAAGGTTGTTTCCTCTATCTCACTCCACTTCTTTCTGATCTTAGGTGGGGCACATGTAGGAGAAGGATATGATTCTCTCTCAGAAGGATGTGATTTGCGCTTCCGTACTGGCTGACCATCATCAGACCATCATCAGACCTGCCCCACTGCACCCAAAACGATGACAACATATCATCACCAAACTGCACAAATGCTATTATAATGTTTCACACACACACACACACAAAAAATACTCCATTGTGCTTTGCCAAACAATATCCCAGAAGTAAAGTTTGCAGATAATAAATACACAGAACAACTTCCTCATTCATAGCTAGATGTATTTGAACCAAGAGATACGCATAATAAATATATTGAAACTGAAAAGGAAACTTTATTTGGAAACATTGGTAATCAAAGATGGAAAACTAAGATGCAATTAAAGTTAATAGAAGATGGGTACTTCTATATGGAATTGATAGGCTTCACTATCTAATATATGGGCAGAATGAATTAATTAGTACGTACCTCATCAGTGCTTGCATTGGGATTTCCCACCATAGGACAGCAGTTTTTAAAAGCAGGGACAGACTTATCTGTTGCTCCTTTAACCGATGCATTCTGGTGCCCAGCCATACCTTGACCATGATCAGCCTGCTCATTGCTTTCATTAGAAGAATTGGCCTCATCATCAACTTCTGTCAGAATTGGTTGACGAGAAGCGGATCCATCCTGCACAAGCTTAGCTAAATTCTCACGCTCCGTTGACTTCCGTACTGGCTGACCATCATCAAAGCTGTCCAACTGCACCCAAAATAATGACAGCATATCATCACCAAACTGCACACATGCTATTATAATGTTTCACACACACACATAAAAAAAAAAAATACTCCATTGTGCTTTGCCAAACAATATCCAAAAGTAAAGTTTGCAGATAATAAATACAGCGAAGAACTTCCCCATTCATAGCTAGATGTATTTGAACCAAAAGATACGCATAAAAACATTGAAACCAAAAAGGAAACTTTATTTGGAAACATTGGTAATCAAAGATGGAAAACTAAGATGCAATCAAAGTTAATAGAAGATGGGTACTTCTATATGGGATTGATAGGCTTCACAATCTAATATATGGGCGGAATGAATTAATTACTACATACCTCATCAATGCTTGCATTGGGATTTCCCTCCATAGGACTGCACTTTGTAAAAGCAGGGACAGACTTGTCTGTTGCTCCTTTAACCGATGCATTCTGGTGCCCAGCCATACCTCGACCATGATCTGCCTCCTCATTGCTTTCATTAGAAGAATCCTCATCATCAACTTCCGTCAGAATTGGTTGACGAGAAGCGGATCCATCCTGCGCAAGCTTAGCTAAATTCTCACGCTCCGTTGACTCCTCTACTGCAAATGGAGTAACCACAATTTCATAGTTCATTCAGTCATTTCCTTGTCTTAAAGTAGTAGGGTAAGCACTAAGCAACAACATTGGAAAAGATAAACAGGACAACTGTTTGTCGGGGAATAAAAATCGAATAGAGGTACCGAGCGGGCGAACGTTTGTACCGTTGGTGTGGTCGGCGGCGGCCCACGTGTGGTGGGCCGCGTCCTCGTCGGCTGCGAGCTCGAGCGTGGAGGGCGGGAGGTAAAGGTCGAGGAAGCGCGTGAGACCGGCCACCTCGGCCGAGGCCTCGGCCCTAGCCTCGTCGTTTTCTTCATTGGCCCACGTGTGGTGGGCACCGTCCTCGTCGGCTGCGAGCTTGAGCTTGAAAGGCGGGAGGTTGTCCCACTCAAGGTCGATGAGGAGCTTGAGATCGGCCACCGCGGCCGCGGCCCTAGCCTCGTCGTTTTCTTCATTGGCTGTAAAAGGGATTTGGTGGGGTAAGTAGGCGGCTGCTGTTTCGGCGTGGGCGAGGGCCATTCGCGCATTGTGGAGGAGGAGGAGGCTGGAGGAGGAGGACGCACCCTCGGGGCAGAGGGCGGCGTCGAGGGTGCGGAGCACTAGGGTTTGTCGGAGGCGCTGTGAGTAGCGGCGGGAGGCGGAGGAAAACCTTAGGGAGTCGCGGAGGGACTGGACCACGTTGTTGGGGATGCGGCGGTTGCCCGCGATGGACTCGAGGGTGAGGTATTCGTCGGCGGTGGCCAGCGGCGGCATGGCGACGGTGCCGACGCCGCCGATGCGAGACGAGGAGGCGGCAGTTTTGGCTGGGCTGTGCTTGGGATGGGTAGCCCACTTGTATATTGCAGTGATGATTAGTGAAAAACGATAATGGTTTTTTTCTTCTGAATAGAGAAGAGAACAAAAATTGTGGTTCAGGAGCCACCTATCCGATTTTTCTAAATAGAGATAAATGTTTGGAGTGATCTCCTGCAGTTCCATAATAAATGAATATCCGAAGCCCATGTAGTAGGAGAGGAAAACAAGTAATGCAATCGCTACTTAGTTAGAATTATGGACCTGAAAGCATATAAGATCTGGGCTGTGATGCTGAATAAGATCTCCAATAGCATTCATCCTTCTAATCAGTTCCAATTTCTCTCGGAACCATACATTGTATGTCATTAATTATATATTTTGACAGTCTTCCTATCCAAATGATTATTTGAATTTCCTATTGAAGAGTCATTTAGTCATCAGTGTGACGATATCATACAATTAGGATAGTATATTCGGACATAAATATGAACCCAGCTATAGAATGAATGAGTTTGTTGCAACTTTTTTTAAAAATATATCAAAAAGATGTGATAAACATCTTTTTTATAATATCAAGTTCACATAATGATGCAAAGAACAAAAATGCTGTGATCACTTAAAAGTTTCATAAAATAAATAATGTATCCATGATACAAAACCATATTAGCATCAAGCTGAAATATAGCCATGGACAACAATGGAGAAACATTATCTAATTTTTAATCAATAGAATAGTGGATTAAAATTTCTCATCAGCAAACATCTGTAGAATTATCACCATCAGTCAGTGGATAGGCAATGATAAAATTAGTGAGTTTGCAGACCGTGAATTCAGCATAACATTGTATTCTGCATATGCAACCCCAAAATCAGTGCAACAAGGAGATAATGCATGCTACCTTGGCACCAGATTCTATATGCCGCTCTGGCAGGTACACATAAACAGATACGCTGAAAAATTACAAAGAATAACAGCGGCTGCACAATTTCAGGCTGCTGCAGCCTGCAGCAGCAGGTTGTGAGTTTCCCACTCACCATAAATTCCAATGTATAATATTCTTCCTCCACAATGTTGAGGAATCGCCTTCAAGTTGTCGCACAGTAATCAAAACATTGGTTCGAGTGATCCATCCCCGTTCATCATTGCAAAATCATAGCTTAAGAGATCGTCAACATAAATATCCCCAAACAGCTCTGGGTCTGAGTGTTCAGCTCAGTAACAAGCAATACAAAGTTACAACCCCAAAATTTCTGCAGCAAGGAGATACAGGCTACCTTTACACCCAACAATCTATGCTGCTCTGGCAGGTGCATAACACAACAGAGAGACTTAACAAAATTATAAAGAATAATAGGGCTGCATAGTTTCAAGATGCAGCTAGGTACATGTGAGTGCTCTACCATTACGTTGCATAACGGTCCTCGAAAAGCACGACACACAATCTTTCCCTCGAATAACTTCACAATGTTGGAATCTCCCCTTCCTCTAAGTCGTCCCACAGTATCCCAGATGTTGCATCTACTGGCTCAACCCTGTTCATCATTGCAAAATCACAGCTTAAGAAGTCGTCAACATCCATGTTCTCAAACAGCTCTGGGTAGGTATTCATCATCTCTTGCTCAAAGGCCAAGTCGGGTACCTCTGGAAACAGCCTCTCGTCGAAGTCCAGTGGATAAACTTTCATGCAAGATTTCCTTTTCAGCGCTTCAGGAGTTGAGCTTGGTGTCCGTTTGTTTTGTTGACTGTGTTCCAGCTGAGGACCTGTCACACCATCAGATGCTACAATGCTTATGGAAGATGGTACCAAAGAATCTGTTGTCTTCATGTCTATCCTAGATAAAGCTGCACCTTTTGACTCTGCAATGCTGCCAGGATATGAAGTTCCATGCCCCTTCAGATCTAAAATGTACCCCTCTGAGCACAACCCACTTTCCCTTGTCTTCTCCACATCCAGAGGACAGACTTCCATGCGGGACTTACTTTCTGCAGGCCCAGAGGTTCCATTTGGTGACATCTTGCTATAGTGATTCAGTTCTTTCGGCTGATCATGAAATGCTTGACAGCAGGGGTACGAGAGCACGGAAGAGGCAACATTGTTAACAATCTTTGATTCGCTTGTAACATCTGCTGGAGAAATTTTACAGGCATTCGAAGTTCCAGAGTCCTTGAGATCTATAATCTCCGTCTCAGGTGAGAACTTCGCCTTCCTCTATTTCCTCCTCATGAAACTTGCTGCCTTCTACAGGTGGCTCATCAGTTCTGCTGCCAGGGTTTTTTCCATCTTTAGGAAAACTGTTCACCATTTTCTCGATTTCAAAGTCATAATTGTCCGACGGAAGAAAGACATTGATAGTTGGGTACTCGACAACAAGTATACCCCTCAGCTGTGGGCGCAATGGTTCTTCTATATTGAGTGGGCGGTATGGTGACTCTGATCGCTACAAAAGATTAAAATTAAAGAATTATATGATGAAAACTAAAGTACAGCAAAGGTCAATAAGAGCATTCCATATGCATGAAAACTTGATTTACAATACCTTGGCACATGTTTGAATGAACAGTTTCAGATCATGCAATTCGGTATTCCGATATTGTGCAAGCTGATCCTTCCAAGGGCCAGGACTAAGATGTTTTTCCAACAGAGATAGCAAGGTTGTGTGCTCATCTATTCTGATAAAACAGGCATAAAAATCAGCAGATAAAGAAAGGGGAGATAGAAACTAGGGTCCTGCAGTCACCATATGTTTCTATTTCATATGGAAAACTACTACAATAGTAAATATAAATAGTTTTAATTAATACTATTAATACTCCATTTCTCGTGGAACCAAGTAAAGACAGAATAATAACATTTGTGCCAGCAGGACATTTGATGACCATAGAAACATCATAAATATGAGACTGTAATAAAAGAGCAACTGTCATAGAAACTGACTAGCTTTGTTCTGCCATGAGATATCGCCATATGGAACAGTTCCCAATTTGCAAGGAAAGCAATGGGGAGGAAAAATAATACTGATAGATAGATTATCATAAACTTACTCATGATCGGTTAGGACAACATCAGTTGAATTGAATCTCCAGTCAAGTGTCCAGTATATGCAATCCTTCCTGCACAGAGAGATTCAGATTAGAGCAGCTTTAGTATGACACAATCTAGGAAAGCAAGAAAGGGTGACACAAGTGCTATGGCTCGCTAAGATAATGACTGAGAAGGGTGGAATATATCAATATAAGTTTGCACTAAATACAGACAACGAGACATTACAGCTGAGCTAGTGAGTTCATTTAGTAAAGAATGTTGGGTCTGGTTGTAGTAGGATTACAGAGTGAAACATAGCATTTGTCTTCAAGGTGTTGCAGTACTTGTGTTGTTATCGCCTAACTAGTGCATAATAAGCAGAATGGTAGCTACACAACTCTGAACTTATCATCAAACTTCCATCTCATCTTTCCTCTAGCACTGTTAGAGTCACCAAATACTTGACTGAACCAAGTCCTTTCAAATAATAATGATGAACATGCCATTCAACAATTGCAAAGCAAACCTGCTGAACATCTCCAGCAGCAATGCATCACACCGATGGCAAGTCAAAAATGAATCAACAAGGCAAAGCACCTGTAATTGTGTCGTGACCGGTTCTGCTCTCTCCTGGCCATGCCCCTGGGGAGGAAGCAGAGACTGACGCCCCGGCGGTGCGCCGCCTTGCTGAGGTAGAACAGCCATTTGGGCAGCTGGGCGCGGCCGGATCCACGTCCCCCGAAGTTACGGCCGAAGCCGCCGACGAGCCTGTGCGCGGACTCGTGGGCCTGCTTCACCTCCTCCAGAAAGTTGTAATCTTTGACGACAGCGGCAGGCACAGCACGGAGACAACAAGGAGGCAATTCAAGAGGCGGCCGGCGTCGAGTACTGATCAGAAGAAAGGGGGGGACGGAGGCGTACCGGAGATGAGCTGGTTGTCGTCGAAGCGGGCGAGCGGGACGGGGTCCGTGCGGGGGCGCTTGCCCGTGCAGGCGGTGCGGCGCTTGTGGGCCTGCACGCAGGGGAGGCTGCAGGTGAGGCGGGCGCAGCCGGGGCACCGGTACTTCCACGGCTGCTCCCCGCACTCCTCGCACGGGGAACCTTTGCTCCCGCCGCCACCGCCGCCACCGCCGGAGGTGGAGCTGGCGTTGGCGGCCGCGCTCCCCGTGGGCGGTGGCTCCTCCCGGCCGTCCTCCATTCCAGGGGAGTGGGTGGCTCGATCGTCCAGGGCAACGGCGCGTGCGAACGGGCGCTGTGTGTGGCGACGCGGGGAGATGCTAGGGTTTAACTGGAGGTTTATCAGCGCCTTCGGCAGCCGCCACGGCGCGTCGGTCGAGCTGACAAGCAGCAGCAGCACACAAGGGGAAAGAGGCCGCCAGGCCGGGGACGCCGGGCGGATTTTCTCGTTTTACGTTTGATTTTGATTGATAGTGTTTTTCTTCCTATATTATGTTTGATTTTGACCGTGTTTTTTTTTTTCACGAGAAAACAGCGGTGCCGAGGATTGGATGTACCGTGTTCAATCATTTCAAACTTTATTGGTTACTTATATTGGTTTTCATTTCATATGTCAAATTTGGACATTTGATAAAGATACTATTTTTCTTGAATTCTAGTTTCATAAAGTGTCCTTTTGCTAAGTTTTAAAATAGTATAAAAGAATACTAAGTCAAAGCTGTTGTTCTTTAGAACCCATGATGGTAGCCAAAACATCAGGGTGTAGATTACCATAAACTTTATGTATGCGATCGTTAAAACTTAAAACACGAACCAGAGATCACGAGAAGCGCAGATTACATAGCATATTTATCAGCTTCACAAAGAGTTCAGGCATTCAGCTCGCGCTGGACGTGAGTAAGGCCATGTCCGGCGGGATCAGATCAAACGAGGAGACAATAGCGCAATTTAATAGATTGATAACTTGCTGCTTGATTTCAATAATTTCATCTAAACAAAAACGAGGATCACAAAACCATGTCAAACCACGGCAACGGCTCGGTAAAACAAAATCTCATTGTTCTCATCATAGTTCAAAGATCAACGGAGAAGACGCCCCTTGCCCCTGCATTTGGAAGGCTTTATCCATCGGATCAATGTGCCTGCTTGCTAGCTCAAGTTGATACATCACTCCATGGAAGATCCACTGGCACCGAAAGTGCCACCGCCACCACGGCCAAAGCCAGGTCTGCTACCCTGAACAACAAAATTGAAACATAGATGTCAGTTTACAAGCACTATTTGCCTGCGTTAGCAGCAAGAACACTGAATGCACTTGCAGTCCACAAATTGTTAATAAAAGGCCATATTTGCAATGGCATTAGACTTAATCCTGGCATACACCAAGTAACAAACACTGCAGACTCGCCGAATATAAGTCCAAAAGACCATTCCACTTGCTTACTAACAGCAAACCATTGCAAACCAGCAGTAAGACATGAACATGACATGGAAATATCAAAGGGGCTCACGGGATACTATTTACAGACTAATGTATCAAAGTTTGTCAAGTAGTGCAAAGTTAAGAAACCAATGTAAAAAGCTGTGCCACAACCATATAGATGTAACCCAATTTCTAGAACTTACCCTAAAAAAGATGGTTGGAACTCTGCAGGAGCACCACCCTTATCACCACCAAAATCACCTGGAGCACCACGGGGACCTCCTCTGTAACCATCCCTATCCCCAAACCTAGGTCTGTCACCCTCAAAACGAGGGGGACCCCTGTCAAATAAAAAAGAATATGTAAGTAACCATGCCTTCAAAGTGAAATTCTATTGGCAATCCAGGAATATGTGATATAATGTACAAAATGGATGTACAAGTCAGATGGCAATTTGAAAATTAGATGCATATGAAATAAAATTGTGAGAACACAGGAACAATTCACAAAGATTATCCATTTCATAAAGACACAGAATAACAGTCAGTAATAACTAGCTCAATTTGCATTGTGCTAACTCTGGCTGTCAGGATACTGAACTAGAAACAACGATTCTAATGTAACTGCCAGCTAAAAAAATAAGAAAACTCAAGATATAGTACTATAAAAGAGCTATTGTGTAAGTACAAAGGGTCCACAGGTATGACTCAGAAACTTCCACTGAAAAATATCAATAGATTTCCTGATAGTAGCTGTACACAAGGGAGTTGAAGACCACAAATTTACCTGGGGCGGTCACCCGGTGGGCCAGAGCCGAAGGGACGAGACGGAGGCTTGGAGGACTTCTTGAGGGTATTAGGCACAACCTCTGATGGGAGGTTGAGGAAGCTGCGGAGGTGCTCAATGCCATCGTTAGTGAGGTACCAGTAGTAGTACTGCCAGGAGAAGGTCTCCCTCACGTACTCCTTTGACTTGAAGCTTTGCATGAGCTTAATCACCTCCAAGTTGGGCACATCAAGCTTCGGGTGCTTGGCCAAGTTGTAGTCCTTCTTTGCATACAGGACCCCCTCTGCACCATAAGTTCAACAGTTTACATATATACTTGTCAACCTAAAACAAGGATAATCTTGGGTCGTACATAAGCCGAATATTGCTAATGCTTGTTAATGTCTGAATTGGTAAACGATAATAAATCAGAACTATTTAGTAGCATTTGCATTACATCGCATTCGGTTTGAATCACTGGAGATGAGACAAAAAAAAAATACCATGCCCTCTACAGGAAACCCAAATGTAGCAAAACAAGCAGCATTTCGGAATTGGGTTGCAATCAAGAGCTCCCATTTTACTCGTTTTTCCTTCTACTGGGTGCAACCACCCGGCTGCTGATAATTGAGAACCTATAAGTTGGGGGGAAGACCCAATAGCCGGCAGCAGGCAGCAGGCATCTAATGAACTAATCGCGAATGGGAATGGCAATCTGCGTAACATATTGGGCGCGCCTAGGGGACCGAAAAGGGAGAAGGAGCTCACCATGGAAGAGGTACTTGCAGATCTCGCGGCGGTTCTTCTTGGAGATGATCTGTGAACGGAGGGGCGGAAAATGGCGTTAGAAGAAGCGGGTGGAGCAGACGCATTGGTAAACCAACAGAGTAGATTCATTGAGAGGCGCTCACCATGGTGACTGAAGGGCTCGCGGCGGCGGCTTAACGACGGCGGCGCCGACGGCTGGGGTGTTGGGGATCGAGGAGAGGTGGCGCGCTGTGTGGAGAGAAAACCCTAGCTGTGTGACGAGTCGATATATAGGGAGAGGCGGACCTGGGCCGCACGAGTCCCTTCGTTATGGGTTCTTTTCCTTTAGACGCAGAAGTCGGCCCATTTCCGGAAGACGTACGAAGTAAGCTGGGCTAGGCATTGGGCCTGTGAAATTATTGTGGGCCCTTTTCTTTATACAAAATCGGTCTATTTCCTTTCTCTTAAGAAAGATCTAAGCTGGATTAGGCATTGGGCCTATGAAGATTATTGAGACGTGGGCATGTTTGTTTCAGTTTTATCTGGCTTTTGCCAGCCAGCCAAAAGCCAGAAGCTGAAGCAATGGGTTGTTTAATGACTTTTGAAAAGCTAAAACGTACATTCGGAACAATTTTTCTACCTTCTGGTGTGCTCGGAAGCTAAAAGTTTATTACAAAAGCCAAGAACAAAAAGTTAACAGACACAAACCAATAGCTAGTTTTTGAGTCAAATCAAAAGCCCAAAATGCTATAACTCAAACAATCATATCCTTACTTATTTTTTTAGATAAAGTCATATCCTTACTTATGGAGACCGGAGTACAACAGACAGGGCTTTGCATTGATGCGGGACGACATACCATGAAAAAGAGAGGTGCCTAATTAGCAACAACTTTACACAATCAATTAGTGCAATTAAAAGAAAAATTCATAAGAGAAGATTCACAATTTTTTTCTGTACAGCCAAACAATAAAAAAATGTATGTTTTTTAGTATAGTTATATTAAAAGAAAAACTCATACAAAATTGTATGTTGTCTGAACAATAACAAAAAAAAACAGACAACTAAGCTAGGAGAAGTGCATGAAAGGGGGGAAAAAACATCACCCGCAACATCATACCTGCAGAAGTCGGCCGGGCATGGACCACAGCAACTAGTTGCAAGTTGCAAGCTCGCAATGGCAGTGCCAGCTCCGAGTGCCCCGGGCATCCTCCTATCCTTGACAACTTGCACGGACCTCTTCAGATAAGCAAGCACAGTCGCACAGAGCACAGTGGAGTCGACAGTAACGTTACTCTGAATCTGATACGGTTTCTGCTACGCGGAGCGAGGGAAGAAAATTTTGGCCGTGTCACCGAGTGTGATGCACATTTTCAGAGTTCAGATTCAGATCTATAGAAGAGTAGTACACTGCTGCTGCTGCTGCTTAGATTAGTCTAGTCGCACGTGGGCCTATATATGTCTGATGATAGGATGATTGGCAAAAGTAACGCTGTGAAGACTGAAAGATGGTTGTTTGATTCATTCAACCGTCTCCTCCTTTGCATTGCTTCTCCTCCTCGTCAAGGAGCAAAGAGGAAATTAGAGAGATGCTAGCTAGGAGGAGGCTAGCTTGGACAAGGCAACCAAAACGTTTTGACCAGCTGAGCTGAGTAGCAGCTGCGCGTGTAGCGCAAGCGGCAAAGCTCCGGTGGTGGGAGCTGGCCGGCCGGGGTTCGAACCCCGGTTCTGCACGGCTTGCTTCATGCAAGCAAATAATTTCTGGTTGCCTCAACGCGGATGTTCCACAATAGTTAGGGTGACGTGCTCGTCACGCTCGAAGTCTAGTGATTTCGGGTACCCCTTAGCCGCGTCAAGATCTCTAGGTATAGGTTGTAGGTCTAGCTTGCGTTCGGGATGGTGTGAGTGTGTGTGGTGTGCGTGTGTGAGGGGTGTGTCCGTGCGTAAGTTCAGATACTACAGCTTGTACTTGAAGAGATGAGGCATCAAAAAAAAAGCTGAGCTGAGTACCTCACGGCAGCAGAGCTTTCATGTTCATACCTAAGGAGGAGCGAGGAAACAATATACTGTATGTCTCTCTAGTAGTACTCTACTCCCTCCGTCTCAGAAAGCTTGTCGTTTTTGTTTTCCAAGAAACAAATCGATTAGTATCATAATTAGTATCATCGGAAAGATCTATGAATCTAGTTTTTTAGCAAATTTATTTAGAGATAAAAATATTACATGTATTTTCTATAAATCGAGCCAAACTTGTCCAAAGCGACAAGCTTTCTGAGATGGAGGGAGTAGTACATTATTATCATCTAAAACACAGAAGAAATAAACTGCCATGACCCTAGGTACACATCAAAATCAGAGCCAGGCAGCCCATTGTTTAGTTCAAAACTTCGATTCCAAGAAGCAGGGTCCGTTGTTTCATACAGTATAAGTATGTATGTACTAATAGGCTGTAGGCATGCTGTAGCTGTGACTTTTGGTCCATTCTGGCTTAGTGTTTCTCGTGGAAGTGTAACGCTGAGCACTCACAAAGGCACCACGTTGCTGCACGGGCTTTTTCCAATGAGACTTTGAGTGATGCAGAAGCAGAACCTCATCGTTTATTTTTGTCCCTGCTCAACTAGAACGATCATTCGCGCAGAAAGAAAAAACGGATAATCTACATACTGTTAGGCCCGTAGATTAGCATGTGCAAGCTGTGTGACCGTTTAGGGCCTCTAAAGTTTAAAGCCCTCTAAGTTTACACTAAGTACTAATTAATAATGGTTAATCAATTATTGGATATAAGAAAATAAAATGCAACGCTAAAACATAGGCCTTAGATTGTCGATTAGTTAACTGGACTAGAAGGTCGTAAGCTCGGTAATTGATGCCTATCGGCCTGCTTGGCTGGCTTCTTAGCTTTTAGAGCCTTTTTTCATGTTTCGCACAGAGGACTCCAATTTGTAGGTATGGCCCTGATACTGTCTTGTACGCCGCCCATCAGCGTCAGGTCGTCGCGCGCGCAGCAGGGCCGGGGCGGCGAACAGAAAGCCGCGTAGCACTGATGAGTAGTGACCTGATGGTGATGGTTCCTTGCGCGGGGCAGGCATAAAATAGCCAAGGGGTAGGCATACTCCCTCCCTCCTCGGCGATTTGTCTTGCACAAGCACGATCATCTCTTCAGATAACGCCGACCACACAACGACTGTCCACTATCTCGACAGTGACGTTAACTGAAACAGCAAGAGCGAGCTTTCTCAAGTGCAGACGTGTGCTGGCTAGCTAGACTGGAGCTAGTCAAGTCATGGGCCTATGATTTTTAGAAAAGGGAAAGTCGTGGGCCTATGATGACAGGATGATATGATTGAGGTCTTGTTTAGATGCACATTGGATTTACAAGTTTTTACACTCTTTCTCCATCACATCAATTTGTACCCGCATGTAAAAAGCATTAAATATAAATAAAAAAAATAACTAATTGCACAGTTTGGTTGTAAATCACGAGACGAATCTTTTTGAGCCTAGTTGGGCCAAGATTGGACAATATTTACCACAAACAAACGAAATGCTTCTGAGGACTTTTCAATCTCTCTCCTCTCATAAATTGTTTGCCGCATGTAAAGAGCATTAAATATAAATAAAAAAAATAACTAATTGCATAGTTGGGTTGTAAATCACGAGAGACGAATCTTTTGAGCCTAGTTGGGTCACGATTAGACAATATTTACCAAATAAAAACGAAGTCTTCTACAGGACTTTTCAATCTCTCTCCTCTCCCCATCTAAACAAGGCCTGAGAAAAGTAATAACAATTGACGAGATGCTCGGAGAAGGTGTTTCAAACTCTATATGTTTCTTCTATGCTTTATTCCAACTTTACTTTGCTCCGATCCAATCCTCATCAAAGGGGGAAGAAAGGGAAAAAAAAAAACTAGGCAGGAAAGAGGAAAACTGCGCAGCCAGCTTGACCAAATTACACATGCGCGTGTTGTATATCTATGGACTGGAAGGAACAAATCGAATATGAGAACCAAGGAAGCTAAGTATGAAGTTGCAGCAATGATTTGCCAACCAACTCCAGAGCAGACCTTGTTTGATGGAAGGCTGTTTCAATTCCTCCTCTCATCCGTCTGCTCCTCGCTTCCAGATAGGAGACGCTGCGTGCTACTAGCTACTTATTCGTCTTCCATTCCCACATTTAATTCAGTTTATGCCTATATATAACAGCTACGATCGATGACTGGATATATGAAAGATAGATCATTGACAACTTAAAGGTTAATTATACAGTTGATCGATTCAACTGTATGTATGTTTGGTGTCAGTTGCTGCTGCTGCTTCAGGATGGACACAGGTATTCTAGACTAACGCCTTGTTCGGATCCCATTCCAAATTCCAACTTTTTCCACTCTCTCTCCATCACATCAATTTTTACCTATATATATGAAGCATTAAATATTAGTAAAAAAAATAACTAATTATATAGTTGGGTTGTAAATCACGAGACGAATCTTTTGAGCCTAGTTGGGTCACGATTGGACAATATTTACCACAAAAAAACGAAGTGCTACAGGAAATTCTAATCTCTCTCCTCTTACAAATTGTTTACCGCATGTAAAGAGCATTAAATGTAAATAAAAAAATAACTAATTATATAGTTGGGTTGTAAATCACGAGACGAATCTTTTGAGCCTAGTTGTGCCACGATTGGACAATATTTACCACAAAAAAACGAAGTGCTACAGTATTGGGTTGGAAAAATTCCAACCCATCCGAACAAGGCGTAATATAACCAAATAAAAGGAAGATTCAGAGGCTGACTGAATCAAGTGGGAAAGCTCGAGGAGGAAATTTGGACAAAAGCTACCAAAAAGCATATCTCAACTGATGGAGCCGATCGAGCCCATGGTTTAGAAACTGAAAACCTTTAACTGTCAGGATTGAGACTGAAATGGATGGATGTGGAGGGGGGCGGCCGGCCACACTCACACTAGCTTTATTTATTTATTTTATTCATTTGTTTAGGGTTCATCTTTAGACCACCAGAAGGAAACTGGGGCCTTGTTCTCTTGGAGGAGAGAGAGAAAATTTGTAACTGTAGCACTTTCGTTTGTATTTGCAAATATTGTCCAATCATGGCCTAACTAGGTTTAAAAGATTTGTCTCGTGATTTACAACCAAACTGTGCAATTAGTTATTTTTTTATTTATATTTAATGCTCCATATATGCGGTAAAAACTTGATGTGATGGAGAGAGAGAAAAAAAAGTTGCAAAAAGAACAAGGGCTGGGAGGAAGTCGTCGTTGCAACTTGTCAAACGCCAGATAAACTCGACCTCGATGTAAAGGCGTTACTCCCTCCGTCCCATTGAGTTTGTCACCTTGGACTCCGTCTTATCTTGTTTGATCATTCGTCTTATTTAAATTTTTTGTATAAATATAATTTATTTTATTATGATTTCTTTTATCAACAAATATACTTGAATATTGATTGATTTATTTTATTATTTGCATAAATATTTTAAATAAGACGGATGGTCAAACATGAAGTCCAAAAAGTTAAAACGACGGTCTCCATGGGACGGAGGGAGTAGGTTCCAAGAGATAGGACCGGCTGCTGTCATGTGGGTAGATGGATAGGACCGGCTGCTGTCATGTGGGTAGATGGAATAATAAATGATGGTGATAAAGACAAATACAAAACTTACTATAGTCTGGAAGAAGTCTTTGGAAACAATATACTTTCACCACTAGTTACTGTTACAATGAAATCAAGTTTTATTAAAACATAGGATGTGGATCTATCGATGATGCTACTTCTATACGTTCTAATCATGTCTATACTAGAAACCCCAGGCGCGGCTTTGCCGTGCCCATAACAGGATATACCTTGTGGCCCAAATGGATTACCAACCCAACATACTATTTTTTCTATTTTTAATAAGAAGATTCGTTACTATTATTAACAGATTTAGGTAAGCAGCAATAGTAATTCTTGACAATGTCAGGACTAAGTACATATTTCATCCTTGCATACTCTGTGATGCTACCTGTTTTGGGTATCAAAGGGGAGAACAGCAATCGTCACGATACTGTTCTGTTCCTTTTTTTAGATAAAAAAACTGTTATGCTCCTTGGATGTGTTTTTTAATCTTAAAACTATCTGATAACTAATAAATCTTCCAAATCTGATAACAAAATCGAAAACTATGTAACAAGCAATGATCCCCCAATAACTTTCAGTTACCAACTATGCACATGGTTTCCTTCAAGTCTAAATCAAAGTGAAAAGAAAAGGAAGTCTGTAATGTAAACATTGGCCGGAACTTCATAGCTCCTGATAATGGTAATACTAGAGGTATCCAAGCGCCGTTCTTCTTAGTTTGTACTGACCAGCTTGTGCCTTGTGCACAGCAACTTTGCTTTCACCAACCAACAATGAGCAAATGAGAAGCATGATGAATCACAGTTTGGAGTAAGTAGATTAACTGAGCAAACATGAGTAATTTTGAGCTCAACAAGAGGACGAGGCAATTAAGCAACAGGACGCCAACACAGTGGCTACCGTCGGTGTTTGACAGTCCACAGCTTGCGCTTGACCGACTAGCACAAATAGATGCCTGCCGTGGCCATAAGCAAATTTTCCTCCGCGCATCGCTGCAGCTTTGGCCTTCGCTAAGCATGCGGACGGAATGGTCATGAGCATGGCGAGCTTGGTTTGGTTGCAGATGCCTGCGCGGCCGCACCGGTGGCAGAGCCCAGCGTGCTCCGAAGTCCGAACGGGCATTTCATCGAGCACCCTGGGCGCATCCCTCGAGCTGTGGCATCAAGCATGAAGCATGCATCGTGACGATGAGTTGAAGGGACGGCGGTGTAGAGCGGTACCCTGGTGCATCCGTCACCGCGGATGTAGTGTCTTGCTTCAGTATACCGGATCCCACGCGCCGGAGGGAGGTGTGCCCCTCGCAGGATTCTTGCCTTATCAAGCCCTTGGTTGGGTCCGTTTTGTACAGGAGACGAGGGTGTCCGAGTGGAGGAGGACGCGGCAGCGGGAAGCCGGCGATGGAGCAGGAGCCCCTTGGAGGCGAGCAGGACATTGTGTTGAGGACGGCCGTGTTCGGGATTGAAGCTTCTGGAGATGGTAGCTGTTGGACGGCACGATAAAGATCGGACTGCAGAGATGTCGTGGCCAAATGACATGCCTGGACACGTGGCGAGATAATAAGGCTTGTTCTCTGGTACAGATTTCGTCTTGTAATAATAATAATAATAAAGATAGTACAGTTTGAGTAATTACGTATGGCGGAGAGGAAGTGGCGACGTGGCCAAATGACGGAGCGTTTTTTGGTGTACAAAAACGAAGAGAATGGTAGATTAGTCGAAATCGACAAAGTTTGACCTTTTCAAATCTACCTCATATATTTTGAAATGGAGGGAATACCTTACTGTAATTCTAGACCACAACTTTGATTTTACTTTATATTTCTCTACCTAATAATAAAAAGGCAAAATTTCAGCCCATTTTTTTTCGTCCATCTATTTTTTTGATCCACCTCCTCTAACTATCCAGATTTATATGATCCATGCTCATATGAATACAAATTAGAGTAGGTTGCACCTACCGATGATCGAGATGGAGTCCAATTCTAAGGTGTCGTTGGTTCATCGTTCGGACTCCATGAGGTTTAGCTGATGCACAGTCCAATCAAATCAAATCAAATTCCTCCTCAAACACGGCACATCAACTGACTGCATGTCCATGTTATAATTGATTGCATGTTCATGTTGTACACATATGTGCATGCAAGATACAAGCCATAACACAAACGTCTTTGTGTAGGATTCTATAGACATGATTATATATAATACTAGTAGGATGCCCCACGCGTTGCTGCGGGTATGAAGTAGAAATGTAAAGAGTTTATAATGGTCGAAACTATGAATTAGTAAATACATATATATGGATGTAGTAAGTCAATTACGGAGCTTGTATCCATTGACATACATAGTATAGATTATTTGAACTGGACATCACCTAAATCTCATCTACCCAAACCCCCACCCCTACTATACCTGAGGGTCATCCCCCTCCCAAAATTTTAGGAGTTTTTCTTCATATTATGCATGTTTTGGAGGACCATATGTAATCCATGTGATATGTAGTTTTGCAAGGTTTTTGCTTTTTTTTCTTAGAAACGGTTTAAATTATCGAAATATATCCATGTGGGGTCTTGTTTTGAAGAGTTTATTGCGAGGAATACCATGGTGCAATTGGATTTTAATTATAATACTTGGGTTAGGTGCTACGACTTTTTTCTATTTTAAAAGAAAAAGTTAGTGGGAGATAAATGAACCTTAGTAGAGGTAACTCTATTATATATTTTGAAATGGAGGGAATACCTTACTGTAATTCTAGACCACAACTTTGATTTTACTTTATATTTCTCTATCTAATAATAAAAAGGTAAAATTTTAACCCATCTTTTTTCGTCCATCTATTTTTTCGTCCATCTATTTTTTGGTCCACCTCCCCTAACTGTCTAGATTAGAGTAGGTTGCACCTACCGATGATCGAGATAGAGTCCAATTCTAAGGTGTCGTTGGTTCATCGTTCGGACTCCATGAGGTTTAGTTGACGCACAGTCCAATCAAATCAAATCAAATTTCTCCTCAAACACGGCACATCAACTGACTGCGTGTCTATGTTATAATTGATTGCATGTTCATGTTGTACACATATGTGCATGCAAGATACAAGCCATAACACAAACGTCTTTGTGTAGGATTCTATAGACATGATTATATATAATACTAGTAGGATGCCCCGCGCGTTGCTGCGGGTATGAAGTAGAAATGTAAGGAGTTTATAATGGTCGAAACTATAAATTAGTAAATACATATATATGGATGTAGTAGGTCAATTGCGGAGCTTGTATCCATTGACATATATGGTATAGATTATTTGAACTGGACATCACCCAAATCTTATCTATCCGAACCCCCACCTCTACTATACCTGAGGGTCATCCCCCTCCTAAAATTTTAGGAGTTTTTCTTCGTAAAATTATGCATGTTTCGGAGGACTATATGTAATCCATGTGATATGTAGTTTTGCAAGGTTTTTACTTAGAAACGGGTTTTTTCTTAGAAACGGTTTAAATTATCGAAATATATCCATGTGGGATCTTATTTTGAAGAGTTTATTGCGAGGAATACCATGGTGCAATTGGATTTTAATTATAATACTTGGTTTAGGTGCTACGATTTTTTTCTATTTTAAAAGAAAAAGCTAGTGGGAGATAAATGAACCTTAGTGGAGGTAACTCCATTGATGATGTCAGCTGACATCACTTTTGAAGTCTCAACCAATCAAAAGCAAGAGAATTACTTAGTGGGAGTTAAGATTATAGAAGTTATAGATAACTCTCTATGGGGCTTTATTTACGAAGGCCCTGTCCAAGTAATGGAAGTTTTCTTCGTTCGTCAAAACTTGAATTCCAGTCAATTGATACGGACAACTTTCTGACTTGAAATTTATTATTTTTATATCTCATAAAATAAGTTGAGTTTGGACAAGATATTTTACAAGGTTGTATATCATCATATCATCTACATGTGTGATTTTTTTTATGAATTTAGATGACTTTTTTTTGCTGTGGTTTATACGGATTTTCACGGAGAGGTTGGTTTGCAATTGATACGTTGCCTATATCTATTCCTAGATCGTTGGCGGAGTTGGAGACAGATATAGGCTTCTGCTGTTAGTTCCTCCAACAGAGTTAGGGACCGACACAAACCGAAAGACTTCTCTAAATCTGTAACACGAGATGCAACGAAAACCAAATTAAGGTGACCCTGCACTAGATCGACATCAGAACAAAGCACAGATTAAAACGATACTAAATCAAATCCAGAATCCATCCCGCCCATGACACGAACTTGGTAGGCAACAAACGACACAAGCCAAATCCAGATTCCAAACCGAGTCCAAAACAAAATCACATACGAAATTGATCAAAATCATATAGAAGTATCAAAAAGAGGCAACCATCGGTACGATCTGGGCCTCGACACCGGCAGCGGCGGCAAGGACCTGGTTCAGCAGCCGGCTGCCCGAGGCCATGGTGACAGGCTCAACGCGAGAGTGCACCGGTCCCGCGACACTACGCTTACTAGAGACGCCGAGACCTTGGAGCCTAGGAAGTCTGTGGAAACACGCGGCGTGGCGTAGAGGATATGCGTGAGGCAGCTGGTGCTCGAGCAATTCCTGCTGCGGTTATAGAAATCCATAAACCTCTCTAAGACGTCGTTGGACTGCTGGAATCTAAAGAACTCCGTGTGAGAGTGGCTTTTATATTTTTTTTTCTCGTTGCAACGCACGGATATGTTTTCTAGTATTTATTTATTTTAATTAGGAATCTAAATTAGTTAATATAATGAGATTTGGGTCAAAAAATTGACAACCAAGAGAAAATAAAACTTAAACATACCAACACCCAGGACATGCATGCATGGAACAGCACTTTGGCCTTTTGGAATCCTGGAAAGAGGAGAGAAATCTCGTTTCGATCACTCGTGGAATTTACTAGCTGCTGCCTACAACAAGCCCATAACTGTAGGGCAATAATACTTTCTCAGCAATGAAAAGATACCGAGAACTTCTTGTACATGCATGCTTAGCTTGTAGTGATCGATTGATCGGGAGCAACTTCTATTTCTTGATCTCCTTGCACCGGTCCAGATGTGCCTGGAACACAATTAAGGAACCTTTGGGTTCAGTGTACTTCGGTTAGGTGGATGGCATTACAAAAGAGGCTGCTAGTAGATAGCTAGGTAGCTCAGCTCGCCAAGCTTGTCAAAAGATCCGGTTACCCGGCTTTGATTTATAATAAGAGAAGAGTAGCATGCAGCATTCTCACGCCGCCTAGGCTATATAGAGTCGCTAGTACATAAATTATTTCTCTCAACATTGGATTTTTTATTTCTAGTGGCGGTTTCTCTTGATATTGGCCAGCAGAAATCAAACATCTTTACAGGCGGTTTTTTTTTAATAAAACTGCCACTAGAAATCATATATTTGTAGTGGCGGTTAAGAAAACTGCCAATGAAAATCATATATTTGTAGTGACGGTTTCTTAAGAAAACCGCCACTAGAAATAATTTGAAAACCTGCAATCAAATTTGCAGTGGCGTTTCTCTTAACAAAACTGCCACTAAAAATCCACGATAAATAGTTTGAAATTAATTTTTTGAGTTTTTAGATGACCTCGTATAAAAAAAACCACCAACATAAAAGTTATAGATCTTAAAAGGTTATCAAACTTTGTAGTTGACAACATTTTCATTTGAAATCATCTTGTCATGAAAAACTACGTTTGATTTTGTCAAATTTAAAATTCAAATTTTATAAACAACCTCGGATGGAGAAACTACCAAAATAGAAGTTGTAGATCTCGAAAAGTTATAAAACTTTATAGTTGATAGCTTTTTCATTTGAATTTATTTAAGGCCACAAACAATCAATTAATGATCGGCCGAGGATAATACGTGGGGAACAAACTCTAATGTAGACACAAGTGAGTGATAAATGGAGTGGTAGAGGAGGCTACGTGCGATGATGAGGTCGGTTCAAATCCAAGCAAGCTGCGTATCGCATCGATTCTCGTCATGAAAAAAATCCCGCGACATGCTATTTTTTAGTTTGCTAATTTTAAATGTTTTTAGTTTGCTATTTTTAAAACCCGATTTATATTTTTCGAAACAAGCATTTGTAGTGACAGTTTTCTTAATAAAACCGTCACTACAAATCGATTTACACCGGCGGATTTTTAAAAAAACAGCTAGTGGAAATTATTTGTACTTACAATTCTCAAATCACCGCCCGTGGAAAAATTGATTTTCACCGACCTCTTCCACCGACGGGTTCAAAAACGCCAGGTGAAAATGGCTGTACAGCCGCCACTACCAATCTTCTCTGTACTAGTGTGTGTTACATAACTAACTACTCACTACCCACTTGATCAACCATTATAGGCTTGTGAGCCTTTCCTCCTGCTAATGACCATTGATATGCAGTGCCCTTGATCGTCCTTGATCTCCGCAAACAGAGCTTGTGCTGTTTTCCTGCATTCCTTGAAAATAATCGTGTTCCTTCCGTTCCAAATGCACCATAGAGGCATGGTTGATGGATCGGAGTAACTGTATCTCCAACCCATCACTCCCCTCGGTCTTCAAAAGATATTTATACAATTATAAAATAATAATAAGTCAATAATTTAAACTTTGATCAAATTTATATAGAAATATACTGATATCGTTAGATGTGTAGAAAAAAAGAAAATGATATACATAGTATACCTATTTGGATTCATGAATATTGAATTGATAATATTTTATTTAAATTTAACTTTGATCTAAATTAGAACTGCACTTTTAGGAGATAGTGTATCATTATAGCTTTGATGTAATTAGAGATGGTAATGAGGCCTCGATTCCCGATTTCCCATGAAGAATTCCAATGCTAGGGGAAGATGATGGGGCCAATTTAATTTCCACAGGGGTTTAAAGTGGGGGAAAAAATTAGTCCCCGTTGTGTTTCATGTGGATAGGCTTCCCCGTTCCTCACAGACCCGCACTACGAAACGCTTTTATTTTTTCTGAATCAGAACTTTAGTTTGTTAAAACTCTACTAAAAGCTCAACATATAGCCTGATATTAATAGCAAACTTGTTCAATTTATATTAATTTGACATAATATATTTTGTTTAACGGGGATGGTCCCCGCACGGAGACAGGGAGATGGCAGGAAAATCTCCCGTGAGAATTCAGGGACAGGGACGAGCGAAGCTATACCCTACCCCACCCCTGGAGGGAATTTCCCCTGGATGCAATGAACCATGCTCCATGAATCGAACGGTTGGTACACACCACCCAACAGAGAACAGGCTTTCGTCTCCCAATCCGCTGCGAGCATGCGTATTTCTGCTTGGTGCTCCGGCCTCCGGGAGATGACAGTGCCTACTCCCTCCGTCCCATTGAGAACGTCGTCCGGGAAACGTGTTTGTGAAGGGGGCACGGTTTTCCAACGACAAACTCCATGGGACGGAGGGAGTAGCTAGGTAGCTAGTCAGTGGTTCTGGTCCCAAGCATTTGGCGAGGCTGCATCTGGTTCAGGCAACTTTACTACGGAGTACGTGCTCGACCAACAACAGCCCTGGGAGCCACGACATCTATCGTTGGTTCGTACAGAGGAAAAAAAAAATGTGGTCACAGGAAAGAACCACAGTCCACAGTTTCCTCGATCCATCGTCGTCTTGGAGTTTGACCAGTAGCAGCCACAAGATCCACCCCCCCTCTCTCTCTCTCTCTCTCTCGTCGTCGTTGTTTGTCTCTAGATACACGCTTCTCCCACCTGCATGACGGCAACCGTGGCATGGCTATAAATGCAGGCAGCCGAGCGCGCAAGGCCTCCACACGCCTCACTCCCTCTGCCCACCCACCTACCTAGCTAGCCAAGGCCTCGATCATGGCGGCTACTACTTCTCGCCCTGCTGCTGCTGCTGCTGCTGCTCTGCTGGTACTAGCAGCCGTCGTGGCCCTGGCGGCGGCCGGCGACGCCGCCGAGCTGGATGGCAGGTACCCGCCGCTTGCGCCGGGCCTGTCGTTCGACTTCTACAAGAAGAGCTGCCCCAAGGCGGAGTCCATCGTGCGTGAGTTCCTGTCGTCGGCGGTGCGGCAGAACGTGGGGCTCGCCGCCGCGCTGATCCGGCTCCACTTCCACGACTGCTTCGTGCAGGGCTGCGACGCCTCCATCCTCCTCGACTCGACGCCCACCCAGCCCAGCGAGCAGCTCTCCATCCCCAACCGCACGCTCCGCCCCGCCGCCTTCAAGGCCGTCAACGACATCCGCGCCCGCCTTGAGAAGGCCTGCGGCCGCGTCGTCTCCTGCGCCGACATCGTCGCGCTCGCCGCCCGGGAATCCGTTGCCCTGGTATGTTATATTATTATACCTACGCGAATAATATTGCTTTGTTTTTTGTAAAAAAAATTATTGACTGTTGTTGCATGCATCCCACTCACTTAATTCTATACTTTTCCTTTTTGTTATTGATTGAAAAACACGTACACGCACGCACACCCCGTATTATGTACGTATGCCGTGTGGTACATGTAACTTGTGCTAGCTTCACATGTACCGCCCTGCTTTTTCAACATCATCAACATGGCAAGAGTATGTGTAGTGAAACAGAAAAGAATCTACTTTGTAGGTACACAAGTGTTTATTTGCATATATCCACAATTAAAAAAAATACTCGACATTTTTTGAAATGAGAAAAATGATCGATCATCGATCGTTCAGAGGGGGCTAGCGTTGATTCGGCGCGCGGCGACAAGCCGTGCATGGTCGTTGGGCAATAGTCAACCAGTGACGATTAGTCTCAGCGTAGCTTTGGGTGCGGCCAATTTCTCATGGGTTTAAACCTCTAGAGTTAATATAAGCTCTTATAGCTTACTTTGCTTTAAATTTGGCGCGAGCTAGCCTTTTGTCGTTTACAAAAGAAATAATGCATGAATATGTCCATACAGTTTATCAATATTTTGAAACAAAAAGAAAAGTATTTATAGCTACTTTTTTAAATAATAGTTTTAATAAATAATTGTCGAAATATCACCCTATACTATATTAGTTGAACATAACAAAATACAAGGTTTTTTAGTACTGTATCAAAAACCAGCTTGTACTAATCCATTCATCACAAAGGCACAACAATTTTTTTAACTGCCACAGATCGATGTTACTTTTTTCCTTCTTCTAATTTGTACTTTTTGCCAAGGATTTTCTAATAAATATACGTAAGTGTTTCTAAACGAAAAGGCAGACAGATTCTATTGCAAGAATTGTTATAGTAGTTCCTTGATAACGAGGGAAAAAAAATACCTACCTCGTCGTGCCTAATTAATACATGTACGTGAGATGCATGCATGTCATCATCTTCCTGTTAGCTACCACTTTATGAAAAAAAATACCTACCTCGTCGTTCCTTGATAAATATACGTAAGGTTGAATGGTCTCCGTCACATTTCATGTCATTGAAAATGCAGCGGCCGGCAAAGTACTAGGAGAGTTTAGATGAGACATACAGTACGTGTCAGTGTCACTCTCTCCCCACATGGGTGGATTATGGTCCGCTAACAACTGTGCGCAGATCAGATGCGTTCCTTGGTCGTCGATGTCGGCTAGCACGTCATCATCTTCCTGTTAGCTACCACTTTATTACTATTAACAACTGATTAGTGTAATTGACAGAGTTGTTAACTAACAGAATCTACTAGCCACTTTTGATCATCTATATTATATCGCTCATCACTGTGCGGTTGTGCCTGTGTGCAGGGTGGCGGTCCGTCGTACATGGTGCCGCTGGGCCGGCGTGACGGCCTAGCGCCGGCGTCGGACGACGAGGTCCTCGGCGCGCTCCCGGCGCCGACGTCCAACGTGCCGACGCTGCTGTCGTTCCTGGCCAAGATCAAGCTGGACGCGACGGACCTGGTGGCGCTGTCGGGCGGGCACACGGTGGGGATCGCGCACTGCGGGGCGTTCAACAACCGGCTGTTCCCGACGCAGGACCCGACGCTGAACAAGTTCTTCGCGGGGCAGCTGTACGAGACGTGCCCGACCAACACGTCGGACAACACGAGGGTGAACGACGTCCGGACGCCCAACACCTTCGACAACAAGTACTACGTGGACCTGCTCAACCGGGAGGGGCTCTTCACGTCGGACCAGGACCTGCTCACCAACGCCACCACGCGGCCGCTGGTGACCAAGTTCGCCGTCGACCAGAACGCCTTCTTCGAGCAGTTCGTCTACTCGTACGTCAAGATGGGGCAGATCAACGTGCTCACGGGCTCCAAGGGACAGGTCCGCGCAAACTGCTCCGCGCGCAACAGCAACGGTGGCGAAGAGCTGTCGTCCTCGACGTGGTCGTCCGTCGTCGAGACCGTCGTCGACGCCGCCGGCAGCCTCGTGCTGTAGACTGCTGTATATATCGATCCTACACAGCAACCAGGAAGGTAGTAGTTTTGTGTGTAACAAACAGTTTGATGAAGCTTGCTTGCTGTTTAGCTCCTCAACCACGTCGCGAGTCCATGCGCGCGTATGCACGCATGTTGTAACCAATAATAATTAAGCGGCTAGCGATCGATTGGAAATAAATAAGTTCATGGGATGGAAGTATACACAAACGTACGACGACAACGTTGATGATGGCATTGGCAGCCCTGCAGCCTGCAAGCTGCAGGCAGGGCACCAGCAGTAGGGATGAAAACGAAAATGATAATTTCCGATTTCCGGGAATCGTTTTCGAGATTTTTTCGATTTTTAGGGCTAAATGGAAATGGTAGTGGTAATCGAAAAAACGAAAATGATAACGGAAAAAATAATCGGAAATGAAAGCGAAAATGATTTTACCCTCTTCCGATCGTTTCCGAAGATTACCGTATTTAACCGGTAATTTCCGTCGGTAGTTACCGATCAAGGCCTTGCATCCTATTTATGGCAATTGGCAATCACGTACAAGCATGATGTATGCACATCTGTACACACACGCAAAGCACATAAGGCAAATATTTTTTTGGAAAGAGACTATATGGCAAATTTCATCCGTAAGGCAATCAGCCAATCACCAATCAGCCAGCGCCAATCACGTACTGGCGTATTGCAAGTCTCCATCTCTAAGTCGTAACTCTAGCCAGTCACCGTGAGCACTGAGCACGAACAGACTTTGAGGCGACGAGCGCCAGCACCTCTCTCCGCGGCGGCCGACGGCACCAACCTGTTTACCTTCTTCCCATCCCATCCTGGCATCAACGGATCCATTGAGTTGATAGTTGACAATGCCACCGGCTGGAGATTCAGCATCCCGAGCTCGATTGATGGAGCCGCCACCACCATTGCCTACCGATGTTGCTGGCTCTCAGAGCTCAGCAGCAGCCGCACCATTGTCAGGTAAAATTAAATATTCATTTGTCTATGTGACTATGATCTGATCGTCGTTGTTTAGGCTTGTTCACTTGTATCTTGGTTTGATCTGCAACTAGGTTCAAGTCACTACTCAGTAATTTAATACTTGATGAACTTGACTGAACTATTGTTGTTTCCTGCTATTTTCTTGTACATGTCACCTACTGAACTCATTCATAAATCATGGGTCATTGCATTTTTTAGTAGTTCGTATACTTGTTGGGCAGCATAAGTAGGATGAATTCTCAGAATATGGATGGGAAGATGTGGCTGGTGACGATGATGACATGCCTGAGGTTCATCTATAGGAAGCCTACAACCTCCACTGGAGAAGGAACTCTAATAATTCATGTTTTTATCACTATGCTATTTCAAATCAACTTAGAACTTGATCGTTTATTGTGTCTTTGTCAAGAACTATCATACTGTTGCGTGGTTTGCTGCTGTTAGAAACCTAAGATGATGTGAACTGTGTGGTTTTAGCTTATGTCTCGTCAATTATGGATTTATTGATTATTGTCATGTGAGATAGGTCAAATTATATGGCACTTATCATGTCCTACAGTTTGGCGTGTTTATCGTATTTGAGGATATCGTTTTCATGGATTCCGATCGTTATCGATGTATTTTCGATCGACTACTACCGGTTTCGAAATTACCGGAATATCGGTGCCGTATTCGTTTCCGAGAATACCGTATCAATTTCGTTTTCGAGAGAAAAATGTGAAAATGAAAGTGATTTGGCCTCCTACCGATCGTTTCTGACCGTTTTCATCCCTAACCAGCAGAACGAACAGATCCATCTGCTACGTGCCCGCGCCGCGAATGTCATTGTCAGCCCAAGGATGCATGTGAGCCGCGGCAGCATAGGATGGCGAGGCCAGCGGCGACGCCGCACCCGAAGCCGAGGGCAACAACCCCGGACGTCAACTCGGCCACGAACGCCGTCTGGTCGCTGCCGGACTGGAACACCAACTCCTTGCTGCGCTCGTCCAGGACCACGGGGATGGTGGTGAAGGCCAAGCCCACAAGCAGCGCGCCCAGGGATGACGTCACAACGGCCAGCACGCACACCACCACCATCACGCCGGAACTCAGGTAGCCGGCCGCCGGATCGGGAGTCGCCAGCTGCTCGTCGCCGCCGCCGCCCGCTTCTTCATCTCCTTCTTGCTGTGGCTGCACCTGCACCTGCACCTGCTGGTTATTCAACGCGCCGCCGCCACCGCTCTCCAGATCCATATTGTACACCTCGATCGCCGATGTTACAATTGCTAAATTAAACTAAAACTTTTTTATAATAAATAGAACCAATAATTGAAGTCACAATACGGCGCGCCTGCCCTGATCGGACGTCTTCCGGATGCAAGGGCCCACAAGAAAGCCCAATTCCTGGAGGCCCAAGCGTACGCACCCGCATGCATTTGCCTTGCCAAAATACCCCTCCTGCAACAACAGCAGGAAGCTGGAGGAGATGTGGCAGCAGAGTTCATTTTTCATATATTAGCATAGCATGCATTGTTTCTTTTAAAATATGATTAATTTGCAGCAAGTTAATTAGCAGCAGTTTGTTGAAGCTTGTTGTTTAATTTCTCAAGCTAGCCTCGAGGTCCATGCGCATACATATGCATGTTGCGACAGCTAGTTGTGTGATCGATTGGAAATAAATTAAACTAAAACGTGTGTTCATGGGAGTTCATGTGATCGGATAGATGACGTACATATAATATATTATTATAGATAGTAGACAAACGACGACGACGACGGCATTGTCTTGCCCGGCGGCCTGCGGCCTGCAGGGCACCCGATGGATCGATCTAGGGCCTTGGAGGGTTTTCGCTGTATGCCATTAAAAAAGTTGGCAATCTCACCAAAGGACCTCAAAAGTTCAATCTATCAGCAGCGCAAGTTCGATAAATTTTTCTCTTCCACGCCATTCCGTCTGTTCCTCTACTTAACGGTGTCAAACTACACTGGAAAAAAGTCCTCAATGCCCTTGAGTCACTAACAGGCGTGTCCCACCATTTTCTTCTTTCTCTGTCCATGACAAGCGGGGCCCCACGCGTCATCCCCAACCTCTGGCCTTCCCGGCTGGCCTGGCCGCCTTCGCGCCGGCCCGCGCCCTAGCGCCGCCCGCGCTGGCCGAGCCCGCCCGCGCCTAGCCCGCTTCGCCTCGCCAGCGCCGCTGCCGCGCCCGCAAGACGCTGCGCCAGCCAGGCGGCAGCGCGCCGAGCACACGCTTGCTGGCGAGCCCCCGGCGCCAAGCCCGCTTCGCACCGCCAGCGCGGCCGCGCTCGCTTCGCGCCGGCCGGGCTGCGCCAAAACCCGCTTCGCGCCCGGCAGACGCCGCGCTGCTGCCGCCGCGTGGCGGAAGCTCCCCAGCGTGCGCCATGCGCTGAAGCTCCCAGCGCTCGCGCGCGGCTGGGCGGGCTTTCCCCGCGCGCCCATGGCGGCCGGGTGGGGCTCCCAGCGCGCCCAGGGCGGCGGGCGAGCTCCCGGGCGCGGGACGCCCGCTGGCCGGGCGAAGCTCCCGAGCTCCCGGCGCGCATGCCCACGGGCGGCTCGCGCCGGCACGCCCGCGCCGCTCCGCGGCCGCGCCGCGCGCCAAGCCCGGCGAGCTCCCCGGAGCTCCCGGCGCGCATGCCCACGGCGGCTCGCGCCTGCACGCCCGCCGCCCGCTCGCGGCCAGCCGCCGCAGCGCCAAGCCAGCGCCGCCCGCCAGCGCCCCAAGCCAGCGCCGCCCAGCGCGTAATGTTCTTGCTTGCCGCCCGAGCTTCAGCGGCTAAGCTTCGCTGCCAGCGCCACGCTCCCTTAGCTAACTGCGCGCCCTAGTGCGCCCATGGGGGAAGAAAAGGCCCCGCGCCGCCGTGCGGACGAACAGGCCCTCTTTCTCCTTCCCTGCTCCTCTCTCCCTCTCTTCTCCTCCCTTCCCTTCTCTCTCGTTCTCTTCTCTTTCCGGTCAGCACAATGAGATGAGGAAGGGTATTGAGGACATTTGCACTGATCGGCCCCACACGTCAGGGGTCACAAACACCAGAAAATAAGCGGAGGATGGACGGAATGGCGTGGAAGAGAAAAATTTATCGAACTTGTACGCTGCGGATAGATTGAACTTTTGAGGTCCTTTGGTGAGATTGCCAACTTTTTTAATGGCATACAAGGAAAACCCTCAGGGCCTTATTCTCTTTGCATGCAAGTTGCAAGTTTTTGCACTCTCTCCATCATATCAATTTCTACCCGTATATATGGAGCATTAAATGCAAGTAAAAAAATAACTAATTATACAGTTTAGTTGTAAATCACGAGACGAATCTTTTGAGCCTAGTTAGGCCACGATTGGACAATATTTATCAAATACAAACGAAACGCTACAAAGTCGGGGGAATGCAACTTATTTGCGAACTGAACGAGGGCCTATATTGAATCTTATCTCGATCAGCCGAACAAACAAGAATTCAATGTGAGCCGCGGCAGCATCGGAGGGCGAGGACGGCTGCCACGCCGCACGCGGCGCCGAGGAAGACGACGGCCCACACCAATTCTGCCACGAACGCCTTCCTGTCGCTGTCCAGGTCGCCATCTCGCCGGAACTCAGGTAGTCGGCCACCGGATCGGGCGTCGGCAGCTGGTCGTCGCCGCCCGCTTCTTCTTCTTCTACGTCTTGCTGGAGCTGCACCTGCTGGTTATTCAACGCGCCGCCGCCGCCGCATGGACGGGCCCACCATGATTCAATGGTATTCAGCTGAATACCCAATTTTTTTGGCAAAAAAATTTATAGGTATAGTGCATATACATGTATGTATATGGAAAAAAGAATAATACAGTCGTATGAGGACCTTTACAGGCAAATGAGCTTCATTTTCAATTGTTTCCTTCTCCTACAGATGGCCCATCAAGCTGAGTGGCCCAAATAGGCCCAAAACCGGCCTTCTCTTTCCCCTGCCTGCTGCCTCTCGCACGAACACACCAGGAGCCGCTCGGCGTCGCTCACGGCGCTTCACGCTCGGTGTTTCTCGATTCCACTTCCCGAACCCTAACTCGGTGGCTCGCGATCGACGGCGGGCGTCGCGGCGGATTGAGGCGCGGGCGGCGGCAAGCAAAGCAGAAGACGCCAGCATACCGGGTTGGGCGGCGGTAGCGGCCGCGCTAGGCATCGCCAGCGCAGAAGCGCAGCAGCGGCGGAGCGGAGCGGCGGGCGGCGAAGCCGGGCGACGCAGCGTGGTAGCGCCGCGCACGCAGGGGCGAAGCCGGCGTCCACCGTGACACCACGCAGCCGCAGCAGGCGCGAGTACAGGCCGGCAGCACCAAGCAAGGCGGGGCGGCCGGCTGTTTGGCGCCTTTGGCGGGCAAAGAAGCAGGAGCCAACACAGAAGGAGAGAGCTACTTCCTGTAAGTTGAATGCAGTCTCCTTAAATCCCAATTCCTATTCAATTTATTACTTGTTAGAGTCTTAGCCTCTTAGGGATAGAAATTTGTCCCCAAATTACTTAGCCTAGTCTCTTGATTTAATTTTAGGTCTCAAATATGAAGAGAAAAAACAGTAATACCACAGATTTGAGGAGTTTCTTACAGCGGGCTGCTGCAAAGAAGCAGTCACAAGCCGAAGTTCAACAAGAGGTAGAGGGAGGTATTCCCTCTGCTATTGAGAGTTGTATGCAACTGATTGTTTTTGAAGGACAGCCCGATGGCAATGGTCAAAGCACAATTCCATCAGAACCAAAAGCAGTGAGAGTGGAGGCTGAGCATACAGTAATAGAAGAGGAAGATGCCATATCCCTGAATGAATCAGATTCTAGTGATGAAGACAATGCTGACATGTACAAAATTGAGCATGATCCTGGATTGAGGGTTCCTATCTCAAGCTATGCTGTGAATGATCAAGATTCAGAAAGATGCAAAATGAAGCAAAATGATTTTCCGCAACATGAATGTGGAGGTATGCGCCGTTTCAATCGCAAATGGTTTGATGAATTCAAGTGGTTGGAGTATAGTGTCCAGAAAGATGCTGTATTTTGCTTTGTTTGTTACTTGTTCAAAGATAGCCACAAATTTGCTGGTGGAGATAAGTTTATAGATGAAGGGTTCAGAAATTGGAACATGAAATCTAGAATTCGTAGGCATGCTGGTGCTGTCAATAGTGCTCATTCAGAAGCCCAAGAGAAATATAATTTATTCATGAAACCTAAATCATCAATTCGTGAGTCTATTGCCTCAAACACCATAGAATTGAAGGCTCGATATTTGGCTCGTTTGAAATGGTCACTCCAGTGTGCAAAATATCTTTGTCGTCGTGGCTTGGCTTTTCGTGGTCGTGATGAGTCTTTGGATTCATTGAATAAAGGCAATTTTCGAGAACTTTTGTCATGGCTTGCAGGAAACTTTGAAGAAGTAAATAAGGTGGTTCTAGAAATGTTGCCACTTTGGATTCATTGTGTTGTTGCATATCGTCCAAATGACTATTAGACTATATATTCGATATGTTGCCACTTTGCTTTGTTGAACTATTGGAGTATTGGTACCTATTCATGTTAATAATTTCAATTTATGCTCAATTATTAGCTGCCTATATATTGTGGAATTTTAACTGTACGGCATCATACATGCTGAGTATTTGTTATTGGGTTGCCAAAAATTTTTTTTTGGTACTCCTATGTATTTTGAATACCAAGCCCTCAATTTCTGGGCCCGCCACTGTGCCGCCGCCGCCGCCGCTCTCCAGATCCATATTGTACATCGTCGATGTATACACATACGATGGCAAACTAACTCAAATTTTGAGTTTGTTCTGCTTTTTTAATTAATAATAAGAAGAAAAGCTAGCCGATTGAACTCCATCAGTTAGCCTGCCCTGATCGACAACCAGATCCTTGAGCTTTCCGCGCGCACAGGCCGTCTACTTGTGGGCCGCCATATAAATGCAACAGCCCGCAAGCAAGCCCAAATTCCGAGAGGCCCGCGTACGCATCCGCATACACCTCCTGCAACTGCAACAAGAAGCAGCCGGGGGACACTGGCATCCGTCCTCTCTGCTTCTCGCACGCTGCTCCCTCATGTTTCGTAGCAAGCATTCAGAACCACAATCCGCTAGTAACAATTGTCGCTAGATATGCTTGCCCCTGTTTCTTACTCAAGCTATATATATATCACACATATAATATCCGATGTTTGTCATTTTGGTTTGGAAATAAATTGTCAATCAATGAGATGTTTTACAGTGGTTGGATGTAATGTAATGCAATGCAATGACGAATCTGAGAATGATGAGGCCGCCCGACGCTGCCAACAACCCCTCACCCAGAAGGAACTGCTTTCTGGTCGAAGCAGGGTCGTCGTCCGTCCTCCGAGGAACGATGTGCAGCAGCACCACAGCGATGAACAAGACGCCAAACGCCATGCACAGGACGCCCAGAAACAGGACCGTCACCTCCGCCGTCCAGTCCCACTTCGCCGGCGCCGGCTTCGGCTTCGAATTCCCCTCCTGCTGGTTCAGCTGCCCAAGCTCTATATCCATATCCTCCTCCATAGTTCAAGAGCTGATCGATGCCTGCCAAGATCTGCTGTACGTCCGTCCGTGTGTTCTCTTCCTCTCCGGTGTGTCCATATATACCTTTCAGCTACTGCACAGGTCGGTTTGGGATCGGACGAGCACTTGCATTATATTGGGAAAAAAAAAAGGCAATTGCATTGCATGCATACACAGTTTTGGTATGCGTAGAAACGGATGTTTTCCGATCCTTTCATGGACTTATTATTACTATAAATAAAGACAGATATGATTTAGTATAGTACTAGTAGTAAAAAAAAGGAAAGATGTGAAGGCACGCAGTTTCTTGTCTAGCTCCGATCCAAAGTTTGCGCTTCATTACTTGCATAAATAAATTCAGGAAGCGTGTCATTGTCTCATCGCTTCCCCCCTTTGGAATACAAGATGCCGTCCTCTGCCTGCTATCTTAGCTAACAGATGCAGATAGCTGCGTTTGGTGCAGGAGGCAGGAGCTCTTCAGACGTCTTGTGCCGCTTGGGTGGAGAGAGGCGATGAATCAAGTGAGGCGGCATTGCACCCGGATTCAACAATCTGTGCCACTGTTTGGTTCGGCTTTTTTTTAGGGTAATTTGGTTCGGCTTTTTACATGGCAAACAGGAACGCTGTTGAAAGGCAAGAGCAATTCCAGCAGTATATATTGGCTGTAATAGAGCGTTTGGTGGAAAAATATCCTCTAACAACTTTTTAATTAGATTTTAAAAATATATTGTCATTATTCTCTATTCCACATATTTTTCTCTTTGAAACTCAAAATAGAGAGCAAGATCGGCTGAGTATATATATATGTTAAGGTATAAAAAGTTGCTGTTGCATCGTAGAAAAATACAGAGAATATTTTCTATTTATACGACTCTCTAAATGATTTTAAAAGTGATTTTAAGAAATCCTCATAGCAGAGAGGCCTCTATTTCGAGCTGTCCACTGTCCTTATCTAAGCAATCTCCCTACATGGCCTAATAGGCCCCCAGACGCCTAGGATCGACAGCACCACATTTGCGTACTATTCTCAAAAAAAAAAAAAAAAAAAAAAACCACATTTGCGTTCTAGTCTACTTGTGGCATTCTCTCTGCCCATGATGATTCATCTAGCAAACTAGCTAGTAGTCGGGGAATTGAAAGAAGATCCCCACAAGGAACCTGAGAAGAATGAAGGCACCGAGCGCGAGCATGGAGCCCCCCACCCCAAATTAAGGGCTTTCTTTTTAGCAGCACCCGCGTCGGCCATGTACAGGACCATGACGACGACACCCAACGCCATATCATGTACAGGACGCCCAGCAACAGAAACGGCACCTCTTCCTTCCACTTCCAGATCAGCATGTTGCTGTTGCTGTTCCACACCTCGCCCTCAGCTCCTCGCACAGCGGCAGCTCCTAGTAGGTCTTCGGCGGAAAAGCCTCCTCCTCCAGTCTCGGTCGTCTTCTTCGCCGTCTTATTAGTATCCTCCTCCTGGTCGGGGTTCATCAGCCCTTGCCCAAGCTCTAGATAGATGTCGTCGTCCTCCATAGCCGATCGATTGATGTGCTAGCTAGCTAGCTGTAAGTACGTGTGTCCTCGATCGATCTCTTCCTCTCTCCGGCCGGCCCGCGCGTCATCCATGCATATATATGCTCAGCTTTCAGCTAGCTCTACCGAGTCCGATCGACGACGTATACATACAGTTAAGTTTGACTAAATTTTTTAAAAAATATTAGTAAATTTTATCTCTAAATAAATTTATTATAAAAATATATCCAATGATAATCTATCTAATAATACTAATTATACACCACAAATATTATTATTTTTATATATATTTAGTTAAAGTTATTTTTTAAAAAGCACAAACGACGCTTAAAAAAAGGACGGAGGGAGTAAAAAGATCGGTTACAGAAATACATTTTATAATATTTTAGTGGAACGTTGCAACACACGTACGTGCACTTGTTTATCGGAAGAAATTAAATAAAAGGCAATCTATCTGACTATTAATTTCCATACACAGTAGTTAGTTTTCCAAAGGAAAGAACTGATCAAGTTAGAGAGGAAAGTTTGTGCCAAGTGCCATACTACATACCGCAACCAGTGGTTGGTTCGCGAGAAGGCTCGATCGATCGGCTTAGAAAGGAAGGACACACGCTGATGACACACAGCCACAGGAATAGGATGCAACTAGCAGAAGCCCCCGCGCAGTTGCGCGGGCTAGAGTGTGCTGACTAAAATAGTAGAATAATTAAATATATTAGAATTGTTAAATACTCTGGCCTGGGGATTTTATCGAAGTGTAGAATCTTTTCATCATAAAATACAGAGTGATTGCTCCGAAAAAATTCTTGAATTGGTGCCTTTATTTCTGTAACATATTCTAAGCAAAACATGTGGGAAATTGAAGGCACCTAGAACCAAAAAGGCAAAACATGATTCTCCTCATGTGCACAATAGTAGGAAATGTATGAGCTCTGTAGAGAGAAATTTGACCTAGAACTTAAACATGATTTCCTTCAGAATGCATCAGCTTTATATGTGCAAGCATACTCAGAAATGGAGGACGCCATAGCATGGAAGCATCTGTAGGCTGTAGATATGAGGCTTCAGTACGTAGCTAGTCTTGTGGTCTGCATGATGATAAATAGGGTGTTAATTAGTGGACTTCTGTTTGCATCTCTGTGCCCTGAAATTGTTGTTTTGCAGTGCTTCACAGTTGACACGGAAACCTTTCTTTCCAGCAGCAGCACTGCATACAAAAGTAACTTAAGCTGGTGCTGTAATGATAGTGTGACCCTTCATAAAGTAAATATCTCCTGACTACCTGCAGGTCAATTACAGGGGAGTCCTCATTTGATTGACTATCTGGTCGTCAATTACAGGGGAGACCTCATTTGATTGAGCATGTAGGATGTAGGCATGAAAGCAATAGAACAGTTGTTAGTTAATGTTCCCTAGAAAACATAAAGGGAGCTATGCACCATGGTATGTGCACGGAAAGGAAGGAATCATAATCTTATACATATGTATATGCAATGAAATATGAAATATAGTTGTCGGCAGAAATGAAGATGGTGATATGAATGTATGTTCTGTATTTGGATGACTAAAAATTGTAGTTTATACGAATATAAACAGTGGGCATGGAATAGTTTTGAAATTTTTGAAGTATTCTGTAGAATAGATGGATTTGGCACAGACAAAATCTGTGGAAAGTAAATCGTTAACACAGAACACCTAAACCGGATCCTACACCTACAGTAGACCATATATAGCTGTCCATAATCTATGACACAGGCAAAATGTGTCGAAAGTAAATCGGTAAGCTAAACCACCTAAACCTGATCCGACAGGTAGTGCTAGAGCATACATAGTTGATCACCGAGCTTCTGGATCTCCAAATATCCCTCTCATTTGAATAAATCAAGAAAATTGATCAATTGTAGCTGCTGTTTCTGAAGCTGACTTTGCAAGCTTCTTGATTGCCATGGTTAAGGCAAATTGGGAACTTGACCTTTTTGGAAGGCTTGCCCTGTATATTTCTGGGGGATCAATTGCAGCAAGTACAAAGGTAAAGAAATCACCAATATTAGAAAGCTAAGAACCGAAAGCAACACTACAAATTTAGAATGCATACAAAGAGGCATTATTTGAACAAAATTTCAGATTAGTCTGTAGCAGTTATCTGCATGAATAAGTATTCGATTGAGAGGATATCAAAGTCTTTTACCGATTACTTCAGGTATGTCAAAGTCTTTTACCGATTACTTCAGGTATGTAACTGCCTCCTCATGAAAATCTCGTTCCATGTTTATTTTTTAAACCTGGCACTACCATTGTTGGCACCTGTGGATCGATCATTTGGAGCAGAGGTTAATCACAAATTAATTGGGAGCATGCTTAATTGTTTGGGCAAGGGAGGAAGACATGGCAGGGCATGAAATGATATGGAACTGGTAAATTGAACCAACCAATCTGTGAACGTAGTGGACTGCAGTGACTCATCGACGCCTGAATCCTTTGAATAGAATTAGCTGAAGAAACCTTGCAAACCAATTTTTTTGAGGGCAGCCATAGGCTTGATGTAGAGCGAGGTTGAGAAACCCTCCTGGAATTCCAATCCTGAGCGAATCATAGACTAACACTTAATCGCTGTCATGGTATACAGTAGTTGGAAGGGGAAAAACAGAAAGGGAAAAACACATGACCTTAAACTACCTGGGCTGCGCCACGGTGGGGTGGCCGCGTCGTGGCTCCCCCGTGGTGGCTCGACACAACCTCGGGCCGCCAGAGCCGGGAAGAGGAAGGCGCGGAGCGCCGCCACGAATCCCAGGCGGCGAGGGCGAGCGCCGGGCTGCGTTGCCGGGGCTCCCGTGCTAGCGAGACACGGGCGGGCCGCCGGGCCGGGGGGAGATGTGGAGGTTACAGCGTGAGGTGCAGACGACGTCGCAAGTCAAAGCCGGCGATGGTGGAGCGGTGCTTGGTGGTGACGGCGATGTCATGGCTACCAGCAGCGCGTGACAACCACGGGGAGGAGGGATCCGGCGGCCGTCGGAGGTGCAGCCTGGCCGGGTGCAGCGCCGGAGGCGGAGGGGAGGCAGTGGGACGGCGGCGGAGCGGACCGGGTCGCACAGCTGGTGTGCTGGGAGGGGTGGGTGGGGAGCGTTTTTTTTTTTTTGGCCGCTGAGCGGTCGGCAGCTGAGGGACGGAAGATTTGAGGGGCGTGTTTTTTTTATTGGCCCCAGGAACGAACGGTGGGGGAGGGATGGGGAAAAGCTAGTGGAGTGAAGCTGCATTGGTTGAGTGAAGGCTGGAAGCATCTAAAGGTGCATTACGTGGCTGTGTAGGATGAGTAGCATTGGTGAGGCTAGATAAACGACACGCTGCAGATCGGATGGTTTGAAGATAGTGATGACGCGGCCTTTGGAGGTAGGAGTTTTGGTATACAGAAATAGAGATCTACTATGGTAGATTTTGAAATGAAATGAGCGGCGAGCCTAACACTACAGGCCCTGGAAAGCCATTGCGCAACGATATTATATGCCCGCGGAACCATGGACGGCCCAGGAGGCGTAGGACCAATCTCGCTCGCAAGTTCCCTCTTTGGATTGTGTATATGTAAATTAATAAACTTTCCGTTTCTTCTTCTTTTGCAGTGTGCATGTTGATTATGCTCTTTTTAGCGTGCGTTTGGTTCATGGACGGACGATATGTACCCCTGTCTCGTTTTTTTTATTGGAATTGCTATCTCTTTTCATGTTTGGTTGAAAGAATTAAGAAATAATTCATGTTTTCTGTTTGATTTGAGGGATTTACATATAACATGAGGTACGGTCTTCTTTAAAAAAAAAAGCATGAGGTACGGTCCTTCCATTAGTTAGCATCCGTTAGTTAGCAACAATTATGAGTGGACCCAATTGTCATCCATCTATAGACCCACCTATCTGCCATACAGCGCTTCTATATATTTTTTTTTCCGTAGATTATTTTATCTTCTGTACTGTCCGTGCCAGGCCAAGGCGGCTCATTTGGCCAAAGATAAGCAATGTGAGGCGAGTCAATGGAAAGTTCTATGAAAAAGAAAATGTTAGTAAGCTATGGGTAGATTAAATGAAATCCGATGCTTCTTAGCCTTTCAATTAAAGAGAATCAACTGAAGATATGGTTGGTGAAATGTCCAGCATCCAAAAGAAAAAAAAAGCAGCAGCAAAAGGAGAGGAACGAGACATTTCACCGACCACGACTGTTTTTTTTTAAATTACACAGTACAACGTAGACGCTCATAACACGTATGTACACTCGTCTTCTAGAACATACGTAAGCAAACCCTACCCCTATGAGCACCCTCGAAGAACTGAGCCGGCAGACCTGGAGATTCCCGAAGGCTGCCGCACAGCGCCTCGTTGTCAACGGGAACGCCACTTACCACTTAAAGTATAACGCGGTAAATCCTAAGATAAATCCAGAAAAATACGATCGCCCGTGCCAAATCGAGGAGTTGAACCCGAGTGGGTAGGTTCCACCACAAGAGACCTAACCAACTGATCTATAATCAGTTCGCACCAACCACGACTATTGTGTCCAAGCTATATATACACACAAGGGCCTGTGTGCTTAATTGATTATAGAGGGTCGACCGGTTACGCGACGGTGTTTCGCACCAACCACGACTATTGTGTCCGAGCGTCAAGGGCCTGTATGCTTAATTGATTATAGAGGGCCGACCGGTTACGCGACGGTGTGATATATTTCAAAGGTTTTCTAAGCCTCTCATTTAACTATAGCTGTAGTATCTGTTCATACATAAACACATACCCACGCCACTATACACACCATTTATGTATTACAAGATCTACATATACATTCATATTATAGAAACCGATCTACAGATACATACATATTATAGAAACCACGTCCTATTAGAGATAGATCACCGAGACCAACCATGGCTTTATAGATAATAAGCGCGTGTTGGGTCCTTTTATGGCTTCACATGAAAGATGCCACAACCATTTATTACAGGGTCTAGCATCGAGCTGGGCTCGAACACAAGTGGTGAGTGCTGCAACAAGCGAACTGACCCACCAAGCTACCAACTCGTTCACTCAAAAGGGATTGAGAGAGAAAGAGAGAGCGCTACCTATGGTTGTGTGCCTCTCTTGTCTCTTGTTAGGCAGAGTCAAAGAACTATGTTTTGAAAATTTAATAAAAACTCCCTTTATCAAGAAAAAACTACCATTATTGCTTTTTGCCACTTCCATATCTACTTTGAAATATGATAGAGTGATAAAGTGCATGCATATACGAATTATATTTTCAAATCGAAATGGATTATTTGTTTATTCACGCAGATTGGAAAAACGGTGTGCCAAATCATACAAGACAATATGAGATACATACACATTAATTAAAACATAAGGCCAGATCCCTTGAGCTTCTCTTCCATAATGCAGTCTATCTTTCTCCCCATCTCTTCACTGATGTGATTCACCCAATCCCCCACCATTCCTTTTCTGAAGAACACTGACTTGTCAAGGACCATGTTGCCACGTCGATTGATGTATCCTGCCTTATTGGCATGCAAGCCGCTAAGCTTCTCAAAGCTGCATAACCTGACAACCTTCTCAGGCACCCCATCTTCTTCTTCCTTAATACTAAATGGGACACCAAGGAATGCTGCGATCCTTTTTTTTTTTTGAGGGGAACCGGAGCTTCATTAATTATGATCGCTATTACACTCTCTGGTTATAATATCCATGAGTCCAGGTGGGGTTATAGGCCACTCCACCACCTGCAGATCTCTGGATACAAACCGAGCACAAGCATGCGCTAAGCTATTACATTTCCTACTAATAAACTTTAAACTAAAGTCTTCAAAGCACCGGCTCAGAATGTCCATCTGTGCAAGTATCGTTGAGATCTCTGAACGCTGACCTGCCCGGCCCTCCCATAACCCAGTGAGGACTTGGCAATCAGTCTCCATGATCAACTTCCTGAAACCTCGTACTTGCGCTAGCTGCATTCCATCATAGCATGCCAGGGCTTCTGCTGCCAGGGGACTTGTGCAATGTTCATACCACCTGGCTTTGCCTCCGCACGTCCTGCCGTCTTGATCTCGAAAGATTACCCCTGTTGCCGCTGAGCTAGTTCGGCCGTAGAAGGCCGCATCGGCGTTACATTTCACCCATCCCACAGCCGGCTTCTGCCATGTTTTTCCGGCGCCCTGTGATGGTCTCTCTTTCTTCAGATGGCACAGCTGCCAGAGATCAAATGCCGTATCAATAGCCCACTGTGCCACATATTTCACTGGTCTTGGCTCCTCTCCATGACGTCTACTGTTCCTTGTCATCCAAAGAGCCCACATGCCGCACAAGATTATAGCAGCCACTTTTGGAGGCACACACTCTGGATTGATCAAATCGCGAGCCCAAGATTCAGGGTGCAGAGAGGGGATCTTGATACCTGCCAATGACCTCGCCTCTGTCCAGAAGAGTTTGGCCACTGTACATTCTAGTAGAACATGCCTGATCGACTCCTTATCCGCACCACAGATATCACAGTTGGCTACAGGTTCGATGTGTCTGTGATTGAGGATCTCCTTTGACGGTAGGAATTCATTCACCACCCGCCACCAAAACACCCGGACTTTTGGTGGCACACACAATTTCCAAAGTCGTTTCCAGGTTGCATCTCCAGATGTGGATGCTTGACCAGTGTCCTGGAGCTGCCTTTGCTCTTCAGCCAGACATCGGTATGCTGATTTGACGGAGTATAAACCATGCCTTTCAAACTCCCACGCCCATACATCTTCCCCCTGTGCTCTCACCGACAAGCTCAGAATGGCTTGAGCATCAACTGGACAGAAAGCTTGGTTGATGAGTTCAGCATTCCATCCCCCACTTGCAGTCATGAGGTCTGAAACCCAATTGATGTTTGGCTGCTCAGGGGATGTAATCGGTCTTCCTCCAAAGTGGTTGGGCAGCCACCGATCCTGCCATACCCTCGTCGTGCTGCCATCACTGATTCGCCTGATAAGTCCCTTAACCAGCACTTCTCTACCTGCCATAATAGCACGCCAGGTATGGCTCGCGTGCTTTTTTCGGGTAGCTTGCAGAAACTCTGAATCATGATAGTATCTTCCTTTGAGTACGCGTGCACAGAGAGATTCTGGCTTATGTATCAATCTTCATCCTTGTTTTCCCAGCATGGCCAAATTGAACAATCTCATATCTCGAAAGCCCATGCCTCCATTAGCCTTGGGGTTTGTCAGCAATTCCCAGCGTTGCCAATGAATCCGCCGACTATCTGCTGAACTCCCCCACCAGTAATTCGATATGACTGATCTCATTTTCCGGCAGGTGCTCTTTGGAATTAAGAAACAGCTCATGGGGTAAGTGGGCACTGCTTGGGCAACTGATTTAAGCAGCACCTCCCGTCCAGCACAACTCGCTTCTCGACCACTCCATGATCCGATCAGGTTCCTCATTCTTGTTGGCATGAATTCAAAGGAGTCCTTTGTAGCACGGCCTAGAGCTGTTGGAAGCCCCAAATACCTCTCTGCTAATGCCTCAGTCTGAATGTGTAGGACCTCTCTAACTTCTTGTTTACATTCCTCATCACAGTTAGCACTAAAGAAGATTGCCGACTTGTCTCTGTTTACCAATTGTCCTGAGCTGCTACTATAGATGTCCAGTAGCGTTTGAAGCCGTTGTGCCCCTCTCTGAGAAGCTTCGGAGAATACAATACAATCATCAGCAAATAGCAAATGTGAGATCCATGGTGCATGGATCCCCACACGCACTCCTCTAGCAAGGTACCCCGGTCCAACTGATTTGAGCAGGCACGAGAGACCCTCGGAGCAGAGTAAAAACAAGTAGGGGGAGATGGGGTCCCCCTGCCGAATCCCTCTTGTTGGCTTGAACGGCTCCGACAGCTTGCCATTTACCCTTACCGAAAAGGATACTGATCTGACACACCTCACGACAGTTTGCACAAAGCTCTCAGCAAACCCCAGTTTCAGCATAATCCCTTGTAGGTACTGCCATTCTACTAGATCGTAGGCCTTCGCCATATCAAGTTTAACTGCACAGGCCCCGGTTTTCCCTTTCTTCCGTTTGAGATAATGTATGCACTCGTAGGCGACTAAGACATTGTCCGTGATCAGTCTCCCAGGAACAAACGCACTCTGCTCCTCAGCAATAATCTCATCCAAGATTACCCTCAATCTGTTAGCGAGCACCTTGGAGCAGAGTTTATAGATAATATTGCATAGCAAAATTGGCCTGTAGTTCTTGAGCTCCTGTGGGTGTTTCACCTTTGGAATCAAGACTACGGTAGTCTGGTTGATATCCTCCGGCAGCTGGCCACCATTTAGGAAATTCAGCACCGCTCTAGTTACACTTTGTCCAACCGTCTCCCAATGGTTCTGGTAGAAACCAGCAGTAAATCCATCAGGTCCCGACGCTTTGTGGGCTCCCATCATGAAGAGTGCCTTCTCCACTTCTTGTTCTGAGACCGGTCTCTCCAGGTTTTCATTCATCAGGTTACTGACCCGCTGCGGTACAAGATCAAGCACCCCTTCCGGTTGCAGTGCTGGTTGGGCAGTAAATAGGTTCTGATAAAAACCTTTTGCCATAGACTCCAACTCGGCCTGCTCAGTTACCAAATCACTATTGTCATTCCGCAGCCCCGAGATATGGTTTGTTTTAGCTCGTTCCTTTGACTTCGCATGGAAAAATTTGGTGTTTCGGTCTCCTTCTTTCAACCAGGTCAGACGAGCCCGCTGTTTTTCCATGATCTCTTCTCTCGCTAGGAGTTCAGACATACGGGTCATTAAGCCTTTTTCCCTTCTAGTCGGTCCCGAGAACATGAATTGTCTTCTTTCATTCTCCAGCTCACGACGCAAAGACATCAGTTCCTTTCTGACCGAACCAAAAACCGAGACCTCCCACTCCTGAAAGGATGACTTCATCCTCCCCAAGTTAGCCTGAAGGCCCTGTAGGTCCTGAACATGCTCACCCGTCCCCCAGGTGTCCTTCACAAGCTTCATATAAGAAGGATCCCTCCTCCACATATTTTCATATTTAAAACTCCTTCTCCTTCTGCCTCTACTTCTTCTTGTACGGTAGCATTCAATCACCAAACAACAATGGTCGGACTCTGTTGTTTGCTCATGGTGCACCTTAATATCCCTGAAAGTATCTGCATATGAGGAATTAACAAAGGCTCTGTCCAATCTCACCTTGACATTATGACTTCCTTCTTGCCGATTATCCCATGTATATGGGAGTCCAGAAAACCCGAGATCAACAAAGCCGCAAGCTGATACAGCATCCCGAAAACCATCCATCTGCCGTTCCGGGCGATGCACACCCCCAATCTGCTCACTCGCTTCCAAGATCTCGTTGAAATCTCCCGCACAAAGCCATGGTGCCTCACTCTACCCATTCAGGAAGTGCAGCAGCTCCCAGCTTCGATAACGCAGCTCCCTTCGGGCTTCACCATAAAAGCCCGTGAAACACCATTTCTCGGCATCAGTTGCCGGATCCACCACCATGACATCAATGTGCATCTTATCATATGACTTCAGTTTCACACATACCTCATCAGTCCAGAGAAGGGCTAATCCACCTCCTCGGCCAAAGGTACCTACTCCCACACCATTCTGAAAACCCAAACTACTTCGCAAACTCGACACATCATTGGAGAAGCGCCTTGTTTCCGAGAGAAAAACTATCACAGGGCGATGTAGCTGTACCAAGCTACGAACTTCTTGAACTGCCTCGGATCGCCCCAGACCCCGGCAGTTCAAACTTAGGAGTTTCATTGTGCCCGACGGGGACTGCCTCCCGCAGCCGCCGCCGATATTGGCGTTGTTTGGGAATTTGCCCTCTTTTGCTTCTTAGGCGACGCCTCTGAAGCTGTTGTTCCACCATTTGTACCAGCCTTGCCCAGCTGATTAACTCGTTCCGACACCAGCCCAGCCGGAACTAGAGCTGATGACTCCGCCACCGGGAAATTGAGGTCCGGTGTCAGTGATTCAGAGCTGCCCGATCCTTTGGCCTTGCGTTTTCGCGGCATAGCCTGACGCTCATTATCTTGGGCCTGAAACAACTGACGGTTAGTCTGTGTCTCCTTTCCTTTGCCCCTGTTGGAGGTCGGCCTCTTCTGAGGGGAGAGGACTTCCTCTTTTTCCCCTCGTTCATTGTCAGCAAATGCCTCCTTTGACCGAGAATCCTCCGATCTCGCCCCTATTCCCCTAGACTGCTTCGACCCAGTAGAGGAGCCACTGCCATATGATTCAGCAGCAGCAGCAGGAAAGCTGAGCGTCTTCTTCTTCTTTACCTCTGGGGCTCTAAGCCTTAGATCATAAGGTAGTTTGCCCCGATCGTTACGTAGCACCGGTGCGTCACATTCCAGTTCTGAATGTCCCATAACTCCACAAGACAAACAATAGAAAGGAAGTTTTTCATATTGAATATCAAACCACTCCGGTTCAGCATCCTTTCTTGTTTTCAGAAGCACTCCCCTACGAAGGGGTTTTGCCACCTCGATTCCCACCCTTGCTCTCAGGAACGGGCCACTTGCTTTGCCATCCTTGTCCACATCCAATTTCTTGACCCTGCCTACCAACCCCATGGCACGCTCACCACGGTGACGGTTCATCCACCCCAGCTGAAGATTCAAGATTCGAACCTAGACATCCATGCGATCAAACCTGACCTCCGATGGTTTCAGTCTCTCATCATAATTCTGCAGCAACAATGCATGTCGCCCAACCATCCACGGCGAGCCCCCTAAGGCTCGCTCCATATCCTGCTCCGATTTGAACTCTGCCACGAAAAGGTTTTCCTCCTTTTCGCCAATGGATCTAATTTTCAGCCCGTAGGGATTTCCCCATGCTGGTTTCATGGCACGAGAGATCGTCATAGCATGGACAGTCGCCGGCGACAGGACCTTGCCGACTAGTGCCCACTCCACTGTCTGATTCTCTCCGGCCTCTTCATCATCGCTGAACTCCACCACGTCCTCCTCCTCTGCTGTCAGGTTAAGATTCTGCAGCAGGTCTGTGAAGTGGTCCTCCGGGCCAGCCGAGTGTCCACTCCCTGTCGCAGCCATGGCGACGACACAGGGGAATAAGGGGGTGTGCTGCGTACAGGACGTAGGCAGTCACACAAAAACGATCCCACTCTAGGGTTCCTAAGCGGCACAGCCCTAGCGGGAAGATTTGTGTTCGACGGCGCCGGAGCGGCTAACCGTCGATTTGCGGTGTCTGCCGCCGACTGGGAGTCGGTGGGCAGGGCATGGGCGCCGTGACAGGAGTGGTCGACGGCGTTGCGGAACTAGACCGCCGGCGGTGGCGACCTAGGTCAAGAGCGGGATCGCGATCGCCTCCTGGATCGCCTGCACAGGTGCTCCGAGAAATCCGGACATTCTGGTTCGAGACGAGCTCCTATCAATGCTGCGATCCTTTTGACACACTTCACTGGTTCTGATGTCATATCCTCATACTTGAGAAAAAGAACTCTGTTAGGACTTGCGATGCTCTCCCTCCAGTACTCGAGGCAATGCTCCCAAAAAGGACCATAGGGTGAGAAACCTTCAAGGAACATGGCAAGAGCATCTTCCATGTTGATGCTGTATTCTCTAATAATCTTGTTCTCAAAATGCCACCGAGACACAAAGGCGTCCTTCGGCTCTCGACAAACATACACAATCCGACAACCACAGGAAGTTATGGAGTTTGGGAACAATGAAAAGGGCATATGGGTGGCGAGAAGTCTCGGGGAAGCGAGCGTACTCAGCTCCTCCACACCACCATGAAGAGGGATCTCCATGAATGGAACCACCTCCTAGGGATGACGAAAGAGAAGCAGGTGATTTTCAAACTCATACCTGAAACGATTTGTTATTGTGAAGACGAGTGCCTTCATCCATGTGGTGCCACACTTAGGGTTCGATGCGATGATGGTATCATCTTGGCGAGCTTTGAAACTGTCCTGGAGTTGCATGATGTTAGTAGCGAGTCGCGGACGGAACCAGAAGTTCTTGTAGAGAACTAGTGGCTCAGTCCAGCCCTCTCTTGTTGGAAGTTTGGAGAGAAGATCATCGGTACTGCTGTGGCTGCTTTGAGATGATGAAATGTCTTCGGATGAGCTATTATGTGTGGTGGCGCTCCCCTCCTTATTGTTGGCTTGTTCATCCATGGTTCTACTGCTATTCATGCATGGAATTGTTGTAGTACTCGATCTCTACAGCAGGCCGGGATCAGGGATGGAGTGGGTGGTTGCCTGGATTGAGCTGATTAATTTGATGGCTAGGGGCCGCCTGCCGCAGCATAAATAGAGACGAAACATAGGCCTTGTTTAGATGCACCTGCAACTTGCAAGTTTTTCCACTCTCTCTCCATCACATCAATTTATACCCGCATATAAAGAGCATTAAATATAAATAAAAAAATAACTAATTGCACAGTTTGGTTGTAAATCACGAGACGAATCTTTTGAGTCTAGTTGGGACACGATTGGACAATATTTACCACATACAAACGAAATGCTACAAGACTTTTCAATCTCTCTCCTCTCACAAATGATTTGCCACATGTAAAGAGCATTAAATATAAATAAAAAAAATAACTAATTGCATAGTTTGGTTGTAAATCACGAGACGAATCTTTTGAGCCTAGTTGGGCCACGATTGGACAATATTTACCAAATAAAAATGAAGTGCTACAGGACTTTTCAATCTCTCTCCTCTCACCATCTAAACAAGGCCATAGTAGCATGCATATGTAATAAGGGGAGCCAATATATGCTTTACTTGTACGTTCCGAGAAGAAAAGGTTAAGCAGTAGGGGCTACTTTAAATTTGTATGACACAATTTGTACATACCCGTGCGCTACAATGCAATTAGGACATTTAGCTTATTGCGTGATTATCTAGACACATGTATTTAGCAATCATGTCACGCTTTTTGATTTGTCTCGAAATCAAACTCCATATTATGCCTCAGTAGATGTTGCTCTAACTCGTATGAGTATTATTGGCGGTTCAGAGATTTTAACTTGTACGAGTACGAGAGAGAATGACAACGAACTATATATGAAAATGCTTTATATTCTACACCATAATTGGACGTGCTACTCTAACCTGTCTGTTGACACGGGAAGCGAGGTTGAGTCCAACGCCCGATGCCTATCGAACGCGCGGTTGTGACCCTAGAATGGGGAAGAAAGCTTTCTATATATCTTTAGATGCTCATGTTTTTTTAGGACTTTGCTGTAGTACCTCTAAATAACTATAGACCGTCGATCTAGATGTCTTTTACCACATATTACTTCGTAGAAGGTAATAATAGAATTATAGTTGATTATTTTCAAATTTAGAAGGAAATAATGTGTCAAACTATGCTGTTTATTTCCTTTTTTGAAAGTTTGGTACTAATTGTTTTAACGTGATGTACACAAACGTGCCTAGTAAGTCGTTACTTTTTTTTATTAATATCGTGATTAAAAAATGTGTAATATTTGGTGTAACTTCCTGACAACTTTTGTTACGTGTATAAATACTAGCTACTACTTACGTGATAGTTAGCATTCAATACTTTTAAAAATATGCTTTTAATTATGTAACATATGTTAATCGTGTTAGCATAGTGTACATACACAACCATGTAACAAGTTAGCGTGCATCCTATTTTAGATCGCCAAAATTTATGCCTAAATTAATCTGTTAGATATAGTAAACCTTTTTATGCCGTTGGGGATATGATTTCCAGGCCGTCAATGATTGGGTTTGCAAGTTTGGAAGCCTTTGCATACAAACGAACTGAGCATCTCTAACAGTTTTGCATATTTTATTTGGCAAAATTGAGAGTTTGTCAAGTCTCAAATGAATATGACAAAGTCCAAAGAGTCAATCTCCAATGGTTTTGCATTATCACTTAGCAAAAAAAGGAAATTCTGGGCGCGGCGGCGGCGGGAGCCACGCACGCGAGAGGAAAATAGTGCGAAGTCGAAAATGCCAAGCGTGGATGAGGTGTGCATATATGCAAGTCCTTCCCTGCTTTTTGCCAAGTTAACAAAAATACAAAGCTCCTTTGCAAAACCGTTGGATAGATGTTTTTTAGACTTTTTTGCAAAAACAAGAATGCAAAGCCCATTTGCAAAACCGTTGGAGATGCTCAAGGAAGGGCCACACGCCCACTGATTTGTCTCCCGTGATTTGAGGATTTAATACGTTTTTTTTTTTTCTAAATTATTAATTAATTGATTGATTTAAAAACTTAAAAAAAAATCAATGGCTCAGATTTATTTAAAGTATTACCTCATAGTAAGTAAAATATGTACCATAGCATTGCCCGCTTTTTTAACAGAAGAAATCATAACCACATGATTAGAGTGGCTATTTTTTTCTCTTCTACGTAACAAGACGACGATACACTTTGATCTCTTCGCGGTGATGTGAGCGATTAAAGATCGCCATGGCAGATTAAAAAATTGATCACTAGTATATATTATAGGGTAAGTTGGGTATAGGATGAACTGATGACGAATGCACATGTGGTTGGTGAAACGCCCCTCGTTCCTCTCCTATCGCCATTATTTGATTATCTTCTTTCTTATTTTGCTATATAAAACATAATCAGTAGGGCATGACCAGATATCTTCCTACCGATGAAAAGCGTTGCGTCCTGGCCTACGTCGTTACGCACGCCTGTCTCTAATCTAAAATACAAAACTACCGCCCTAAGAAAATAATTAAGTTTCCTAGTACTCTATATATATTCCTATCAATCAAGGACACTGTTCCATTCCAGCTGTTCATTCACATGTTTGGTTTGCCTTCATGATGATGACGTCCTACTGCTTTATTTCAATGAGAGCCACCTGGGTTAATCAGTGAAATACAACATCAATGTTTGCAACTCTCTTGGACCCCTTCATTTGGGCTGAATTGGAATTTACTTCATAAGCTAGGTTGTTTGGCTTAGAATTTGACATTCTAGCACTTTCCAAATCTCACTTATGGAAGTACCGTAAATTCCGAGGTCAAGAGACGGAAAAGGAGATTCGTAGCCGCCGCCTTGGCTCGGTGCTCCTCCTGGCAACGCATGGGACGGACGGTGGTCTGCTGGTAATGGAGTCAGAGACCTTCCACAGATGCAGGCAGTATTCAGGGAGCGAGGTGGCAAGATTAACAAAGTTACCGGTGCATGGGTTCGGGGAGCGGATTAACGGAGTTGGACTAACACTCAATTCCATTCAATTCTTTGCAAAAAAAAGGAGGCATAGGCTTGTTCGGTTAGCATATTCCAGGCTAACCATATTCCAGATTTACTTCCTTACACAGATTAAGCTAACTAATCCAGCTGGATCTTTTTTTCCAGCTAGAGAACCATTCCCTGAAAACCGATTGGACGTTAATGATTTCATTTCGTTAAGGGCTCAAATATAGTAACCCAGGAATTTTTTATTTGTAATCCCTTTTTATTCAATTTTTTAATAATTACCACGCCTAAATTTTTTTTTGGATCTAACCCTTTTAATTGCTCTAGTCCAACTGATGTGACCAAATAATGCTGTTGCACCACATATATTAACGTGACAAAATCTGCCACGTTAGACGTTGTTTCCGACGTGGAAAACCTTATTGACGTAAAAGTACTGTTTTTTCACGCCATTGAGAGTGGCATGACAAGACTCAGTATTTGAAAAATTATAACCCTTCAACATGATAACGGATGAAGACGACTTTTATATAAAAATTATAGACCTCAACGACATCTACTACTTTCTAGTTTTGAGTTTTTTCATTTTAGGACGCTATAATATGCTAAAAAATAATATAAAATTTCAGCACCCTATATAATAATCACATACTAACGCTTGCCGCATTAAAAAAGTAATATATTTATTTGTATGGGTTAAATAAAGATACTTTTTATATCAAAGTTGTAGCTCTCAATGAGATTTGAGTCTTTACATTTGAGGTCGTTAAAATGCTAGAGAAAATGATAATAAATTTTCAGCAACATATCCGTAATACCGTGGCTTGTCGCAATACGAAAATTATATTTTTTCTTATATGGTATCAAATAAAGATAGCTTTTATATCAAAGTTGTAGCTATCGATGAGATCAACAACATTTATTTAGTCTCGAAGCCTTTCAGTTAGTTAAGAATTGTAAATAATGGTATTCAAATTTTTGAAAATTTTAAATGGTCTTGGATGAGGACAAGCATATATTTAGCAAAGTGAGTATAGTGCTCGATGTGATGTAAAACTGATGCGGCTGTTAATTGAAAACAATAAAGAGGATTATTCATATATTTTATTTTGCTGGAAGATTTGAAAATACAAGGACATTATTATTAATAATATAATAAGATTATACATATGTCGTCTCTCTCAAATCAAAAGTAGTCAGAACACTAGACCGGACCCTACCCCAGATGAGTTCTTTCCCCGCGGCCAGGTGCTCTCCCCGCGGCTAGGATACCTCCGTCACGGACGCTCTCTCTTCCCTCGCGTTTACGGTAAACCGAGACAGAAAGTGGTCTTTTTTTTAAAATAATATTTTTTTTAAGATTAAATGCGGATATAATAGCTGTTATCGGATTGTTGTAGGATTAGAGGTCTGTCGGCAGCCATGCGGCGAGTAGTGGGCTGTCGGCCACCCACAAGCCGATAGGCTTACGTGGCAGCCGACAGCCCGACGGCCATCCAGTCGGCCGGTGGCGGCCGATAGGCCTAGTCGGCCCTCGGGTGGCCGACTCGCCCCAAAGAAATCGCCCGCACCGAGCCGACAGGCCCGTCGTGCCCTGGAGCGCCGATAAGTCGTATCGGGCCTTGGAAGGCCGATAACGGGCTATCGGCCCCCAATAGCCTATAGCTATATTTCATGCACTCACATTGCACATACTTTTTCATTTTTGCACATACTTTTTTCATTTTTTCACATACTGTTTTAATTTTCGAAGTATGTAAAATATATTTATTATTAAAAATTTTTTCTTTGGCTTGCCTCAATAAAAATTTGTTCCACTTTTTTTTAACGCGAAGTAGAAACTTGTGAACGACAAACACATGTAATATTAATCCAGCGCACGATAATTAAACAAAAGATAACCTGCAACGACAACTAACAATGGCATATAGCGACCTCTAGTAAAGCATGGAAAAGAGGTGGCAAACTACCTAACATGCCTTAGGAAAATTTAACAAAGCAACAAATACATAACACGAACATTGATTCATCCTAATAATGCTCCCACATAGCAAACTGAGTTGAGCCCTCTCCGATGTAGCCTCCCGTTGGCGGTGGCGGTGGCGGTGGCGGTGGCGGTGGAGGAGGAGGAGGCCCCTTGTGATAAGGACATTGACAGTATGGATTAGAGCAGAGTCCCTCCTCCGCACCCGCATCATCGCTCCGCTGGGGATCAGCGGTTCGGTTTTCGAATTCAAAATCGAAGATACGCTTCTTTAGGTAGTAGATGTACTGTTGATGGGGGAAAATAGGAGCGAGATCGACCCATCTAGTGAATCCACAATCGCCGCCCTCATTGGCTGCCTGAAAAAGAGAAATCATATAAGCATGTAAGCATTTAAAATCTGACTTTTTCGCAAGATAATTGTCGACGGAAAAATACCCATCCTATTGACATCTCAAGAAACGACGGCCTCCATGAATCTCGTCATCGCTCATTTGAACTACGCAGTCCTCACCGTGGCGACATTTGGGCCACTCCTCTCTCCGGTTATCATATCCCCGGAGAGGTCTATCATTGGTGAAGTCACTCTTCCCCTCAAGTGGAAAATCCTCAAGTGGTTCCACCCAATCATCTGGACCTAGAGAACCCTCCCACACAATGGGAGGTCCCTTCTTCCCCCCTTTCCTCTACCTGAGGACTCACCCTTTCCTCTCCCTCGGGCGGCTCATCCTCCGTCGGGCAAGGGGGATGAGACGAACCCGTGTGGCTCTGTGAAACCAACCCAAGTAGTCCCGGTAGGTGGCCTCGACGAATGGGCCACCTAGGTTGTGGACGCCGGCGGGCCGCATCCGCCCGGCGTTCACGAAAAGGCACCATCTTATCAACCCAGATCGGTCGCACGCTGCACCTTGACCTTTCCTAGAAGACCTGCAGGAGAAACAAGAGTGAATGGACATGTAACACCATAATGAATAAACGAGAGCATAACAAGACTTACGTGTGTGACGAGTCAAGCTGAAGTCGGGGTAGGGGGAACACCGCTGCGTGCGAACCGACGTGCCACGCGCCTGACAAGAGCGGCCTCGGCTCGGCGACGTCAAACACCGGCCGTTTCCTCGTGTACCACACCTCCCGGTCACGGTAGCACAACTTCGGACAAGCCGGGAAGGGACGCACGAGATCTGTATGGCATCCGTCGTGTGCGGAGTCCACCGCACCGTCAGTCCGAGCCGGGTCAAACCGAGCGACATACGCCGGTACGTGGCACGACCGGTGCTCGTTGCCCACCGACCTGCACACAAAATAGAAATTCATTTAAGTGTAAGTACATTGCCCACAACCAGCTTTCATTGTTCTCCGATTCAACCAATGCGAAACCAATAGGCACAACTTGGTTGTTACCGTCGATACCTATAGCCGTGAGCAATGTACCTCTATACGCCCGGGCGGGGAATGTTCCATCCACGCATAGCACTGGTCGGCAATGCTTAAAGGCTTGTATCATGCAGCCGAAAGAACAAAAAGCCCGTTTCATCACACGGTCCCCTGCCTCGTTTATATAGTCATCAACATCAATTATAGTCCCAGAATTTCTGGCTTGAATGGTTTCTAGAAGGGCTGGTAAGTGGTGATATGAGTCCTTGAACGTACCAAACCTTCTCTCCAAAGCCAGTTGTTTTGCTCTCCAGGCCATATCATAAGATATCTCATAGCCAAATCTATTCTCGAATAGCGAGCATTATCCGAAAAGGAGACATGCCGACTTTTTTCAATAATTTCCCCATACATTTCCTTTGCCACGAAGTCAGTCATGTTCATGTTCGGTGCTTGATAAGCGTTGTCTGCAGCAAGCAATTGTGTGGTTCCACAATAGTGGCTGTGAAGTTAGTCTCCGTACGTGCCATATGAGCATGAACACGCCAAGTACAACCTGGGGTGACACACTTCACGTCCCATGTCGTTGGGTTAGATATAACCACCCAAAACTGTTTCTTTTCAAAAAAAGCCCATCGTCGAACTGCGTGTTGCAGATGAATCTTGTCATGAAACATCTGTCCTTTTCTGACCTCATTTTTAGAATACTCCCACGACGAATGATGACCATCATCGACCGTCATGGAATCTGGTGCTATGTGAATCCAATCCTCAGGGATGTCGGTCTCATTGTCAAAGCTCCTACCGGCAAATTCATCGACATATGCTATGTACTCCGCATCATCCAACTCCATATGTTCGATGATTCTTTCATCCTCCTCGCCCTGATCAGCTTCAATGCATTGACCGTATTGCTCCTCTGTTGCCGCCTCCGTGGTGCTATGAACCACATACTGTTCTTGTGTTGTATCCTCCGCAATGTTGTCAACCTCCTGAGGATGGTTAACATATGTCTCTTCTATTGGTGTTGGCTCAACATTTTCATGTTCTTGACCTATATTACTACTCTCCGCTTTTGCATGCCACCCTCCGTAAACTCAACAAGCATGATATTGTTATATCGACGCTCCAACGCCTTAGACACGAGAAAATGCCATTTCTTCGTGTTCCTGGCCTCGTACAACTCCCATCTCCACTCATTCTCTCGCTTCTTAGGCACCAACATACTAATCTTGAAACGATGCTTTGGGAGGGAGCAACTTGAAAATATTCATGCGCCCGGGCTAAAAGTTGCCTCCGGCTATAATCTAGCGGGAATTCAGTTGTGTATCCAAGAACTGGAACTCTCTAAGGTCTACCCCACTGTCCCCATATCTGATTTCACCACTTCCATAGTAAATTCTGAAAGGAACTAATTCGAACGACATCCCCGGTCCAATATTTTAAAATATTAGATTAATATCGATCGTATAAATAATAATATGAATCTAAGATTTCAACTGTAACCGCCATCTATATAACTTAAATTACAATTAAAATAATCTAAATCCTAATATTCACTCATTCCAATCTAAATAACATAGAAATAAAATTATAAAATACAATTACAGACTACCAAATTATAATTACCTCAAAAATATAATTTAAAATTTAAATAAATATTCTACACGTAATCTAACCATAAATATTCTACACCTAATCTAACCCTAAAACTAACTAAATCTTACTAAAATACTAACCATAAAATCTAACTACAACTAACCCTAAAATCTAACTAAATCCTACTAAAAATAACCCTAAAATCTAACTCTAAAATTCTAACCATAAAATATAACTACAACTAACTAAACTAACAAAAAAAAAAACAAACTTACCTGTGCGAGCCGGGCGGAGATGAAGCCTGCCGGCCGACGAGGCGCGTGGGGGGGCCTGCAGGCCCGGCGGCCCGGCGGCGGCACCTCCGGCCACCACCGATCCGGTGGCCGCCGGGCGAGGAGGCCGCGGGGCGGCGCAGCGGCGGCCGGGCGATTCCGGTTCGCCGGCCGAGAGAGAGAGAGCGCCTTCCTTCGCGTCGCGTGAGGAAGACGCGGCCGCGGGTATATTCGGACTGGTCGGCCACCGAAAAGCCGACAGCGAAGTCGGCCGGTGGAGGGCCGAGAGGTCCACTAGTCGGCAACCGACGAGCCGACTGGCCTCGGTCGCCGCTGGGCGCCGACAGGCCTCTCCACCCGACAGGGCCCACTCCGCCGGCGGCCCAAAGCTTTTAGTGAGCCCACTAATCGGCATCTCGGCCGCCGATAACTTCTAGTCGGCCTTCCACGGGCCGATAACCCAAAGAATCGGCTGCCCAAATGGGCCGACAGACTACTAGACCTGCAATTCATTTTACTCAGATGCTAGATCCGCATTTAATCTTAAAAAAAATATTATTTAAAAAAAAAAAGTCTCCACACTGTCAGGGACGTGGCCTGCCGCCCCGAAAAGTGAAGACTCGCGCGCTTCCGTCCTCGGGTGGCCCACGCGCAAGAGAGGAATGGAGAAAAAATGGGCGCGGAAGGGAAGGTGAAAAAATTTCGCCCAACCTTATCCTCTCACCGGCACCCCTACGGCCCAACCATTCTTCTTCGTTTCTCTCTCTTCTCTCGGCAGATGGCATGGCGGCGGCCGGGCGGAGCATGGCGGCATGGCCCTGCGCTTGCAGGGTAAGGACGCCGCCGCCAGGTCCCTAGGATCCAATGAGGCGAGGCCCCCTCCTCTCTCTCTATCTCACAGTGTTTCCCTTTCGTTCCCACTCAGGGCCATGGCGGCGGCGGCGGCGCATGAGATGCCAGTTATGGAGGTCAGCCCAGCGCAGGCAAGCTGGTCGCCACCGACGTCGCGTCCCCAAGATCCAACGAGGTGAACCCCTCCTCCCAGCACAGGGCCATGGGCGTGGCGGCGCTGCTCAATCCTCTCCTCCCCCCGCACAGATCCATGGCATTGGCAGTACCGTGCGAGCCCTCCTCCCCACTCAGGTGTCCCATTGCGGTGCAGCACGAGATACCCAGTCATGGAAGAGAAACTATCTTAGATCTGAATAATTTAGATTTTTAGGTAATTTATTTACCCTTCCATGGAGCAGAAAATGTTTTGAGATTGTTTTATGCACTTTATTAACGAATAAAAGGCACTGAATTTTATTGGGCACGTGCATTTTAATTTCTAACATTTTTCATTCATTTGCTGAACTGACATACAGTCCATTGTTTTCACTGAGCCCTGCCTTATTAATACATACAGGTTAATAGATTTTGTTGACATTTGCAGGCATGTTTGTCAAGTTACATTAGGCAAGTACTAATGCCGGAGGTACTAGATGCCCCTGGAGGAAGAAGCCAGGATCTGGCGGATCCATGACATTGAGGCACCACGAGTCCACAGCCCCAGCGAGGTCCATCTTCAATGTTCCCCATTCAACAGTTAAGTATAAGGCCATATACATGAGGGAAAAGTACCTCCAGCATGGGAATTTATTTACCCTTCTATAGAATGCTAGTACACGGAATTTCGTTTGAGTAAATCTTACCTGTAGCTGCAAGTGTACATGAAAGCATACACACTGGTATCCTCTTGTATTCAGCTGCATTTTGTACTGCATAGTTATTTTTAATATGTGATTTCTGCACAGCTTACCATAAGACAAGACTGAATATTCATATTCCTTGCACTGTCGAGACACTTCTAAATCTGGACACTTTCTAAAGAAAGGTTCTTGTGCACTTTTGGTTCTAAAAATACCTGGGAAACTGGTTGCTGTAGTTAGAAGTATCAAACTTAAAACCAGTGTGTACAAGAAGTTAGCCATGACCATAGGCAGTTGACAGATCTTTCAGTAGTGAACTCTCTACCTTAAATTAGTGTTCTGTTTTCCTTTGAGTGATACTTTCCTTTTATTTTTTCGAGCATTATTCTTTTTTACTTATTACTTACAATGCTGAGAAGACACATGTCAATAAGTCAGTTGTATGGACCAAATAAGGATTTGGTGATTAATTGGAGAAGAGAAACTGGCTGTCTAGAGGAATCCTAGCGAAAACCTTCTCTAGTTATGTTATTTATTTGGTCTGTCGATTATGCAATGGAGAATAGCAGGGAATGTTCAGGACTATCTACCAAGTTAGTTCATGCATTTTTAAAGACTCAGCTTGGTGTGGGAATTTGTAATACTTTGTCCAGTTCTGCGTCCTTGCTTCTGAATGTATATGCAATTCAGCAGTTGCATGAAAGTACACTCTAACTTGTCCTACTCTAAATGTTTAAATCTGACCAAACATTCATGTCTTATGTTCAGATTCGGCCATACATAATGCAACACCGCACCACTTATTATCGATATGCTCCTGTTGACACGAAATGCGACGCACTGTGCTTCACATACAGCAAGCTGAAAAGCGTGGCTTCAATCGGACAGCCGCACAGTTTGGAAATCCGGAAGCGTGCCAGTCAGTTTGACCTGAAAGCTGACAAGGGACAAAAAAATTGTTAAATACAAAATCGGAACGTGCCGGATGAGACCAGACAGCTCCGTATATACGGCCCTGAAGCCACTTACGACGACACACAGCTATAGAAGCTGTCTGCCAATCATGCATATGATTCATTCGGCTAATGTGAAGACAAAACATGTGGAACATTTGATTGCTGAATGCGCATGCATGAGAAGACATGTTTGAACAAGTAAAAGTTGATCATGAATTGAAAGCATAACCAAGCTCGGCAGTCCAACCGACTCGGGGTCCATGAAGAAGGAACAAACAAGCTATCACGAATAAACCCATCAAGAACTTGCATCTGCCGCACGACACCTGGTCCTATCACGATTCAAACGCTTCTAACGTGCAAGAACCCGCAACATGTAACAATATAGATTGATCTTATTCAGCTATATAGGCATATGATCTATCTTTCATGATGACATGATATGTAAAAGAGCAAATAGATCCATGAAAATAGAGAGCCGAAATCAACCAATCTAGGCTGGGTAAAAGAGTGTTACAAATAAATAAAAGCATTAAACACATGCAACACGTGATAACTTAATGAATCTACTAGATCTTGCCAAAATCTAATAGAGCCGATAACTATCTTGCTTCACTAAGCTATCAAGCGGGCCTTTGCCGCCGCGGCCATCTAGTCGAGATAAACAAAGCATAAGCAAAGACTTCTTGATCGTCAAGCGGGCGCTGCCGCGCCGCGACCATCCGGTCGAGACAAACAAGACTACTTGCATCAATATCTAAATCCACCGCATGATACTAGACATGATAGCAAGGTTGTCGGAACTTACGGAGGTCGACGGATCGATGGCTCCTCTCGAAGAACTCGACGACATGACAAAAGGACTCGAAACTTGGCACGGGGCCGGTTGTGTTGATTTGATTGTGTATATTCTTTACAATGGTCGAGGGTTTATATTTATACCCCGGACATAACATGAATCCTAAGAGATTACGATTACATAATTCATTAAAGGTAACTCAAAAGCATGGCGATTCTCTTGCTATGGCCTTTCTCGGAGTCCTTGATCATCACGCTCTTCTCCTTCTATTCGGCTTCCTCGCTTGCCACCTTTTGCTTCCCGAATGGAGCCACGCCTTTAAAGATAGCCGACCGCATCTAATGCTTGCCGAACCGCCCGAGTTAGCCGTACGGACACTTGCCGAATAGTTCAAGGTTAATCGACCGTATGCGGCGTTTGCGAATCGTTGATCTCTTCCCTTTTCGTGAGCTTTGCGAGCGGGCCCACTGTCATCTTTCCGGCTCTTACCAAAATCCAGGTGTTAACACATGCCCCCTCAATTTCGGGATAAAAGTGAGTTTTATTCCGAAATTGACCACAAACTTCTTTTCTCATCTAGGTCAACACTGTTCAAATCTGCAGCCGCCACCCGAAATCCGAATTCTCCGTTCTAGATTCAAACCCACTTTTAGTATTCAATGGCGACCAGGGATGGAGTTCCGGAGGTAATTTCTCGCTTCTTTTATGTATTCGGCAATTTCCTCATTGATCCTTCGCTTTTTTCGATTCATTTCTTACGGTCGCGTCGATGCATTGAAGGAATACAAGGATGAGACTTTGATTCCCTACGCCGCGAACCCCTCGATTCATATTTCTTGGGGCCGATGGGAGATCCTAACCCGATTGAGTTCATTGAGAAGGAAACTCCGAGGATCCCTTTCAAATCTGGAATCACCCCGCCGAATCAGTGGCCGAACACCTTCAAGACTTGGCCGTTTCCTCCAATTGCCGGATGGCGAAATTGGTCTTGGAGGATCTGGAGAAAAGCAGCAGTCATTGGGAGTCCCAAGACATTCAGCATTGCCTGGAGTTATCCCTGTCAGAGACACCCCGGAACGACTCCCTTCTCGATAGCGACCACCCACTTCGGTCCGATGCTTGCTAATGCCTTCATCTTTGGTTATGGCCCAATGTCTTTTTACTTTGGCCGACATTTTCATGATGACCGGCCTAAATGTGACAGCACCGGTGTACCCTTCCAAGTACAAGAATAGCAGCAACCAAAAGGCAGTTAAGTCTGGAGGTGGATGGATGAAGTACATCAATACTTACAAATCATCCGGTGCTGTGCTTGACAAAGAATACAAGGCTTTTCTGAACATGTGGCCGTGCAGATTCATCTTACGTGGAAAATCAAATGAGCCGACTACGAATCACATGGTAATGGTGAAGAGTTGGTTGCGTGCACCCCCGATTCCCTTGGGCAAGTATTTCTTAGGGGTGTCTATCACATGATGCACAAGACCACTGTTCAAATGCGTCAACATGGGGAAATACATTGTGTGAATGGTCCTTGGTGGTTTGTCCAGATGTGGCTGCAGTTGTATATGCATCAAATAGTGTCTGTAGATCTCCATGACTTGGGCTTCCCTTCGATTAATCATCTTTGAAGATGACACAATAAAAAGAAAAGGCACATGAAACATATGGAGAAGCGGCATCCTCTCGGCGGCATTAACATAGACATTGGTCACCTCTTCAAGCTGTTCTTCAAAGGTTTTGAGAATGTACTCTGGCTCCCTTATAGGGAAAATGAGAATTTGACTCTTCCCTGCAAATTTAGTTATGAGTTTGGGTGCTCAGACCAAGTGTCCATAGAGATTTTCAACTCCTTTATCAAGCCTTGCACTTTACCGGCGAGAGTTCCACCATGGAAGGTTACTTGCGCCCCACTTATGAATTTTATAACCCAAACATGGTGGCCAGACAGCTAGGATGTGGACAATTGCCCCCAAGGCTGTTCTTCTCTAGGGTCATAAAGCCCAGGGAAGAGATAAAAGACGACATGGAGGCCAAAAAAGTTTTTGAACTTGGATGGGACTTGCCAACATATGCACCTTCCCCACTCGGATTGATACATGCTGCTCATCCCTTGTTTGCTTCCTGGTGGCGAGAATGGCGTGCCCACATCTTTAATATACCAGTGCATCCTTTTTGCCAAGATTTGCAGACTCAATTTGCTTCTGACAGTGAGGTAACTTTCTTGTACCCATATTTTCTCACCATTGGATTCATTCCTGATTTTAACACTTTGTTATTCACGGGATATTGAGCCCACTCCTCCTTCTCAAGCAGCTCAAGATTACCGGTGGGGCCTATTCCTGCTTTGGGATATAATGCCCCTACTTTGGTAGCTTTTATGAAAACCCCAGCAGTTTTGGGTTCAGCACTTCCAAGAGGAGAGAGCAAGAGGAAAGCCACTACTGAATCAAGCAAGGATGTCACTGTGCCCAGGAGAACAAGATCCAAGAAAGCTAAACTGTCTCCCAAGGTACACCCTTGTCAGTTTTTGTTTAGGCAATAATTTTGTACTCACTTTCTCTGCCTGCAGCTACAGGTTAAACTTTCAAGATCGGCCAATGCTTCAACAACCACTGAGATTCCTCCTCAGGCTTCTGCTGGAGATGCAGAAATTCAAGAAACCACTGGCTATACTGATATTATTATCTCAGTTGATCGTTCCCTTTCTTTGTACTAAATGCACTGAATAGTTTTCACATTCTGCTACTTTTACATTTTAGAAACAGATCAATTCTTGGACAGGACAGCAGAAGAATCCTCTTCTCACCAGGCTCCTAGCTCATCATCCATGGGCATCCAATCAAGTCCTCAACCAAGCCAGAGTAGGATTCAACCTGAAGAAGATTCTATTCAAAAGGTAATACTTCACTTCATTGGTTTCTTTAATAATTTGGATCAATCGGCTAATGATTTTCCTTCCTTTAAGGATGAGGCCAAGCCAGCTATCAGCTACTCTTTCACAGTTGAAGAGTACATCAATGAGGGAGGCGAAGAAGCTATATCTCAGCAGAGGTTATCAGCAGAGAACCAGGCCCGGCTTAAGGTAATAGCCCTTTTGCTAACCAAGGACATTAACATTCTGGTCCAAGATGCAGATCAGATAAGGGACCTGGTTGAACTCATTGACCAAGAAATCCCTCCAACTCTCAGAGTTCCCTTAGAATCTGCAACTCATCTTGATGACCATCTTGGTAGGGTCAGGAGGGCAAACAAGAACATGGCCTCTAGAGCTGCTCTGCAGTGACAATCGATGAAGAAGCAACAAGCCGTAGAGCTGCATTCGAGATTCAGGCGCTAAACAATCTTTGTCAACTTTGGAGCCTGAACTGAAAGCTATAGAGGAAGAAAAGGCCAGGCTGGAAACTCAATTGGTTCAGTTAAATGCCAACATCCAGTCCCACAAAGATAGAATTGCCAATCTGCCGACCTCCATAGATGCAGCAAAAACAAAGATAGCATCTGTCATCAAGGAGAATCAGCAGATTAAAACCAGGCTTACCAAAATCCAAAGCTCTGAGGATGACGACAAGAAGATGCTAGAAGAAGTTAGCCGAATTAGGAATGATGCTATAGATGCAATTAAGTTGTTCCTTGGCGAGTGAAGCACCGGCTTTGTAATGTACTCATATGTATCATACTATGTTCCTGAGCAATTGTATTCCTTGTTATGTTTCGCCCTTTTAATCTCTGCCTGATTGATGACATAGCCGAATACCTCAAGCTTCCCGATTAGGAGGATAGCAGACCGTCTCAGGCTTCCCGATTAGGAGAATAGCCGATTCCTTTGAACCGTCGTTTTTGATTTAGCCGAGCACGGCCCGATCCGTAACGGCCCAAAAGGAGTAAACCCTACTTCGTCGCTTGGGATACCCCGAAGTATACGCCACGATCTCCACTTTGGCTTATAAATAAAGCCCTTCCTCGGCCTTCACTGTTACCTCCGACTAGCATACTCATCGCCGTCTCTTCATCTCTCTGCCTCATCCAACCCTAAGAAGAGGATCAATCCTTGAGCGCTAATGTCGGCGGCGGCGATGATCGTGGCAAAGCGTCTGGCGAGGGAGAGGCAGAGGGAAGTCGAGCACCGCGCCGTCAGCGCCACGGGTGAGAATCAATCAGTGGCTTCTTTGCGGTTCATGCTTCATGTTCTTCTCCCCTAACCTTGGTTTTCTTCATCTGCTTAGGGCGAGGGTCATCAGCGGCCACACCATCTCCTCCCTCCGATGGTGGTGACTCAACCAGGCACCTTGGACCAGCCGGTCCCTGTCTCCGGCTCCTCGAGTTCGTCGAGCTCTTCCGAGTCCGACAACTCATACAACGCCAACCCTTGGGGTCTGGCGGAATCGGAGGGTGAAGACCCTCTGTACATTCCACGAGGGAGGCGCTCCGGTTCCGCAAGGAGAGGATGAGGCCCGGAACGAGCTGGGCGATGTCTCCAAGCAGTTCGTCATTGCGCAAGCCGAATGGGAGGATCGGCGCAAGCGTTTCTGCGACGCCATCACTGGTTTGGCATCCTCACATAAATTTCTTTTCTCTCAATCCTCTTCGTGTCTTGACACTGCTTTTTCTTGTTCAGCACTGTGCAGAGAATGAGCGTCACGAAGGCGGCGGGCGAGCAGGGGTGGCCGACAAGGTGAACGCCCGGGGGGAGACTATCGAGGCACACTTGGATCTGTGGACGGCCGTGTTGATCAGGCCGTCATCCAAGGTGTGCACCTTGGCGCATCTCTCGGCCTGGCGGCGATGTCTTTCCGGACCGGCGAAGACTATTCTGTCCAAGCCGTGGGCTTTGCTGGCGGCCCTCCTCATGAGATTGAGGACGTTAACGGCGTCCCGGAGCGAGTATGAAGATCATCTTTGCTGTCCTCGCTGAGTCCACCAATCCTCAGTCCGTCCTGAATAAGTTATTCCAGGAGTAGTTTGTAATTAGGGATTGAATGTAAATAAACAAATTACTTTTTGAAGATGCGTTTGTTCATGATTTTTGTGTTGGATGCCGAATAGTTATCTTCAGCATTTTTCTGAATCAAAATAACTCTGAAATGATGTTTCCCGAATGCAATGATGTCACTTTAGCCGAGTAGATCTTAGTCTTGCGTTGCAATCGATTTGACGTGTCATTCAATATTGTCATTCAAGGCTTCACTTTCTCTTCTTCCGATAAACCAACCAGTCAGAATGCCCAAATCAATTTCAAACCATTCGGCTATATTTTGTACTAAAGGCGATACAAACTGTATCGGCTATTTGCCAGTTTCATAATTTTCGGCTAAAGGCGATATTGTCTCATCGGCTGTTTAACTTCAAACTCCTTTTATGAACCAACCTCAACACTTTGGGGTAATATTTTTTTTAAGATATCGTCTATTGATAGCTCGGCAAATTCTTCTCCAAACAAAGTCTTTAAAATATATGCATTGCCGGGCACACATCTTTCTACCCGAAAAGGGTCCTTCCCAATTCGGAGACCATTTGCCGAATGCTCTATCTTTTGATCCAATCGGCGGTATAGTCTTCCGCACCAGATCACCTTCTGTGAATTGCTTTATCTTGACTTTCTTATTGTAGTATTTGGTAACACGTACTTTGTTTTTCTCAATGTTTTCCAGTGCCTTGAGACGAATCAAATGCAAATCCTCCAGTTCATCTATCATCAGATTTATATAATCTCCTTTTTCCAAATCCTTTTGCAATATAATTCGCCTTGAACCCGATTGCAACTTCCAAGGTAACACAAAGATGATGCCCATAAACCAACTCATAGGAAGATGTTTGAGTCGACCCGTGACAAGCCATTCGGTAAGCCCACAACGCTTCATTAAGAACCAAATGCCATATTCTTGGTTTCTCATCAATCTTCTTTTGAATGATCTTGACCATAATCTTATTTGATGCTTCTGCCTGACCATTGGCTTGTGCATAATAAGGAGAAGAATTATGCAACTTGATTCCCATGTCTTCGGCAAAATCACAAAACTCCGAAGAAGTAAACTGAGTTCCTTGATCGGTCGTTATAGTTTGAGGGATTCCAAATCTATAAATTATATGCTCTTTAACGAAACTGATCATATTTTCTGACGTGACCCTCTTCAATGGAATAGCTTCAACCCACTTGGTAAAATAATCCGTGGCCAAGAGCACAAACTTATGTCCTTTGCTCGAAGGAGGATGAATTTGACCAATTAAATCTATGCCCCATCCTCTAAATGGCCAAGGTTTGATTATTGGGTTCATAGCGGATCTTTGGAACCTTCTAAATATTGCCGAATTTTTGACAATCATGACATCCCTTATAATATTCAAAGCAATCTTCCAAAGATGGTTGGCCAAAAATAACCGGTTCTCCGAATTATCCACTTCATTCGGTAAAAGCGGATGATGTGCACCACACAGTCCTTCATGCACTTCATACATCACTTTTCTGGCCTCTTTTTTTGATTCAAGCATTTAAGCAATACTCCATCTATAGATTTGTAATATAATTGATCATCAAGAAGCACGAACTTGAGGGCTTTATACCTGAACTTGCGGGAAACTCTGTGATGGATTTCTTAGATATTCGATGATTTCGCATTTCCAATCATCAACCACTCGCTCGATTACTCAAAACATCTTCATCTATAGTGAGGATTTCTTGATTTTCACGATATCCGAAGCGACTTGAGCTAACATATTTGCTTCTTCATTGTGCCCCCTAGGGATATGGTGCAAGGTTGCTACCCGAAAGCTTTTCAAAAGTTCCCGGCATTCTTCATAATATTCTCTCAACACATCACTCTTGCATTCATATTGGCCGGTTAATTGGTTAATTACCAGCTCGAGAATCCCCAAAGATCTCAACAAAGAACGGCTTTCACTTCTATAAGAAGCCGAAGCCCTCTAAGCAATGCTTCATACTCCGCTTGATTGTTAGTAGCATAAAATTCAATGGGAATAGCATACTCAAAAGTTGCTCCCTGTGGAGAAATTAAGAGAATACCAACACCACCACCTTTGCAACAGGATGAACCATCGAAGAATAAAGCCCAAGGCACAATGCTTACCATCTCAACGAAAAGATCACGATGTTGTGTAATAAAATCGACAATAATTTGACCTTTTACTTTGCTTTTGTCGATTCATATCTTAAATCAAACTCGATAAAGCAAAAATCCACTTGCCAATCCTTCCATTCAAAATTGGCATCGAAAGCATATGCTTTATTACATCGAAACTAGAAATTATTATGCATTCGGCATTTAACAAGTAGTGCCGAAATTTGGTACATGAGTAATACACACACAAGCAAAGTTTCTCTGTAGCTGAATATCTTGTTTCTGGATCCAATAGCTTTCGGCTAAGATACGCTATTACTCTTTCTTTTCCTTCAAACTTTTGCATGAGGGCCGATCCTATTGTTAGACCATCGGCCGCCACGTACAACCTGAAAGGCTTGTCAAGCTGTGGAGGAGGGTATCGGACTGTGGCGCCTTCATGTATTCCTTGATTTCATCAAAAGTCTTTTGTTGTACATCACTCCATACAAATTCTTGACCCTTCTTGAGCTTTAAAAGTGGAGAAAAAGGTAAGACTCTTTCTGATAAATTGGATATAAATCTTCTCACAAAATTAATCTTGCCAAGCAATGATTGTAACTCTGTGAGATTGGTCGGAGGGACAACCTTGTCTATTGCTTCCATGCTCTTTTTTCCAACTTCAATCCCTCCTTTATGAACAAGAAATCCCAAAAACTCACCAGCCGAGACTCCGAAAGCACATTTATTTGGATTCATTTTCAAACCATGTCTTCTAGTGTACTCCAGAGTCTTCCTCAAATCGGCTAAATGCCCTTCATAGTTTCTAGACTTGACCACCACGTCATCAATATAAATCTCTATGATTTTGCCGATCAACTCATGAAAAATGTAATTCATAGCTCTTTGATAAGTTGCACCGGCATTCTTTAACCCGAATGTTATGACAATCCATTCAAACAAACCAATATGACCAGGGCATCTGAAGGCTGTCTTTGATATATCTTCTATTGCCATGAAGATCCGGTTATAACCAAAGCATTCCCATCCATAAAGCTAATGACTTCATACCCGGCTGCTGCATCTACTAGCAAATCGGCAACTGGCATCGGGTATCCATCCATCGGAGTAGCTTTATTAAGATTTCTAAAGTCTATGCATACCCTCATCTTTCCATTCTTCTTGTATACAGGAACTATATTTAAAATCTATTCTGCATACCTGCATGGCCGAATAAAATTTGCTTCCAACAATCTTTCAATCTCTTTTTTCACATCGGCCAATACCTCCTCTTTATAGATCCTTCGTGGAGGTTGTTTGTAAGGACGATAACCGGACTTAATAGGTAATCGATGTTCAACAATAGAGCGATCCAATCCGGGCATCTCTGTATAATCCTAGGCAAAACAATCTTTGAATTCCTTTAAAAGGGCTATTAACTGTGATTTGTACTCCGGATTCAAACTTGCACTAATGTACATCGGCCTTGGCTTAGTACCATCACCAACATCTATTTCTTCTAACTTGTCGGCCGACATAAAACCATGCCCCAACTTTCCTTTGTTGCCATCGATTGGGTTACCCATTAAAAATTACTTGTGAGAGCCGATTTGCTTGGATCGGGCCGTTGATCCCCGTTGAAGACATTCACAGGACCTTCTCCCCATTCTTTGCCCGAAAAACAATCAATGCCGTCATATTCCCAATAAGCGGGCTCCGCAGCAGCAACACTTACAGAATCATCAGCGTGGACAACCTCAATGTCGTCTCCAACCCATTGAATAAGAATTTGGTGCATGGTTGAAGGGATGCAACAATTGGCATGGATCCAGTCTCTTCCCAAAAGCAAACTGTATGTCCCCTTGCCATCAATGACAAAGAAAGTAGTGATCAAAGTCTTTGATCCAATCATCAACTCGACATGTACAGCTCCTCGAGTATCAGAAGGATTGCCAGCGAAATCTCTGAGAACCATGTCGGTTTTAAACAAGTCTTCACTCGTCATTCCAAGCTTCCTGAAAGTTGTATATGGCATAATATTGATAGCAGCACCTCCATCAACAAACATTTTAGTCGAGGCTTGCCATTGACGTATCCTTTCGAATAAAGTGGCTTCAAGTGACGATATTTGGCGGTTTATCGAAAGTTGCCTGTTGTGTCAATACCAGCTGAGCCATCAAATCTTGAAACTCACTCTCATCAAAATCGGAGTATACTTCTTCTTGGACGTCTTGGTTTTCAGGAGCTATAAACTCTGATGGAAGGAAGAAAGCCATACATGCATCACCTGAGGGTCCATGCTCATCGGGTTTCTTCTTAGGGCGCCATATCGGGTTCTCCTTAGCATCTGCTTGCTTCAGTTCTTTGTTCCTTAAGCGCTGAACTCTCCTCTTCTGACTCTTTCTCAGTCCTGGAGGGCACCACTGTCCTTTTTGCCAGATATATTCATGGGGACTTTCCCCTCCGTTGTATCCTTTATAATGAGTCCAACGTTAATCTGCAAACCTTTTCCTTGGCTGATTTTCAAAACTGTCTATTTTTAGGCGCCGATCGTCCTCAGGAAACTGCATTCCAAGTCTTTCATGGACCGGTCGGCGGTTGACTCGAGATTGCCTGTACCCGAAATACTGATCACTGCATTCGGGGCAATTGTTTCTAGCAGGCAGCTTCAAGCCTTCGTTCCAGCAATGTTTGAAGAATGAACAACCCCAATGAGACTGCTCCATCTCTCTCACATGCTCTTCTTGCTCTCTGCGGTATACCTCTTCTTCGTATCTCCGGCGTTCCTCTATAAACCTTTGTTCTTCATAGTATTCCCGTTCTTGCTGTCTTTGCCATTTGTTCAGCAAAATACGCGATGTTACCCTAGGCTTGGAACTTTCTCCTCTTTCGGTTCGGCTATTCTTGAACCGAACTTTTTGTTTCAGCTCTTCACTTGTGATTTGCTGATCAGGGTCGACAGTGCCATTCTTCTTCGCTCTGTCAGAGGTTAACACCTTCATCTTGCCTTTACCTTTAGAATCATCCGCAGAAACCATATTCACAGAGAACGAAATCATACTTTGAGGAAAAGGTTGACTATCAATCTTCATCTTGCCATCGAACTTCAGATGCCCCTCTTGGATAGCCTTTTGAATCCACACTCTGAACACTCGGCAATCATTAATGGAATACGAATTAGTGTTGTGATAACCACAATACTTCTTGTCTTTCACTCCTTCAGGACGCAGCATAGGATGTCCATCTGGCAGTTTAATGCGTCCTTCCCTTACTAACAGATCAAAGAGCTTATCGGACTTGGAGACATCAAAGTCATAAGTTCCTTTTTGTTGCCTCAACCAACGCTGGCTAACTTGAGTAGGCTCCTTTGCCCAAGTCAGTTCAGCTGCGGCTATCTCGTCATCATCATCATACTCAGCCGCTTCTTCCAGAAAACTTTGATACATTTCACTAGCAACATTTTCCTTTTGGAAGCAGTTATCTCTTTTGAACCCCTGAGCTTGATTACTCATAGCAGCCAGTCGCTGTGAAAGTTGACCAAGGTCATCAAATTCCATGCCGAACAGCTTTTCTCTGACATTCGGCTGCATGCCTGCTATCGCCATCCCAAGCAACTGATCATCTGGTAAGTTCAATGAATAACAAAGGTTCTTAGTTTCTCTAAATCTGCGAAGATACTCCTGTGGTGTTTCATTAGCTCTCTGTCTCAGACTCATGAGGTCAACTAGCTTCTTTTCATTAGTGCCGGTAAAGAAGTACGCATGGAACTTCTGTTCTAGTTCCGCCCACGTACCAATGGAATGGACCGGCAGGGAAGTGAACCATGTGAAGGCTGGCCCTGTGAGAGACAAAGGAAAATACCGAATTCTCCAAGCTTCATCCGTTGAAGCTTCCCAAAAATTGCATCAAGTACCGGCGACCGATGTGCTCTATGGTGCTAGTATCATCTTGGCCGAAAAACTTGGTCAAATCTGTCGGAGGCTTCACTCTTGGAGGAAGTGCCACTCTATTGTACCATTCTGGATAAGGAGATTTGTACGAATAGGATTGATTCTTCGGTTTTAAGCCGAACTGATTCTGCATCATGTCAGCCATCCTATACATGATGACATCAATATCTGACTTTGGAGCCCCACGTGTTTGCCTTCCGAAGGTATCCCCGATGCACTCCTATACCGGATTCGGCAAAGCATCCGAGCGATATAATCGATAAATTCGATATCCATCTCCATACATGTTTCTTTGCAACCTTTGTTTGATCTTTGGGGACACTTTGAAAGCGCATCTGCGGCACATCTTCTGTTGTACCAAATGTCACTTGACCATAGGTAGGAAGTCTGCTTTTTTTCATTAGGGACTGGTCCGTCTTTGTTTGAACCAGATGCTCCTTCATCTCCAGTAAGCATTTCTTGGTATTTTGACGGGTTGAAGAGTGTTGGTCCACGGATTGGTCCTGCATTCTCTTCAAAATACTTATCAGCCGCTGGGCCGAAAGTACTAACCATGATTGCACGAAAGGTGTTCAAGAAAGCTGTGTTATGATTTGTAATAGTTTCTCCTAGAGCTTTGTGAACCAATTCTGACACCTTTTGAGGCTCTTCTTCTTCAGTGTAATCAGATTGATGTGGAAGAAGAACCCTTGGCAATGACTGCTTTTGGAAGACCTTATTGCTCCTGTTCTTGGTGAAGGACATCAAACACTTTTGCTGAAATTGATCACATGCTTGTTGCACCAACTCCCTTGAATTCTCCGGCAATTCATCCAAAGTCACATCCAGAACGTGATTGTTGTTGATTTCAGACATCTTGAACAACGGGGTCCCACCGGGCGTGCCAAAAAGTGTGTTGACACGAAATGCGACGCACTATGCCTCACACACAAGTAAGCCAGCGTGGCTTCAATCGGACGACCCGCCTGCTTTGGAAATCCGAAGCGTGCGGTCGGTTTGACCTGAAAGTCGACAAGGGACAAAAAATTGTTAAATACAAAATCGGAACGTGCCGGGATGAGACCGCATGCTCCGTATATACGGCCCCGGTTACCACTTACGGCGACACACAGCTATAGAAGCTGTCTGCCAATCATGCATATGATTCATTCGGCTAATGTGAAGACAAAACACGTGGAACATTTGATTGCCGAATGCGCATGCATGAGAAGACATGTTTGAACAAGTAAAAGTTGATCATGAATTGAAAGCATAACCAAACTCGGCAGTCCAACCGACTCGGGGTCCATGAAGAAGGAACAAACAAGCTATCACGAATAAACCCATCAAGAACTTGCATCTGCCGCACGACACCTGGTCCTATCACGATTCAAACGCTTCTAACGTGCAAGAACCCGCAACATGTAACAATCTAGATTGATCTTATTCGGCTATATAGGCATATGATCTATCTTTCATGATGACATGATATGTAAAAGAGCAAATAGATCCATGAAAATAGAGAGCCGAAATCAACCAATCTAGGTTGGGCAAAAGAGTGTTACAAATAAATAAAAGCATTAAACACATGCAACACGTGATAACTTAATGAATCTACTAGATCTTGCCAAAATCTAATAGAGCCGATAACTATCTTGCTTCACTAAGCTATCAAGCGGACGCCTGCCGCACAGCCATCTAGTCAAGATAAACAAAGCATAAGCAAAGACTTCTTGATCATCAAGCAGACGCTTGCCGCACGGCCATCCAGTCGAGACAAACAAGACTACTTGCATCAATATCTAAATCCACCGCATGATACTAGACATGATAGCAAGGTTGCCGGAACTTACGGAGGTCGACGGATCGATGGCTCCTCTCGAAGAACTCGACGACACGACAAAAGGATTCGAAACTTGGCACGGGGCCGGTTGTGTTGATTTGATTGTGTATATTCTTTACAATGGTCGAGGGTTTATATTTATACCCCGGACATAACATGAATCCTAAGAGATTATGATTACATAATTCATTAAAGGTAACTCAAAAGCATGGCGATTCTCTTGCTATGGCCTTTCTCGGAGTCCTTGATCATCACGCTCTTCTCCTTCTATTCGACTTCCTGCTTGCCACCTTTTGCTTCCCGAATGGAGCCACCGCCTTTAAAGATAGCCGACCGCACGAATGCTTGCCGAACCGCCCGAGTTAGCCGTACGGACACTTGCCGAATAGTTCAAGGTTAATCGACCGTTTGGCGTTTGCGAATGCGTTGATCTCTTCCCTTTTCGCGAGCTTTGCGAGCAGGCCCACCTGTCATCTTTCCGGCTCTTACCAAAATCCAGTGTTAACAGCTCCCATTGTGTTTGCTGTCATCACCTATCTCTACAGGTTCCCTTCTTCCCTGCCTTTTAACATTGACAGATTGATTTCCATGTCTTATTTGGCTTCTTTGAAAAATTATATTTGGATCTGAATTTAGTTGTCACTAATCACTGTTCTGTAGAGTGCCAAAACAATGAAATTTGGAGATCAGACACTGAACTTTGTTTGAATAATTTTAGTTTGGTGAATGCCTATTGAGGTATGAACTGAAACTACTAAGTCAGCAAAAATAAGTTGCATTGCAGATCAAACGTTGATAATTTTTTGAGGCGCCATCTAGAATTAATCCGAGCATGCTTGGAATTAATGGCTTTGTTGCTGTTGTTTTTTTCCTTCCCTGAGTATGCATCCCTGCTTGGCTCATGTGATTTTCAGCATTCAGTTTTTTTTTTGACAGGTTATCGTGCCTGAAGATAAACTCTTGCATTGGCAATTGGATATACAAAGAGGTCAGTGGAGGACAAAGCACAGAGGCTCACCAACTCCAACAAGAATCTGTAAGAACATCATAGTGCTTTGCCAATAGTATATTGTAGTCCTCTCTATGCTCACTCTTTTAAATCAAAGACGTTAGACAAGCAATCAACTATATTGTTTTACTACATTTTTAACAAGATTTCTCATGAATTGTTATTTTAATCTTGTTTTCATTTTGACTGTAGGATATGGACATGAATAGATGTATAGCAGCTTGTCGGAAGCAGCAGTAACTAAATTTCTATTTGCTATATGTTTGTTCCATGAACTGTAGTATTGTAACTTAGGTTTGCTAACTTTATATTGCAAGTCCTTTAGAATATAGCTTAAGACTTGTTGACCATTGAACTATCTAATGTATGAACAATTTGAATGGTGATTGTATGTATCAGAAAATTCAGTTATCAGAAAAATTGGTTATATATGTATCAGACGATTAATTATCGCATTTTATGCTGGCTGGTGTGTGGTTAAAGTATCAGTTAATGAATTATTTGCATAGTTTAATGAGCTGTCATGGATGTAAAAATAAATTTCCCTGATGGTTGATGGCTGCACAGTAAGCATGAACCTTCCCTGACGGTATTATAACTGACAGGGAAGTTTTGGCCTTTCCTGACGGTACAGTAACTGACAGGGAAAGTTTGAACCTTCCCTGATGGTAATATAACTGGCAGGAAAACTGTTCCCTGACGGAACCAGAAAAACCGACAGGGAAAATCTTTCCTGACGGTAGTAGCCGTCAGGAATGAGTCCCTGACGGTCTTCCGTCAGGGAAGGTGGACTTTCCCTGACCTTTCTTTCCTGACGGGTTATCCCTGACGGTAACCGTCACGGGACACCTTTCCTGTCGGTTTTGGGTACTTTTCCTGACGGTTTGGTCCGTCACGGAAAAAATTTGCTGGGGTAGGCCTTTGAACTTGTCCTCCACAAGGCGATCCAATTCTTCTCCCATCTCCTTGCTCATGTGGTTGGCCCAATCCCCAACCTTCCCTTTCCTAAACAATGAAGAGAACTGGATGAAAACCTTGCCCCCTGCACGCTCAACGCCACCTGCTTTGTTAACGTCCAAGTTGTGAAGTGAATCGAAGCTGCAGAAGCTCACAACCTGCTGGACAACTCCACGATCCTCCTCTTCCTGAGTGAAGGGGACACCGAGGAAGCTCGCGAGCCTCCTAGCAACCTCGAGAGGATCAAACACCATCTCCTCATACTTGAGAAACATCACCTCCCGTGGCCTCGCCGAGCTCTCTTTCCAGTATTGGAGGTAGTGCTCCCAGAAAGGGCCAAAGGCGGAGCAGCCCTGGCAGAACATGGTGAAAGCATCGTTGAGGGCGATTGGGCCCCCCTTGGCCATCTTGTTATCAAAGTGCCACCTCGAGACAAAGGCGTCCTTGGGCTCCCGACAGAGGTGCACCACCCTGCAGCCGAGGGTGGAGACGGCGGGCGGGAGCAAGGAGAGAGGCAGGTGGGTGGAGAGCAGCCTCGGCGACGACAGCGTCTCCAGGTAGTCGAGGTCTCCACCCACGGCGCCAATGAAGGGCACCACCCTCTGTGGGGTGTTCGTGAGCAGAAGATGGTTGGGGTTGTCGAGGAGGCTGCAGCGAGAGCGGTTGAAGATGGCGAAGGCAAGGGCCTTGAGCCAGGTGGTGCCGCTCTTGGGGTGCGTTGCCAGGATGATGTCGTCAGCGCGGGGCTTGAAGTTGTCTCTCACGGCCATGAATCTTCCTAGCATGTGTGATCGGAGCCAGCACTGGTTGTACAGCGTCAGTGGCGTCGACCATCCTTCCCTTGTGGGAAGTCTAGCTACAAGATCAGCTTCAGGGTTGCTATTTTCATTAGTGGTGGAGTCTTTGATGTCAGAGAGAACTTGCGCCATGCCGATCGAGAGGGCCGGGGAGAGTTTCTAAGCTGCACTATTCTTGTTTTGCCAATACAACTTTGGGGTGGTGTTCACTTATAGCGAAATATGCACGTATGTTCATAAGCCGTTATCAACTTATCAATTTAAAATAAAATTATGGTAATTTTTTTTTTGAGAATTACACATTACAACGCAGACGCTCACAACACACACGTACACTCATCCCTATGAACACATGCACGCAAACTCTACTCTCTCCGAAGGATTGAGTCGGCAGATCTAGAGATTCCCGAAGTCTTCTTGTTACAAAGCATATAACTATTTCGACGCAAATATATCATAATTGTAAGAGATTGTAATTGTCATACTTATATGATGCTACATTTAAATATTGAGCTATGTGCACACTAGGAGAGCTACACTTAACCGACCCCAATCATCACCGATCGGAACATCACAACTGGAACAGAAAGAAAAAAACGCAAAAAAGAAAAGGAAAAGGGAAACGCAATCCTCGAGCGGACCAAAGTATCAGCCACGAAGACTAGCCCAAAAAAAAAAACACGGCAAGGTAGCCACGAAGAAAAAATTATGGGAAATTAGGGACAATAATGTAGAGGGTTGATCAGATCACTCTCTATCAACATATTCAGTGGACCAAGATTCTCCATTCCTACCTCTCCATCGTCATGCCTCCATCTAGGGTCTCTTTCTTCTCTCTCCATTGCTTCTGCCAGAGGTAGGAAGGAGAGCGGATTCATCTATCTTTTTTGCAGTATTATATCTAATTTGTTTAGAGTTTAGCCAAATAAATTTAATAACAAAATCAGATGATTTTAAGTCAGAATCGTAATTCCTACGATAACTTTGGTGATTGCCATGCATGATGATATAACTGTTGCGGACGCCTATTTCATCTGTAGAAGGCCAATTAGATGTATGTTAGATCGGTTCCAAAGCTTCTGGAAATCCCCTACGAGAACAGTGACTCCGGGCGATCGATCTCATCCCTGATGGCTGCAGAGAGAAATTCAAGGTCTCAAGGCAATGAATCTCATCCTCTGTCGACGATGCAATAGCTGATAATCTTTTAGAGAATTATATGTATTTTAGATCGGTTCCAAAGCTTGGATCATATATGTAATTTTATTATAAGATTTTTCTATCCTGAATCTTTCTAATCAATAAAGGTCATTATTATTGTCCAGGATTCAATTGCAAACTAATTTCAGATTAGTGTCTTAATTATCTGACCAGGATTAAAATGAATTATCTATCGGTATGGGCAGTATATGCTAGTTAGAGATATTTTGACTGTCTCCAACACAGAGAGGCAAACCCAAAATACGTCCCCTGCAATGCTTTATTTGCCTGTCCAAAATACTCTCCAACGAATGACCCACACCCATACAGCTGATCCATTTTGAGTACCGGTTCAGATGATAGCCACAAATGCATCTCCTCTCTCCTCGCGAGGCAAACCTCTAATGGTGGCTGCAGGCATGGTGGACGCCGTACAGGGAGTAGATGGGTAGGGGAGATAGACTTGGTAGGAGAAAATGAGGATGAGGATGCGTTGGCTGTTAGAGAAGCCTCGTTTTGGGTCACCCACCATTTTACTGTACACTATGCAAACTAGAGAATGCATCTCGTATTTGCCTTCCCACCGTTGGTGACAGTCTTAGTGACTGGAGCTAGTATTGTCCAACACTAGTTACTGAACACCGATTGTCACATCTGGCATATTGATTGGATGTACATGGGACTTTTATTGTGCCTAAGGAGGCATGTCCTCCAAAAGGCCCCAAACAAGGCACGTCGTCTACCGTGTGGCAACGAAGCCACACGTGTTTGGGCTTAGGCAATCGGAGCCGATGCATGCCCATATGTGCCGTACAGAAACAAACAACATTTGAAACAAGAGAAGGCGGAGAGATCCGGCGATCCACACCGGACCCAAACATGCATGCATGTCTAGATGATCGATCGATCGATCCATCATGGCTTTGGTGGCTTGCCGAACATGGAGACGATCCCAGATGCTTGCAGCCTGTCCTCCACGATGGCATCCAGCCTCACGGCCATGTCCAGCGTCATGTGCGCCTTCCAGTTCCCGACCTCCCCCTTGCGAAAGAAGGCCGAGTTCTTGAACCAGGAACGGCCGTTCCGGTGCATCCCGTCCCGGTTGGCCTGGACGCTCCTCATCTTGCCCATGCTGCACAGCGCCACAATCTCCTCGGGGACGCCTCTCTCCGCCTCCTCGCCGGTGAAGGGGCAGCCGAGGAACGCCGCCAGGCGCGTCACGCTCCCCACGGTGTCCTCCTTGAGGTCCTCGTACCGGAGGAACATCACCTCCTCCGGCCGTGCCACGCTCTCCTTCCAGTACTCGGCCATGTTGTCCCACACGGGCCCGAACGGTGACACGCCGTCGCAGAAGAGGTCGAACGCCTCGGCGAACGGAGTGATGCTGCCAGACCCCTCGGGCTTGATCTCGGCGAGGTAGTGACGGAGCGAGACAAAGGCGTCCTTGGGGTCTCGGCACAGGTAGACGACGCGGCACGCCGCAGGCTCCCGCACCGACGCCGGCAAGGCCGAGAACGGCGCGTGCACGGCCAGGATGCGCGGCGGCGGCATCTCTTCGAGTTCCTGCAGGAGCGGATGACCAGCAGCAGGCGGCGTCTGGTTCTCGTAGATGGAGTGCAGGAACGGGACCACGTCGTGCGGGCTGGAGGCCAGCAGCGGGTGGCGCTCGTCCGCCGGCGCGTGGCGGCCGCGGTGCAAGACACAGTAGACGAGCGCTTTAAGCCACGTCGTGCCGGACTTGGCAAGGGTGGCGAGGATGATGTCGGTGGGGCGGGCGACGAACGTGTCCCGCATTGCCAGCGTCAGCGCCAGCAGGTGCTCCGGGTACCAGAAGCCTTGGTACTTGCGGTACGGGAAGCTTCCGAGGCCCTTCTCGGATGCCGGGAGGGACGACGCCAGTGCCTCGTACTTGGACAAGAAGGTGTTTGTGCCTCCCTTGTCCTCGCCGCCGCCGCCGCCGGTGACCATCATATCGTCTTTGCCGTGCACACGCCGCCGTGTCGCGCGCGCGTCTATATCTGGCTTTTATCGCTCTATTGTAGTTACACTATCTATGCATACATAATATATAGGCACTCATCAGCAGTTCTTATTAGCTTGCCTCCTCCATTGCAATAATCTGTGGCGTTTGATGCATGACACTAGCTAGTGTTCCTCGACACAGCTTTATTTCGTCGTAACTCAGTTCCATGCATTGGTAGTACAGGACTCGATCGATTGCTTTTATATATATGTTCGGTGAAACTCCGTCTCCGTCCTAAACAAAATAACTTCTTTTGAAATTTAAAATATATCCCAAAATAAATAGCATTCTACATAAACATGCATGTACCACTACTATACCTTTATAGGTGCATGCAAAGCAATAACCGTCAAATTCAAGATATATGCTTCGAGAAATAAAAAAAGAATTGATAGGCTAGAACATGTGTTTTCTACCAGCATCTTTAGGCCCTATTTAGCATGACTTTTATTTTACCAGTGAAGCCATTTATTTTGGTTTCAAATTTACAAACAACTCTATATAGGTGGAGGTGGAGCCATTTGTTAAACGGTTTGGCAAAACAGCTCTACGTATAAAATTCTTTAAAATATGCTCTCATAGAACTATGTGCAGGATGAAATGAAGCCAGCTAAAGCCACTATTTTTGGCTCCATCTCACCTCAATGTTTTGTGAGAGCACGATTTAAGGGTATTCATTGGTGAAACTGTTTTGTTTTACCTTATTTGGCATAAAATGGCTCCTCAAACCGGTGGAGGAGCCGTGTCAAATGGGGCTTTAATCTATTTGGAATTTTTTTTAGAAACTTACTCTCTCCATCCTAAAATATAAGAACATATCCTAGAAATTTTAAGACAGACTATGGGGTAATGCGATGTACGAAACCCTCCTTTTAATTATAAGTAAATAGACTTTGTGGCCTAATATATTTTGAACGTGTTGGTAGATACTAATGACATGTACGCATGTGATATGTTGGAACTTATTTAGGGAAATTAATTCACCTAGAATGAATACTTTATAATTTAGCATAAATTAATTTAAATGCTACATTACCTTGCTTATATATTTCAAAATAGATTCTTTACATTAAGATCTACGACCGGGGAGGATCGCTGGCCTCTCAGGCTCCCAGCGCATCGGCTGGGTGGTGGTCAGGTATCCTCCTCTGTGCTGACAGCTAGTGGCATAACGTTTCGTAGTCTCACTACTGACAACTCTAATGTATATAAACATTTTAACATAATTAAAATTTCTAATGGTACTATTTTCTATTTGCTACTCTTTTAGTGTGACAAAGAGTGCTATTTTCACTTCACGAGAAATTAAATATTTCTAATTTTGAACAAGAGACTATTAATATTTATTGTGCATAATAACTATCATTAGATTAATTATTTGTATATATTTTCATAGTAAGCTTATTTAGACATACAAATATTGCTATATTTTCTAAAAAAAATTAATCATTTAAAAAATTTGAGTATGCACAAAACTATGTGTGGCTTTTTTAGGAAAAAGGAAGTGGCATGGATGAAAATAGCTACCAATTTGTGTCTTTTTATTTTATGTACCAGCTACTCAAATAAGCTATATGTTCTCATAAATGCTAAGTTAGTACCTGTTGGTATTTTTTAATCGCACTCTATTTAAATAAGTTTTAAGTAGGATTATCCGCAAGCGCACAGATATCATACCAGTGTCACATTTTACCCGGAGGTTTTAAATATCGTATCCACAGGGAACAGTTGTGATAATAACAAAGTGTATAGACTTAACCCTACAATTAGGCATAGATCATATCAAGAAAAAGAGAAATAGCTAATGTACTCTAGTTCTGACTACCGGTAAACTTTATATAATATCGTCTTATCGGGCAAGTGACCTGAATAGGAGAAGAAACAGAGTAATCTACCTACCAGGACACCTATCACGGCTGTCTGTCCCTATCAACGGGAAGTGGACTACGGAGGATTCAACGCAGCTATAAAGTCACCTACGCGAGCTACCACTATCCGGCTAATCAGGGGACATCCACAAGTAAACCTAGCCTAGGCACCACGCCTACACTACGAAATACTACTTCAACCAAGCAATTACCAAGATCAAAGTCCTCAATATGAGATGTGAACTAAAGAACGAATATAAACGATTTGCTTACTTGAATCGAGAATAGTAAATACAAAAGTACCTCGAAACAGCGCTCCGGCGCGGAAGCTGAATCCGGAAGAATACAGCCACGAAGAAGCGCCGACATGCCGGAGCTCCTCCAGAATCTCTACTCCTCTACTCAATCTCTCTAATCTCTAAACAAGACTAGATCTAGAAGAACTAGTCTCTCCTAATTGCTACATCTAGATGAACTAGCTAGAACTAGATGAACTAGACTAGATCAACTAGAGGGACCCTAACCCTAATCTAATGAAGAATATGAAGCCTTGGGGTGTAGAATGCCTCTTGGGGGAGCCTTGGGCATCATTATATAGGCCGAGGTGGAGTAGGGGGCAAGGAACCGCCACGTCGGCGATCCGTGTCTTCATCTCATGTGCACCGTCGGATCAAACCGACCTCAAATCAACGTAGGGATGCTTGCGATTGGACTCCACGCAACCGAGGGAGGAAGACTCCGAAGGCGGCGGTGATCGGTGGAGTTAGGGGCGCCGGGGCGGCCCAGGTGGGGCCGGCCGGCCCCACCTTATCTCCTCTGCGGGGCCCCGCCGCCGGGTGTCTTCTAGACCCTTCCCCGAGTCCTCTAGCGATGTTGCTCCGACGTGGATCATTTTCGTGATAATTATGCATTGAAATCCTTCTTTTATCCTTTTCTGGAAAATCTCCTGGAAAATATAGAATATGCAAAACTCGTGGAATTTGTCAGATAAAGCCCTAGACTAGTATGTTTTCATGTTCTCCTTTAGGTTTAAAGTGCTAGTAAAAGTTGACGCTAAGGAGTGTCAACAATACCCCCAAGCTTACCTTTTTGCCAGTCCCTTGGCAAACAATCTAAATCTAGTTCTTAATAAACTTGGATCGGAATTGTTTGTAATACTTTTATTTCTTTTAAGCTCACTTGCTTTTAAACATAAATTTTCCTTTGGTTTAGACAAAACTACTCTAACTTTCAAACTTACCCATTTTACCTTTAACTATGGAGCTTTACAGCTTGTGCATAAATCTTGAGCAATCGAAAGATAGAACAATCAAGTCAAGCACTATGTCTCAAATTCTTTACAGTACCAATATTCTAGAGTTTTGTAAATTTTCGCAATAAAACTCAGAGCTTAATTGTATGACACCCTCAAGTCTCTCAATGTATGTGGTATTTATGGTTCTCACTTGAGGCATTAATGATGTTATGCCTTTCCTACAACTAAGTATTTATAGTGGTGCTCATAGGAGTGGCAATAACAAGGATGAACATACTTGCAATTCATATATTGTAAAGTCAAACAATGGATCCATAGAGAATCAAGACATTCAATCAAATCAAGATGTGCATGTGTGTGGCGTATGGTGGATAGGTGCATATATGGTATTTAGTGGCTAATCCTAATTCTACTTTTGCTCTTTAAAAATAATCTTCTTCCTTAGAACTCTTTTTCGGGGGAAAACATGGTCTATCTTTATTCTCTCTTCTTTTTTTTTCTTCTTTCTTCTTTTTTTTTTTTAATTTGGGAGGCGGGCATCTATGTACCCATTGTTTTAATGCTGGGACACTTGTCCATCTTTTACTCCCCCCTTTTTTTTCACTCTTCTCTCTTTTTTTTTTTTCAACTTTTGCATAGCCACATGTATCCTTTGAATATAAATAATTGAAGAGATAATGATAAGAACTTAGAGCAATTAAACGGGAGGTTGTCCTATAGGGTCTATTTTTTAGGTGTTTACTCCTAATGTAGGAGAGAAACATTTTTAAAGTGGATCTAGATGAAAGTGGAAATGACTGCGCTTACTTCCTAGAGTAGGAGTAATGCATATGTGGGTGGAGTGCGTAAGTGATCTTGATTTTAAAAGCATGACAAGACTCTCATAAGGTATATTCCAAAGGTTGACTAAACTCAATGTAAAGCAAGCAGCATAAATGTGCAAAGGTTTTCCTAATTCTATATGTATCATATATGGCTTTGGTAGAAATTTAGATTTTGTCATACAAGAGCTCATCATGTAAGATTTTAGGTTTTCAAAATAAATCCCCAGAACTTAGTAATGATAAGAATAAGATAAATAGTAGCTTAGACCTTCATGTATCATTGTTGATCAATTACCTAGACTTTAGCTCAAGTGTGTGCCTCCACAAATTTCAGGTTCGGAGTAAATTCTTATATCAAAGTAGTCATATCCAAACTCAGGAGAATCCATGGTTAAAAACTAGGCACTTAAAAGAAATTTCAGTAGAGCAACTATTCATCATTTCCACTTTAAAAGATTAGAGAGAGAGAGTTCTTTAAACATACTTTAATTATTAAATCTAACACACACTATAGCTTACTAAAATAAAATTAATAGTAAAGACATACCTTAATCACGATGATAACGGGGGTGCATCTCCCCCAAGCTAGTCCCTTCGATCGTATCGAGCCTTCATGTGCCCGAATATTTTTGTGTTTTTCTTAATTAAGGGTGAGCCTTCATGTGCTCATATAGTTTTGGCATTTTTAAATTTTTCTATGATATTATTGTGAACCTTCATGTGCTCACATATTTTTGGTATTTTTATGACTATAAAAAGTAGACTCGATAATCGCCTAGGTATAGTTACCTGATAACTAGGGGATGCTCCTCCCCCAAGCTAGATGTTTGCAATTCTTGGTGTTAATGATCTTCAGAGTGAGGTAACCAGCAGCGGCCCTAGTGGATGCCACTGATAGACTCTCTCCTTGTCATAATGTTGTTCCTGCATAATTATACTCCAACAAGAAAACCAAAACTCGAGGCTCGAATTTAATAATAGGTTAGCGGTCAGCCAATAAGTAATTGATTATTCTTTGAGTTGATTTGAATTGACAGGCTCTAGCAGGATTCTCTTTTTTTTTTGAATTTTTTATTTTAATTATATAGAAATTAAATATGAGTGCATGATATATAGTTCTATTATTTTTTTTATGCCTCCACATAGAATATTTATTCTTATGGGGCTTAGGTTTTTTTTTAATGCAAGAAAGTAAACATAGATGATGATGCTGCTGCTACTACTACTACTATTATTATTATTATTATTTTTATACCACCACAGTAAATATTCCTATAGGGTTACCATAAGTTTATTCATGTAGGGATTTCAATATTTTATGATGCAATAAATGAAGCAATAAAGATTTTTATTTTTCTTTTTAATATTTATGAAGATGAATATACTAAAGCAAAATTATTAATGTAGATAGAAATACTAATTAATTAGATAACTACCATATTACCTTATGGCAAGGGTACGGAATCTTAAGTTTACCGACAGAACTTATTCTTCCACTCTTGTGTATCTCTCCATCTTGAGAGATGGAGGTTATGATGTTGCATACCTTTAGTGATGATGATGTCACTTTTGTTCTTTGATTTGACCAATAGGTTGAAGTAGAGCTTTTAATTATAGCCTGGCAAAGATCTTGGTCAATGTACATGTTCACAGAACCCTCACTTGTAGATTTAATAAATTTTTCTCGATGTGTTGTCCTGTTTGCAAAACCAAGGCAGAGATCAAGTGCATGGGTTCTCACTGGTGGTAAAACACCAACAAAACCAAATCTATTTCTTTATTTATTCTTCTCTATCCTTAAGCACATTGAACAAGATAAAGTTGGTGTTACATGAATTGTTTATTTATGCCATAAGTGGTAGGATCAAAAGATTAAGTATTTAATGTTGCAATTAAGTTCTCATAGTAGAAAAGAATAAATTGCTTTAACCAATGGAAAGATTGTCTATCTATAAATTTTCATATAAGTATGACTGTCATCTTCCCAAGATCGAATATAATATTTTAGCTTGTTTGGTTAAGACTGAGATTATAAGAACGGTGCCATGAATAATATTAAAAGACAGAACATGTTGAGTTAATTAGGTTAATCAATTAAAATTGTAACTCTAACATGTTTGTGTTTTAATTTATGTGAACATCAAGATCAAGAGAAGAGCAAAGACCACTTATCTTAAAATATTACCTTTATTATTAGAGCGTGATAGCACTAAGTGATGAAGGGTAAATGACTGGTGGTCCTTCCTCTTGAATCTTGAGTTGCTCATGGACATCTTGTCTCCTCTGTTGCATCCATTCTTTTATCATCTTTTGCTTCTTTGATCTTTTGACTTTTTTCACTCCAGTTATTATTATGCCTGCAATAGATTAGTAGACAGTACATACCCGAAGGAGTATACAGATTTTGAACATAGGTTGCTTGTCCAAGATTTTATTTTGTCTATGCTTAATGAAAAGATAATATTAATATTGTTTAGCATAAATCATATTTTATACAGACATGACTTAAGGCAAAATAACTTGTAGTAGAAGATAAAGTGAATGAATCATTAATGCTCATAGTTCTCTCATTCATGATGAATGAGCTATGTCTTCTTTTTACAAAGTTATTAAAGTTAAGCATGTACTCTGTCGCATCTCTAATTCGAATTTATCTCATGACTTACCCAAATTGATTTTGAAAATTTCCTGTAGGGGTTAGTCCAACAAAATATCTAATGTCTACTACAGTATCTTATCAGTTCAAAAATCAACCTAGACACCACGTCTAATTTGACTTAGGAAGGCATTCTAACCTAAGCACCACGATTAATTCAAAAAGCCTTTGAAAGTAAAATCAATACACCTTTTGGTTCAAAAATCAAACTAAACACCTTGTCTAATTATGACTCAAGAAAACAGTTTAAACTAAGCACCATGCCTAATTCAAAAGGTATATGAAATTTCTCCAAACCTTAAACATACTATAGCAAGCAAAGGTAACATAAAAGTTAATAGAATGTTATTCAAACAGAGATGAAAGAGTATGATTAATAAATTGAATAAAAGGTAGAGACAACCAATATTAGCAATATAGAATTTTCTAAATAAAACCATTCCCCCAAGCTGGAATTTTACAAAGTAAATGTAAGCTTGAGTGGATGTAATTCAAAATTGCATAATGGTTGTTTTGACATACCTGGTGCCGCCATTAGTTATTTTCTTACTTCAAACCTGAAATGGTTAGTGACAAAAATACCCAAAGGAATATTTTGATAATTATAACTCTGCTCAATTCACAAGGGTATAACAAAAAGGTGCAAGCTCAATTAAATTTTTTTTTTTTTTTAAGAGTGGTTATTTTGGGACACAAAGTTGTTCTTAGGAAACCTTCTAATTATTGTACTTCAAGTTGGTGAGGTGGGTTCCTCTAGAACATTAGCCTTTGTGTATGTATATCAAGATTACAACGAGATCTACAATATTTATGAACATATGCATCTACAACCACCCTCTTAATGATTTTATGAACAGGAAAACTAAGGGGATTGAAGATCTCGTGTGTGGTAATATTAGAGAGAGACCAAAAGATTCAGGAGATTTTTCATATGAGCATGGATTTAATAAGGTGTTGATGAGATAATTCTCATGCTCATCGATGTAATCTCTCTTTTTAAACTCTAGGGGTGTCTATTCATGGATGTCTATAGGCAACAAGTTTGTCTCTATCATTTCATGCCTATGACATTGATTGGATGTTTTATTTTCTAGGATTTCCCATGAATCGATGTCTCCAAGGTTGGTCTCTTCTAAAGGTTTCTCTAAACTTGGGTGAGTTTTGTTTATTAATTTAAGTTCACTATTTGAATTTAAACCAAGTTTAGATGCTAAAGCTTCATCTTCTTCCATCCATTCTTTCACAATGGCAGATGTATTTCTAGTATGTTCTATGCATTCCTGCCATTGTTGCTCTTCTTGGGTACTCCTATAATCGTCATGACCCTTATTTTTGAGATGTCTTGATAGATTTCTAGGATTATTATGAAGTTTAGTAGAAAGAGCATAAAAAGATTCATTGGAGTCAAGGATGGGTTTAGAGATGGGTTCAAAGACATTTAATGTGAGCATAGAAGGGGAGAGATAGAATTTATTCCTAAGTGGGTTAGCTCTCCTTCTATGGCATCATTCAACATGCCATCCTTGCATTCTTTCCAATGTCTTTCAGAAGGAAAAGGAAGTTGACTACACTTTTCCTAAGATGCTCTTTTGAGAAGATCTAATGTGTATTGTTTTATGAGCATCTTAGCCAACTGGAAGTCTAAATCATTAAAGTGGAATTTTAAGGGTTTAGGATTGATAGCTAAATCTTGAGAATAGAATGATTATGTTTTAGCTACCGAGACTTCCATATCTAGTTCGGGTGATAAGATATCCCGAATCATATTAATTAGACATGGGCGTAGCTCATAGCCAGGTGTTATGATAGGTTCCATAGATTTTGGTGGCTCAAAGCTTCGTACATGTCATAAAGATAAATAGGAACAGAATTAAAAACATCCATAAGGATGAACATAAAAATAATGAAGAGAATGGGATAAAACAGGATTGAAGCATCCATAAGGATGAACACAAAAATTATTGAAGAGACTGGGATAAAATAAGAAAAGATAAAAGTATAATACAAGATTAAGCTAAACTAAGTCAAAATCAGCAAACCGTTCCCCGGCAACGGCGCCAAAAATGCTTGTTGGTATTTTTAACTGCACTCTATTTAAATAAGTTTTAAGTAGGATTATCCGCAAGCGCATAGATATCATACCAGTGTCACATTTTACCCGGAGGTTTTAAATATCGTATCCACAGGGAACAGTTGTGATAATAACAAAGTGTATAGACTTAACCCTACAATTAGGCATAGATCATATCAAGAAAAAGAGAAATAGCTAATGTACTCTAGTTCTGACTACCGGTAAACTTTGTATAATATCGTCTTATCGGGCAAGTGACCTGAATAGGAGAAGAAACAGAGTAATCTACCTACCGACAACCTTCAATCTGTCTGTCCTATCAACGGGAAGTGGACTACAGAGGATTCAACGCAGCTATAAAGTCACCTACGCGAGCTACCACTATCCGGCTAATCAGGGGACATCCACAAGTAAACCTAGCCTAGGCACCACGCCTACACTACGAAATACTACTTCAACCAAGCAATTACCAAGATCAAAGTCCTCAATATGAGATGTGAACTAAAGAACGAATATAAACGACTGCTTACTTGAATCAGAATAGTAAATACAAAAGTACCTCAGAACGCAGCTCCCAGCGAGGAAGTCTGAATCCGTAAGAATACAGCCACGAAGAAGAAGCCCGACATGCCGGAGCTCCTCCGCAATCTCTACTCCTCTACTCAATCTCTCTAATCTCTAAACAAGACTAGATCTAGAAGAACTAGTCTCTCCTAATTGCTACATCTAGATGAACTAGCTAGAACTAGATGAACTAGACTAGATCAACTAGAGGGACCCTAACCCTAATCTAATGAAGAATATGAAGCCTTGGGGTGTAGAATGCCTCTTGGGGGGAGCCTTGGGCATCATTATATAGGCCGAGGTGGAGTAGGGGGCAAGGAACCGCCACGTCAGCGATCCGTGTCTTCATCTCATGTGCACCGTCGGATCAAACCGACCTCAAATCAATGTAGGGATGCTGCGATTGGACTCCACGCAACCGAGGGAGGAAGACTCCGCAAGGCGGCGGTGATCGGTGGGAGTTAGGGCGCCGGGCGGCCCGGGGTGGGGCCGGCCGGCCCCACCTTATCTCCTCTGCGGGCCCCGCTGCTTCGGGTGTCTTCTAGACCCTTCCTGAGTCCTCTAGCGATGTTGCTCCGACGTGGATCAATTTCGTGATAATTATGCATTGAAATCCTTCTTTTATCCTTTTCTGGAAAATCTCCTGGAAAATATAGAATATGCAAAACTCGTGGAATTTGTCAGATAAAGCCCTAGACTAGTATGTTTTCATGTTCTCCTTTAGGTTTAAAGTGCTAGTAAAAGTTGACGCTAAGGAGTGTCAACAGTACCCTTGGACCAAAATACGCTATCTCTTCTACTTTACTCTCCCCCCCCGCTCCCTTTTGCACCTCTTTAGATCACACAATGAAGTTGTCCTAAGAGATATCCTAGAGAGCTGGGTGGTATGCAGAAATCGATAACATAGATAGCAAAGATTTCTCGGTATATTAATTCGTGGCTGTTCCTCGTCCTCTGGCTGTCGACCGAGAGTTTATAACCGTGAAATTTCATCTTCCTTGATATATCCATGATACAGAGTGACTTGGGAGTAAAAATTCCTAGGAATTCAAGGTATGGCGAGGGCCACCCCTTGCCATGCAAGAGCTTCGCCTGCTAGGGTCCCTACTGTAGGAATGGATTGGAGGAGTCATCATTTGTCAAGTTTTACCAATTGATTTCTTCAACTAAGACAATAACAAATTAAAAACACACGTGGTTAAAACTGACGCAGCAAAGTGTGCTTATCTGTCTAGTACTATGGGATGGAGGGAGGAAGTTAGAATAGAGGTGTCATCTACACAGTGGTGACTCGCTAGATAGCAGAACAGTTCCACAAGGTGTGCAAAATGTGGTGGTTTAAGCTAATTATTAAGCACCTGGCTTATAATGGTCATAATTAGACTGTTAGGCTAGACTTAAAAACCGATTAAAACAAACCGACTGATTTATTTTGAGAGAAAAATACAAAGAAGACAGAGAAACATGCCGAATGATTTGACGTGACACCAGTCTCTGGAGTGTGGCTAGCAAGTAGAACCGTACGTTCCATAAGCGGGGTGGTTTAATGAACTTCTTAAGAACCGGCTTGTTGTGATGGTGTAATGATTTGATGTGACACCATACGACTCAACAGTGACTAGCTAGCAGGTAGCAGAACCATTCCTTAACAAGGTGTGCTAAACGGGGTGGTTTAATAAAAGCTAATTATTAAGCACCGGCTTGTTGTAACGGCCGTAATGATTTGATGTGATATCAGACGACTCGACAGTGACTAGCTAGCTAGCAGGTAGCAGAACCGTTCCATAAATAAACAAGTGTGCTAAACGAGGTGCTTTAATAAAAGCTAATTATTAAGCATCGGCTTGTTGTAATGATCGTAATGATTTAACGTGACACCACAACTCGACAGTGAGCAGGTAGCTCGACAGTGAGCAGGTAGCAGAACCGTTCCATAAATAAATAAGGTGTGCTAAACGGGGTGGTATTAAAATAACGGAATTTCTAATCCATCAGTCGGCTGATTTTCTTTCAGCTTCAGTCGTTTGTTTTTTCTGTGTCATGTTTGCTTTGTGGCTGTCTTTTTGTATTGGGCTGGATTCTCTTTCCTTTCTTTCTTACATGTGCTTGTTATCGGATCCTAACAGAACATCCATCATCTTTTCGAACTAGGGTGGAACCCCGCGCAAAGCGCGGGGAGGGGAGAAAGAAGGGGGAGAAAAAGGGGGAAAAAGGAAAACAAGTTTTTTTTTTGGGGGGGGGAAAAAAAGGAAAAAAGACGGTATGAACATGTGTAAGCTTTACGCGTGGAAAACACAGTAATTTGTTGTAGAGAAACAAATTTAATGGTTAACTGAATGAGACTAATAGTTTAATGTTGGCTGAGTGCGTGCAGTTGCAATCTTATACACATCGTGTTTTCTGAAAAATTGCTTATCAAGCAGTGGTAATCAAGGTTGGGTTTTTGGTTTTGTTTCATGAGAAAAGCTGAAAAAGTTGGTACATTTTAGGTTCTCACGAAAGAAATTGCCAATCCCGTATTTCAAAATCTAAATGGGGTATGAACATAAGTTGAAAGAAGGGGGAAGAAATGGGGAAAAAGGAAAACAGGGTTTTTTTTTTGAGGGGGGAAAAGGAAAAGGCGGCATGAACAGTAACGGGAGGTACTGTTCATGAACAGTGACCCGTGAGGAGGGGAGGCACTGTACGCGTAATACAACTTTAAGGTAAAGGATAGATAGACTCCGCGCCTCCTCTAAATCCAGAAGTTAAAATATCATGACTCGTCACGGTCCTTCATGATTGCGCGACACGAGACCTGCTCAAGGCCACGACGGGCCAGCCTAGTTGACACCTCCTCCCAGACTCTTTGTCTGTAATTTTTTTTTTGACATAAGGCCTGCTTCGGAGCAGCACCACGCCACGATAGGTCACCAAAGTTGACCCTTTCTCTCCACTGATACGTACACAATTGTATTTTAATTTTAGTTTCAATTTTATATTCTTTCTTCTTTAGTTTTCATTTTTTATTTATTAGTTTTAATTTTTTTAATTTTAATTTCATCTTTGTAATTTCTGTTTCAGTTTATTTTTTATTTTTTTCATTTTGTGCTCTTTACTTTTCATTTTCTATTTGTTAGCTTTGTTTTTTATTGCAGCTTCATCTTTTTAATTTCTGTTTCAGTTATTTTTTCTTTAGTTTTCATTTTCTATTTTTCATTTTCAGTTATTTCATCAATTTTAGTCTATGCCTGCAAGTCATGGTTAATAGCTTTTGTAATGTATTGTATAATAATTTGTTCCCCTAGTTGACAGCTTAGGCATTGCTAGTTTTAGTATTTTTATTTTCATTGTTCTTTTTTTTTCATTTACTCTTCTTTAGTTTTCAACTTTTATTTTTCAATTTCATTTGATTTTTCATTTTTGTTAAATTTTATTTGGTTTCAACGTGTCTTATTTAGTTTTTAGTTTTTATTTATCAATTTCAGGTCAATTTTCTAGTTGTCAATTCCATTTTTAGTCAGTTATTTTAGTGTTTCAATTTCCCTCTCAGTTCTAATGCCTCCATAAATACTTTGCATAATAACTTATTTCAATATTTCCTTCTTTTAAATATTATTTCATTTTTTCAATGTGTATTTTAGTTTAGTTTTATGAGTTTGAGTTTTACATCGACGAAATATCGGCGGCGATCTCTACCACGGTATACCGACCGGTAGTGATTTGTGGTGGAGGCACGCTATTAGACTACAAGCGAGATGGAGCAGGGAAGAACAATACACACGGTTTACCCAGGTTTGGGCCGCTTGATGCGTAATACCCTACGTCCTGCTCTTCTGTTATTGATGAAAAGGATTGAGAGAGATATGTGCCCAGATCCTGATGATCCGAGCTGTTTCTAGATGAGTTGTCCTCTAGGGGACCCCTGTCCCTCCTTATATACTCTGAAGGGACAGGTTTACAAGTAAAATAGCCTATTTGGTACTATTACAATGTTTATGCCGTGCATATCGTGTGCCGCACGTCTTTATCTTGTGGGCTGTGCCATCTCGATGGTGCGGCCCATGTATAGCCGCGAGGGTATATGGGGTCATATCCCCACAGCTAGTCCCCGAGCACCATGTATCTTGAGAAAAACGCCGTCTTGACGCTTGTCAACCAGTGAGGCTTGAAGGCTTGCATGGTTGATCCAGTCACTTGAGCGGTTGGAGCTTGTGGTTGGTCTGCCGGTCAGTTAGGAAGAGCACCACGGGAGCGTACTGGTTCGCCGTTCAGTTTGATGAAGAGCTGACCACTGTGTTTCGTTAAAAGATGCATGTTGCTCTAGAAAAAAGAAAAAAGCAGCCCGTGTCTAGAGACGTGGGCCCACAACAGCTTATGATATCAGATATCATTGGCGTTATAGAAATCCGGTTTTTCAGAAAAACTAGAACTAAATGGTAGGGGTCAGACCCGCTTTAGAGAATGAATAGGCCCAGTCACTGCTAGGTGACGTGGGCCCACGTAGTCCCTAAGGTTGGTAGAAGATGAGCGTCATGTTGTGGCAAGCTTTTAAGAAAAAACTTGACTTTTGTCGAAGTGATCGATCAGTCGGAAGCTATGCCGGCCAGTGTATAACCATGGTAAACAACCAGTCTCCAAACAGACTGGTCGACCAAGCATGTGACTCACGGCCAGGCCATGGGCCCAGTCCCTAGACTGACTGGTCGACCGGGTCGATCAACTGGTCGGAGATGAAGTCTTGGATGATGACCCCCCTCAACTAGTCCAGTCTTCGAGCGTAAAAGATGAGCTCGACAACTGAACCGTGCACCTGAAAAATAAACATGAAGAGCGGTAGTACAGGATGTACAAATAATTGATCTCTAGAGAAAAAATCAGCAGACTGATGTATTATACTTAGTATAATTGTTAGGCGAAAAGATGGTAAAAAACTTTATTTTTTAGCCAGTAAGCCGTTTTTTAAATAGCGCAAGTAGTGTAGTTCATCCTAGAGACATATCAGCTCGTTAGGTGACTAGGTGACCTCTGTGGAACAAAGACGGTGCCTTTAACGCTTAGGGCCCTAGTACCGTTAGAGAGCGACTGCTAGTATCTCCTGTGTTCTGTGGCTCGGAGCTGTAACACGTGGTCGGAGGAACCAGAGACAGTGCTTTTTCTGATAGAATCGAATAGGAGGACATAACTGTTCGGCTTATGAGGAAAACCTGCAGACATGTTGAAAAGTTTCGAGCGCACCCTGGTAGTGGTCGGTAAAAATCATGAAGACGCATGTATGGCGAAGATATATGTAGAAGGAACGATGGAATATTAATTAAAATATTAATACTTAGCTTGTTCGATTCCGTAGTTGAGACGATGATGACGAGGCTGTGCGGTGTGTGGCACCGAGCCGAGGCGACACGAGGCTGGGTGGTGGTCGATGCGCGACCATATTTGGATCTGGTCGGTCCGAGTGGTCGGCATGGCTCGTACGTCCGTGCCGATGGTGATGAACGGTGGTGAAGCCGTCCTTGGCAGATCGATCTTGGATCGATTCCACCAAGGAAGCTGCCGACGAGTCACAGACGATCCCGAGAGAGATCACGAGATCAAACTTGTCGGTGAAGTGGTTGATGACGTTGGTGCTGGAGCAGGCCGCACTGCCTCCATGGTTCCGTTGAGATGAACGTGCGCCGTTGGATCAAACCGACTTGAGCAACGGTGGAGATGCAAACCCTAAGGCGGTAAGAGACCGTCCGTCGAAGCGGGCCCCGAATGGACTCTGGAGGGCGCCGGGCGGCCCCACCCTGTGGTAGGTGGGCCCCTCCTTCGGTGGGTCGCCTTCTCGTGTCTTCTAGAGTCTTCTAGTGTTGCTTTCGATGTGGAATTGATATCTTTTGACTCCGGACTCCAAATAGCGCAAACCATATGTCCGTTTCGATCGTCTCGACGAGCTCTTCACAATGATGCACTCTAAATCATCATTTGAGATACTTTTATTCTATGGAAAATTGGATATACCTGCAAAACGATCGAGAACAACACAACTCGTAGAACTCGTTAGAATTAAACCCTACAACTATGTTTTATGATTCATTTTATATTAATTCATGCAATAATTGATGGTATAAAATAAGCATTAAGGACCGTCAACAAGTTCCCCCAAGCTTACCCTTTGCCAGTCCCTGAGCAAAGCCTAATTACTAATAAACTTGGATCAGGAGTTGCTACAATGCTTTCACTCCTCAAAAGTACACATGTCTTCAAACAGAAATTATTCTCCGGATTAGACAAAACTGCTCTAACTTTTAAACTTACTCATTTTACCTGTAGCTATGGAGCTTTTCAACTTTCACATGGGTCTTGAGCAATTGAAAGATAGAACAATCAAGTCAAGCACTATATCTCAAATTCTTTACTCAACCAATATTCTGGAGCTTTTGCAAGTTTTTGAAATAAAACTCAGAGCTTAATTATATGACAACCTCAAGTCTCTTAATATGTGGTATTTATGAATCTCACTTGAGGCATTCATGTTATTATGCTCTCCTACAACTAATAATTATAGTGGAGCTCATAGGAGTGGCACTAAACAAGGATGAGCATACTCGCAATTCTTATATTGTAAAGTCAAACAATGGATCCAAAGAGAGTCAAATCATACAATCAAACCAAGATGTGCATGTGTATGGAGTATGGTGGATAGGTGTATATATGGTATTTAGTGGCTAATCCTAATTCTACTTTTGCTCCTTGAAATAAATCTCTCTCTTGAACTTAGAACTTTTCGTGGGAAAACATGGGCTATCTTTATTCTTTCACTTTTTTTCTTTTCTCTTTTTTTAGGGAGACGGGCATCTATGTACCCATTGTTTTAATTGATTGGACACTTGTCTATTTTTTTAAAACTCCCTCTTCTTTTTTAATAACTTTTTTTCATAGCCACATGCATCCTTTGAATACAATATGATAATTGGAGAGATAGCAATAAGAACTTAGAGCATTTAGCAGGGGGTTGTCCTATGGGATATATATATATTTTTTTGGTGTGTTTTACTCCTAGTGTAGAAGAAAAACAATTTTAAGATGGATCTGAATGAAGGTGAAAAATAATAACTTCGCTTACTCCCGGTAGGAGAAATGCATATGTGGATGGAGTGTGTAAGTGATCTTGATTAAAAAGCATGACAAGGCTCTCATAAGGTATACAATAAAGGTTGACTGAACTTAATGCAAAGTAAGCAGCATGAATAAGCAAAGGTTTTCCTAATCTAAATGTATATCATGTATGGCTTTGGTAGGAATTCAAACTTTATCATACAAGAGCTCATCATGTAAGATTTTTTAAAAAATAAATCTCCAGAACATTAGTATCGCTAGAAATAAGATAAATAGCAGCTCAGACTCTCTTATATCATATCCATCAATCACCTAGATTTAGCTCAAGCATATGCCTTCACAAGTTTCAAGTTCATAGTAAATTCTTATATCAAAGCAGTCATGTCCAAAACTCGGGAGAACTTAAGGTTGAAAACTAGATACTTGGAAGGAATTATGGCAGAGCAACTATTTATCATCTCAATACAAAATTTTATTGTTCCTCAGTTTTTTATTTGACTCTTAACAACTAGATAGAACTGTAACCACACTCTATGACCACACCTTAATAAATAACTAGAGTATTTTTATTTAGTTTTGATTGTTATTCTTCTTTTTTTTATTTCTTTTAACTAATAGACTCACAAAAGACTCTACAGGCGTGGACCTTCATGTACCCATATATTTTTTAGTATTTTATGACTATAAGATAGACTCGATAATCGTATAGGTATACTTACGATAACTAGGGGATGCTCTCCCCTAATTTGGATGTTGTCGTAGTTGAGCATTAAAGCTGAGTGGTCCTCATAGAGGAGCTCATACTTATAAGAGCAAGTGTTGCTAGGAATACTTCAATCTCATCACCCAAGAAGTTACTTCCTTCACACAGAGGTCAGCTGTGTATCGGAGAGATGTACTTCGAGTGATGAAGATGAAGATTCCTAGGTGAGCTGGCTCTTGGAGTCATTCTGCAGAAAGCTCTCACAAAACACCAAAACTCGTGGAATGGTATTAGGATAAAAAGTTAATGATTAGCACACATCGATTGTTGTGGTGTGTTAGACTTCGTGACATTGGATCTTTATGTCAGCTATTTTAGGACTCAAGATATCAGTTTGTGTTAAGGTTGTATTCTTTTAACCTTAATGTTGCCTATCTTAGGACCTATATATTATCAATGTGTTAGGTATGTAATATCAAAGAACTTGGCTCTATGTTATTAATGTGTTGCCTAGGTTTGTAATCTCCAGACAAGTCAGCTCTGCTTTGTGCTTATTTGTGGTGCCAGCCTCGCGCGCAAGGGCGCGCTCTAATCACTAGTTGTCACATTACTTCCAATAGTTTATCTTCGTAAGTAAAGATCCGGCTTCTCGCATCTGTAAAAAACCTCTCAAGATATGACTCACCGATTAGTAACGTACTATATAATATCAGCTAGCTACTGTAGCACATAGTCCATCTGCTTGGTGCAAGCAGGAGGAGAAGAAGATTCGTGCAAGGAAGTCGAGAAGCATGAAGCAGCCGACGCCTCCCATGATGCCCCCACAGATGGCCTGTGCACGACCAATGTGGGGCCAGGCCCTGGTGGGACCCATATGATGAGCGCCACCATGGTGCCGACGGCCACCCCGACGAGCACGACGCCGCAAAACAGAGACATCACCACCCTAAACCAGTCTGTCTCCATCGTCGGCCGGTGGTAGTTCAGATGCTGCTGCCTTTGTTCCCCTTGACCGCCACCGGCTCGTCGTTGCACTCCTGCAGCTGCAGATGGGCTCTTCTTCTCTACATCCTCCTCCTCCATAGCCAATTTAGCCATATAGACCTGCTACGTAATCCACTATATATACATTGTACGAGTACATGCTTGATTAATAGAATCATCCTGCAGACATCGGTTGGTCTCGTCCGCCGGTTGCATAGCAGCGACACGTATGTATGTAGGACGATCACTTGCATATTGAAAAGGCAATCTAGCTAACTGTTAATTTCCATACACATTTTTTTTCATACAGTTACCCTAGCGCCCGGACGTCCAAACGCTAATTTGTCCGGACACCCGCACCTACCCTGCCTGTGCATGTCGCTACCGCCTATCCCGCCTGCTACACATGCCCACCTCCAACTGCTGCGCACTTACTCATGCTCCCCGGCCTGTTACGCATGCGCTTGCACGCCCCCGCATGCTCACAGTTTTTTGAGTAGGAAGCGGACACGCATGGCCTAGTCCCTAGCGATATACGGATACCGAGACACGGGAGCTGCAACCCATTATTGTCATGGACCTAGCTACAAGGATCATAGTACTACTACCCTAGATGCGGCTACATGCCCCCACATGTTCCTACTGCACGCGTCATTGTCATGGACCTAGCTACAAGGACGACAGTACACTACTATGCTAGATGCTGCTACACGCTCCCACATGCTCCTGCTAGTACATGCGTTCCTATGTGCCTGCTGCTGCATGTATGCATTGCTACACATGCACGACATGCTACTGAATATACACGCAGGACTGCATTTATGTGCGCTTACTTTCAGTCAATACAACATCCCTCAAAACACAGATAAAACATTTGAAATATAATCTTGTAACATATATATATAGTCAATGCAACATATACAATATTTAGATGAAACACTTACAAAATATATCTGAAAACAACTAAAATATTTGAAAAAGGTACTGTTATAACATTTGAGTCAAACATATGCAACATCCAGATAAAAACAATTTAAATGATTGCACCTTAAGCTTGAAAACAAATGAAACATTTTGAACAAACACTTGCAACATACACCTGAAAATCTTGCAACATGTACAAACATGTGCAACATCCTGATCCAGAGTTTCAACATCAAAGTGGAACAACTGCAACATACATTGAAAGCGTATAAAATAAACGATACGTACATATGCAACACAGGGAAGGGGAAGACTGTGGCCAGTCAATTCAAGCCTCTGAGGTCAGAGCCAGCAGCGAGCAACAGTGCACGAGCACCAGGGGAAGGAGAAAGATAGTGGCTAGTCGATTCCAGCCTCCGCCGAAGTCAGCGGCAGGCTATAGCGCACAAGCAGCACCAGCACCAGCGGCATGTGTGAGCACCACCTCCACCAGTGCCACCAGCACCGAGCTTGGTTCAGCCGAACGAGGGCGCGCGTGACGAGCAGAGCGAGCACCACCAGCATCGCTGCGCAACGCAGAAGCATGTGGCTCGTGCAATAGGAGGGCCGGGAGCCGTGCGCTATAGAGCAGGGGAGCAGCGCCAGATGCAGCACGCGGCAGCAGCGAGGCACAGCGCGCGTGTTCACAGCATCTATGGAGGCAAGCGAGCAGCTGGCGCTGCGGCGCTCAGCAGCAGCGAACGTCCGCGGCAGCAGCGAGATGCAGCGCGTGTCCGAGGCAGCAGCGATGCAGCGTCCGCGGCAACAAGAGAACCGGCTGAAGCACTACGGTTGGAATGAGAAAACGGAGGGGATAAGAACAACAAGTGTTTTTTTAATATAAATTTATGGATAGGAGGGACCGGCACAGAAACAGAGTGGGAGCATGCCACGTTCGGATACAACGGACGTTCGAGTCAAATTGTTGCAAAACTAAATGATTTCCTTTTGTGGACTATTGATAAAATATAATGGAAAGAACTCACTGCTACACCTAGCGCATTCTTCTTTTTTTTCTTGAGAATTACAACTATCATTCTTGTGTTATTACTTATTAATGGCATACAAAAATGGAAAGAATCTTTAATTTGGTTGGATTGAACCGATGATCTTGAAACTGAACACCTTTAGATCTGGGTCCGACCCATTCTATATCTCTCGAATCCTGAAACTAAATACCCTCTCATTGAACCGATGATCGTACCCATCAACACCAAATGAAATGAGCTGCAAATTCGCCAAAACAATATTATTAGCCTGATTTGGTAGACGAGATCCTATTCAGCTAGACAATACTGGAAGATTTTCAATAATGTAATTGTCGTCCTCTCTGCAACCAAATACAATAAAGGAAGATTTCCAATAAGGACGCATCTTGTGTCTCGTGTCTCTGCCAGATAGCTGCTGCTGGCAGAGACACTGATTCATCTTTCTATATTTCTAGAAGAAAGCAGTAAAAATTGGACTTTTCAAAAGAAGTTTGGTATAATGAGTGATACTTGTTAATTCGTTGCTTACATGAAGAACAGTATAGTGTGATCCAAGAAAATATTTGTTCACATTATTAAAGCACAATGCAAGTCTCGCGAGCGATCGATTGATCGATCCCATCCATGTCCATCTATGTCTTGCCTACCACAAGGCGATCTAACTTCGCCCCATCATTCATGCGCCATTTTTTTTTGAACAAGTCATATGCACATCTACATCTACTCCCTCCTGAAGAACACGCTGACTTGACAACCACCGTATCACCTCTTCAACAATGTATATATCCTGAAGATTCTCTTCAACAATGTATATATATCCTGACGTTTTGTTGTGTGCAACTATAAGCTACTAATTAAACTGCCAAGGAACCATATCTTATTTTTCTTTGAGAGTTTCATCATGTTTTTTTTTTTTAGTTCAAATAAGAGAACCCTAACAGCCTCGCAATTCTTTCCAATCTCTCCGATACTCGAGGCTCATCTGAAGGCCAAAAGGGTAACAACAAAGAAGTTTTTTTTAATATAAAAAAACGAGAATTTCATTTAACAAACTAAAGGCGAACTGCTTGTTGATTATGGGTAGATAATCCATGCACCTTTATCTAGGAAATAGAATTCCATTTCCAAATCTTACAATGGACTTGTTTATTCATGGAAAAAGGAAAATGTGATAAAAACATACAAAAGATATAGGAAAATAGAGATACACATTATAGCATGAGACCAGAACCTTTGAGCTTCTCTTCCACAATGCGATCTAGCTTTCTCCCCATCTCCTCGCTCATGTGATTCACCCAATCACCCACCTTTCCTTTCCTAAAATATGATGACCTCTCAATGACTATGTTGCCAAGCCGAACAAATTCTCCTGTTTGGTTGGTAGACAAGCTACTTAACTTCTCGAAACTGCACAACCTGACCACCTCCTCGGGTACCCCGTCCTCTTCCTCCTTAATACTAAACGGGACACCAAGGAATGCGGCGAGCCTTAGGCCAATCTCAATGGGAGGTTTCATGTCCCAGTTTCCAAGAGTATCATCTCACTTTTATGGTGGAATGAAACACCATGAAACACCCCTTCTCAATGCACAGTTTCAATTCACAGTTTCATAGGCTACCCAAAACATTTAATTCTTGCATGGTGTTGTGATCAACTATACCACGTATTTATGTAGCCACTTACGCTCGTTCAAATGACAACGAACAAAATCCTATCGTATTCAGAATTCTACCACAAGTACTTGAACAAACTAATTTTAACAGAGACCAAATAAACAAAATAGTAGTAGGCTATATGTAGAAAAAACAGATGAAAAAACATAAAAAGCATCAATCGATGCCTTTTTCAGTCGTTGGAAACAATCAGAATAACAGATATGTTGCTGCAAAAAAGAAAGTTCTTCTAGGCAAAACAACGACCAATTGGCAGATGTGGGCAAAGTGCTGCAACAAACAAGCTCATTCACGAAATCAGTTCACGGCGAAGAAGAAGGCAACAAAAAAATTCAAATGAACAGCGAGGGACAGACGAATCAAGCATCACGTGTTGCCAGGCGATGCTTCTTCTTGCGGTGGGAGATGAGCAAGTCCGACACGCGCTCGTACTTGGGAAGACCTCCTCCCAGATCTCGGCGAACGCATGGAGGATGAGGTGATGGTGGTCGGCATGCGCTTGTACAAGGCGCAGTAGCTCCCGGAGCTCCGCACCGCCATGCTCTCCTTCACCTGCCCGGAGCTGGGACCGCCATGCTCTCCTTCACCTGCCCGGAGCTGGGGTCGGGACGCATCTGTGCCCGTGCCCACCGGAGTCGACCCGTAGTTGGTGCCGCTCGCCGCTGCGCTCGCCGCCGGGGGGCTCGGCGGTACTCTGCTCTGCTCACAATCGAAGCTGTCAAGGAGCGGCAATGGAAGGGGGCGGGAAAGATTGGGCGGAGGCGCGCAGGTCTGGAGCACGGGATCGATGGAATGAAACTTTCCCCACTCAACGCGAGTTTCGTCCAGTTACCGATGGCTTGGAAACTGTGTCTAGACGTTTCATCCCCGTGAAACTTTTGCTCTCTCTCTCCTGGTCGTTTCATGCAAAGATTCTATTTTTTGCTGATATGTCACCCTATTAAATGTGCATGAAACTCCCATGACATCTCTATTGAGACTGGCCTTATAACATACTTTGTTGGCTCTAAGGCCATAGCCTCATACTTGAGGAAAAGAACCTTATCAGGTTTTGCAACACTCTCCCTCCAGTACTCAAGGCAATGCTCCCAAAAGGGTCCATTGCTCGAGAAACCTTCAGTAAACATGTTGAAAGCTGTTTTCAAGTCAACACCATGTCCCATCGAGACACAAAGGCATCCTTAGGATCTCGACAGATATACTCCCTCCGTCCCAAAATAGATGACGTTTTAGGTGTTCGTGCCACAAGTTTGACCCGATTTATAGAAAATACGTATAATATTTATATCTCCAAATAAATTTGTTAAAAAACTAGATCTAAAGATCTTTTCAATAATACTAATTGTGATGCTAATCGATGTTATTTACTATTTTTAAAAATTGCCGGCAATCGTTTCTCGGAAAACGAGAACGACATCCTTTTTGGGACGGATGGAGTCCACAACTCGACAACCACAGTTGGCTAAGGACTTTGGGAACAATGAAAGAGGCATATGAGTGGAAAGAAGCCTTGGGGATGAGAGGGTGTCCAAATAGGTGAGGTTATCATGGCTAGGGGCCTCTATGGATGGTACCACCTCTTGAGGATGACAGAACAGAAGAGGATGGCTGCCAAAGTCATACCAGAAGTGGTTGATGACCGTAAAGGCGAGGGCCTTCTTCAGCCATGTCGTGCCACACTTGGGGTTGGTAGCGAGGATGATGTCTTCAGGGCGAGGTTTGAAGCCATTTTTGACACGCAGTCTGCTCTCGATGAAGTATGGCCGGAACCAGTAGTTTTTGTAAAGCACCAGTGGCTCTGACCACCCCTCTCTTAGCTTGTTGGGAGTGTGGATATAAGATTTGCAGCTTGGCTCTCGAATGAAATGGCTTCAGATGAGCTATTTGTGGCGCTTCCGTCCTCAGCTTGAGACATAGCTCAACGAATATGTGTGTTTAGTCTCTCTCGCTGGGGTTATTGATTGGATATATGGACAAGAAGTGTAGATGGTGTGGCCGGATCAAGCTGCGCTAGCTGCAGTCTACCGAGCTTAAATAGCTCAGGCCCCTGGTAAGAGAAATTAAATGTGATGTCCATATGCATTGATTGAGGCATCAAGCTAAGCATCCGATGTGATTGCTGCTTCTGCATAAAATAATATAGTTTTATAATGGCCGTGCCATTTGATTAAATCTTCCTCTTTTTAGGAACATATTAGGTCAATGGCTTCTAGGCTAATTAAGTTTATGATTTATGTATAATCTCTCTGTGTGTTTAAATAAAGAAAAATAAAATATAAAGATCGTGGTTAGCTGGCGTGTGTTTTTCTGCAAAAACAACTGATACATAAATACTTCCTCCATCCTAGAGGAATATATAATTCTAGCACAGTGTTATGTTTCAGTATCTTAAGTTTGACCAATTATAGGTAAAAAATATAAATATTTATAATAATATTAAATAAATACCGTTAAACTAATTATGAAATGTATTGTCATAATAAATTAATTGGGAGTCATAAATATGAATGAATACTATTTTAACTGTTTACTTTTTTTTTTGGGATGGGGATAGCATATTTGATCATATTTGCCTATCTATATTTCTAGAACGAAGCAGCAAAAATTGGACTTTTCTAATAAAGTTTGGTGATGGGTGATACTTGCTGATTCGTTGCTTACATGAAGAACAGTAGTGTGATCAAAGAAAATACTTGTTCACATTATTGAAGCACAATGCAAGTCTCGCGATCGCTCGATCCCGTCCATGTCCATCTCTGTCTTGTCTTCCACGAGGCAATCTAACTTTGTCCCCATTATTCATGCGCCATTTTTTTTTGAACAATTCATATGCGTCTACTTCCACCTGAAGAACGCTGACTTTACAACCACCATATCACCCCTTCAACAATTTATATATCCTGACGATTTATTCGTGGTGTGCAACTGTAAGCTACTTGATCCGTTCCAAATTTCCATAAGACATTTGATTTTTTATCCCAACTTTAACCACATGTTTTATTTAAAAAATAGTAAAATATCGCTTCTTTTGTCGTGTTTGTTTTAGTAATAAAAATTCTTCAATAATAATTTAAATTTAACTATATTTATACAAATTTTTTGAATAAGATGAGCAGTCAAACTTATAGTCGAAAAAAAGTGAAATGACTTATAATTTAAAACGGATGGAATACTAATTAAGTTGCCAAGGAACCCTATCTTATTTTGCTTTGAGAGTGAACGAGACATATTTGCATTTCTCTTTAAGTTCAAATAAAAGAATCCTAACATCCTCGCAATGCTTTCTGATCTCTCGAGGCTCATCTGAAGGCCAAAAGGGTACCAACAAAGATGGATTTTTTTTATTAAAAAGCGAGAATTTCATTTAATAAACTACTAGGAACACGAGGTGTTCATTGATTATTGGCTAGATAATCTATGCAGCTTCATCTAGGAAATAGAAATTCTAGAAACACAGTGTGCGGTGGCTGAGAGTTGTGAGGAGTAAGGGTGGGCGACTTAAACTTAAAAAAGGGTGGGCTGAGAGTTGTGCGGCGGTTGAGAGCTCGTGAGATTCGACACATTTCTGCGGAACTTAAAAAAGAGCTCCAAGCGTGGGCGACTTCGACGACCGACAATGTCAGCGAGCAACTCCTCATGGAAAGGGAGCTCATTCTGAGGCTGGACCAAGCGAGTGACCGACGAGAGCTTACCAATGAGGAGGTTGACTTGCGAAAGTCCCTCAAGTTGAAGTGCCTCGGGCTGTCATCCCTGCAGCGCACGATAGCGAGGCAGCGCGCTCGGATCAGACACTTGACCGAAGGGGACGCCAACACTAAATACTTCCACCTACTAGCGCGAGGGCACAAACGGTGTAACTCCATCAGGAGGCTAAAGGATGCTAGCGGCAACATGAGCTCCACGCACGAGAAAATGGAGCATGCCATCGCCCACCACTTCTGCAGTGTGTTTGGGCAGCCAGGGCCCGGCACGCACTCGCTTGACCTCGAAAGCCTAAGGATGGTCCCCCAAGACCTGGCCCGGTCTGGATGACCAGTTCACCGAGGAAGAAATTCATGTGGCCGTGTAGGACACCCCCCGTCCGGCCAGCGCGCTTGGGCCCGGCGGCTTCACCGGGCCTTTTACAAGGCAGCATGGCCCGTGATCAAGGACAACGTCATTGCAGCCATCAACGCCCTCTTCTTTGGCGACAGTGGTGAATTCCACAGGCTAAACAACGCATACGTCGTTCTACTAGCGAAGCGCGCAGATGCATGCAACCCAGGAGACTACCGGCCCATCGCTCTGATCCACAGCTTCGGCAAGCTGGCGTCCAAGCTCCTAGCTAATAGGCTCGCACCTAAGCTAGGCGAGCTAGTGTCCAAGAACCAGAACGCATTCATCCGGGGACGAACAATCCACAACAATTTTAAGTTCGTCCAAAGCGCGGCAGTGCACCTGAGGAAGAGGAAAATCCCCAAATTACTACTGAAGCTAGACATCTCCGAAGCTTTCGACACGGTTGCATGGACATTCATGCACAAAACCATGAGGGCGCTGGGATTTAGCGATACTTGGCGGAAATGGGTGCAACCCTGTTATCTTCGACGGCATCCAGAGTACTCCTCAATGGTCAGCCGGGAGCACCCATCAAACACCTCCGTGGTGTGCGACAGGGTGACTCGTTGTCCCCCATGCTCTTCATTCTCACTATGGATGTCCTCGGTAGACTGTTGACAGCGGCACAAGCCAGCGGGGTCATCCGCCCCATGGGAACAGACGTGGTCAAGTATCTATGCAGCCTCTACGCCAACGACGCCATCCTCTTCATCGACCCGCACGTGAGCGACGTGGCCGCGGTCATGGAGATCCTCAACATATTTGGCACAACATCGGGCCTCCGAACCAACCTCGCCAAGTGCTTCATCAGCCTTATCTACGGAGACCCTGCGGTCCTACCCCAGCTAGAAGCAACCTTGGGATGCGAGGTCAAGGACATGCCCATCCCCTACCTAGGCCTCCCGCTCAGCACCAAGAGGATACCCAAGGCGCACATCCGAGCAACCGTTGACAAAGTGGCTGCGCGCCTGTCTGCTTGTCACGGGCAGCTCATGGCAAGGAGTGGACGCCTCATCTGGATATGGTCGATGCTAGCGGCAATCCTGATTTACTCCTTGATCACGACGGCCTGCCACCCTAGGCCCGAGGGACATTGACGCCATCTGCCGCCGCTTCCTCCGTTCGGCAAGGAGGGATCCGTTTGGGAAAATGCATGGTCGCCTGGCCGACCGTGTGCGCACTTTCAAAGGAGTTGGGGGTCTAGGCATCCCGGACTTGCGACTCACCGAGATTGCGTTGCAAACACGATGGCTATGGCTCCGAGAGAGAACCGGGCTTGGGCATCCCTCCCGACCAAGGTAGACGAAGACGTCCGAGCTTCTTCGTGGCATTGACGTTCACGGTGATTGGCAACGGCCAGAAGGAGCTGTTCTAGACCGCACGATGGCTAAACGGGGACTCCATCCAGCTGCTAGCACTGACACTTTTCTACAACATCGGCAGGCGGGACACCAGGTCAACGACGGTGCGCGATGCCATCAACGACAACGCTTGGACATCACAAATCCGAGGGGGACTCCCTGTCCAAGGGATTATCGAGTACTTGAGGATATGGGACCTCATACAAGACACCACCCTCAGCGAAGCGGAGGACCATCTCGTCTGGAAGTAGACGGGAGATGGAGCGTACTCTTCAAGCTCGGCATACCACGCACTCTTCCTCTCGGCCTACCCGGCCGCTAACTTCGAACACATCTGGGCTACGTGGTCGCCGCTACGCGTCAAGATCTTCCTATGGCTGGCGCTCCGACAGAGACACTGGATGGCTGACAGGTGGCAACGCCATGGCCTCAACACCGCGGAACATTGCTACTTGTGCGAACAAGAGGCAGAGAAGATCGACCATATCCTCATGTTCATTTTCAAGACAGGTGTGGTTCGCCATGCTCGTGGTATTGGGAGCACAGCCAAACATCGTAGGCGTCGACACTATCATCGAATGGTGGAGCTCCTGGCGCCGGCGTTGGACGGGAGACAAAAGGAAAGGTGCGGATTCCCTATTCACCCTAACAGCATAGGAGCTATGGAAGGAAAGAAATGCGCGCTGCTTCAGGAGAACCACCTCGACCGTCACGACAGTTCTCCAAATCATCAAGGCCACTGCAGACCAATGGATACAAGGCGGGGCGGCCAAGCTAGATTGTCTAATTCACGAGTAATAGGTATATGGTTCACTGCAATGGGGAGAGAGCTTCGTTGTAAACATTAAAACCCCTCGCACTTTGCAAAACCTTGTACAAAAACTCTCTTTCTTAAATGCAATGACGCGCAAATCTTTTGCGTATTTGAGAAAAAACTTTAGTAAGTATCTAGTCTTCTCATTTTAGTATAACCAGCTAACAAGATACTTTATTTGAGCATAGAAAAATAGCATAGAGTACAGCAACTTGTCCATCTTATGTGCTACCCATATGAACCCACCCAGGTTGTTTCCTTATCTGCTACCACATGAACCCGCCCTTGTTTCCATCCACTCATTTAGGCAGCAGGCTAGTCTTCTCTCTCCCATGCATTGTTTTTCCAGGAGTCCGCCGGCGTGATCTCGAGCGGAGAGCAGCCGGTGGCGCCAGCACGAGCGAGGATGGCCGTGGCTACGCCTACGCAGCGGGAGCGGAGAGCCGTCGGTGAGGGAGGGTAGTGGCCCCAGCCATGCAAACTAGGGCGTCCGAGGCAGCACGAGCTGCTTTCCCTCCAGCTATATTAGTTCTCATTCTTTTGTGGATAATCATTGTCAGTTGACTCTTTGCCTCGGTCCTATGTGAAGAATGAAAACAAAAAGAGCCCCCAACTTGATGTTTTGTTTTCATACGTTTTTTCCTAGCAAAATGATGACAAAGGATTCTTTCCTCCAATTTTCCTACGGCTCAGTTACAAGAACTAAAGAATTTTACGAAGACGATTCCTATAGAAATCAAAATCCTACATCTCTTTCCTACCTTGATCCAAAGGAGCCCTTATTAGGTTTAGGTGCTCCTTTTTGGCCCCTGTTAAAAAACATAAAAATTGCTTAAAATTTTTTTAAAAAAGATATGGATGGGGATAGATGATTCTAGGATCCATGTTCAAACAAATTACAGTACGAACAAAATTTTTTTGTACAAGAGGAATAATAAAAAAGGTAAAGTCTTGATTAGTTTGGTGGGTCGGTGCACTGTTTACCTAGGTCCACGACTGCATCCTCTAGTTTTGTCTCTTCCTGTACCAATTTTTGTTCGTGCTCAAATTTTGCATGATGGATCCTTGCGTCATCTGCCCATTACCATTTTATTCGAATTTTTAAGTTTTTATGGTTTTATTTATTTTTTTTCAATAGAGCACCTACCTAATGGCATGGGAGCACGCAGAATATGTTCTCATTGGACCCCAAGCAAAGCTACAGTAGTCGATGATCGATTGGGGCTGTTGTTGTGCCGATGCACGCACAATGACAACAACACGCACATACGAGTAATAAGGAAAAAGTCCTCTTATTTTGCACTCCATAAATTTTTAAAACTATTTAATTGTTCCATTCCTCACGTACGAGGACTGTAACAAGCTTCGTTAGGACGAACATCGGGGTTTTTTTGGGGGGACAAGTTAGGACTATATCGTTAGAACCACCACGCCATGCCGAGAAACGATTGTACTGTACGTGCAATATTTATGACACGACACACCGCGCGCCGCTCGCTGCATCGATCTGCATGGAACGACGGATAGCCAAGCGTCGTCTGCTGGATGCCGCCGGTAGTACTAGCTATATATACGGTGGCACGCAGTCCAAACTCACACACGAACGACGACGACGACGACGGCGGGCAAAGTGCTGAGAACGAAGCTAGCAGCAGCACTCTACCTAACACCAGCACCTACAGTAGACTGTACACCCGTGGGCCGTGGCCCGTGGCCCGTGGGTGCTACTGCATTCATGTTAGACTATCAATCAATCCTCTATATAGTATCTATCTAGGCCTTTTTGTAATAATGTACATGTACACATGCACGGAGATGTATGCATGCATGCATGCCTGGCAGTTTGGCCAAGAGCACTTGTCGCCTCCTTGGCACCTGCACTACCATGCATGCAATGCACACGTAGGAGTAATTAGAGGGGGGAGGGATAGAAGACGATGGTGACCATCACAATCACACAGCCCAGTCTTTTTCCAGCCTTTCTAGGGTACCCCATTTCAATTTCTCTGCTTCCTCACATCCTGCATTCACGTCAATATAATGAATATGTTATCCTTATTTTTTTATAAGACCAATAATCTTAATGGATTTATAGAGTTTTATAGGTATTAAATCGCTGACATAACAATTAATAGGAGTAGAGATAGTTTCACGAGAATAAACTCTTCTATGCTATTGTGTCAACAAACCCCACTGCGACTGGTCTAGCAATATATCATCATAGTTTTTTTTTATTTACTATACTTTGTTGCGGAAAACGAAATTATACGTGTATACTAGTATAAGATGAATGGGGGAGACTGGACAGAAGCGAGGACTCCACCAGCATAGCCGCCCACAAAGGGCTCTTGCTACTTACCACACACGCACTACCAGTGTCGTTGCATATGCATGCTCTCCACCACGCTCGCTCTGCTACCTCCTCACCGTACGTGCTAGCTAGAGACATCATGATGGGTCGTCGTGCTGCTACGCTCGCTGCCGCTGCCGCGTTGGCGGCCATCGTCCTCCTCTGCTCCTCCTCCTCTGCTGCGGCTACTACCGCCGAGGCCGCCGGCGGCGGCGGCAACAGCAACGGCAACTGCTGCGGGCAGCAGCCACCGCAGCTGGCCCCGGGCCTGTCCTTGGACTTCTACAAGCAGCGCTGCCCCAGGGCGGAGTCCATCGTACGTGCGGAGCTTCGTGCAGGACGCCGTTCGCAGGGACGTCGGCCTCGCCGCCGGCCTCCTCCGCCTCCAGTTCCACGACTGCTTCGTCCAGGGCTGCGACGCCTCCGTGCTACTGGACGGCTCCGCCACCGGCCCCGGCGACCAGCAGGCGCCGCTCCACCTCAAGCTGCGCCCCACCGCGTTCAAGGCCATCAACGACATCCACCAACGCCTCCAGAAGGAGTGCGGCGGCGCCGTCGTCTCCTGCTCCGACGTCCTCGCGCTCGCCGCCAGGGACTCCGTCGTCGTGGTACGTAGCAGCAGGCTGTGATGTACGCAGGCATGCACATACAATTTTCTTTTGTTAATGGTATAGTATAGCCTGTTGCTGCTCACACCACATCGATCATGCCTGCAACTGCATGCATGCATCCATGTATTAGTCCGGCGGTCCCAGCTACAAGGTGCCCCTTGGACGTCGCGACAGCGCCAGGTTCGCGACGCGGGAGGACGTCCTGAGCGATCGCCCGCCGCCGACTGCCACCGTGCCGGCGCTGTCCAAGATCAACCTGGACGCGACGGACCTGGTGGCGTTGTCGGGCGGGCACACCATCGGGCTAGGCCACTGCGCGTCGTTCGACTACCGGCTGTTCCCGCGCCCGGACCCGACGCTGAACGCCACCTTCGCCGGCCACCTGCGGCGGACCTGCCCGGCCAAGGGCACCGACCGGCGGACGGTGCTGGACGTGCGCACTCCGAACACGTTCGACAACAAGTACTATGTGAACCTGGTGAACAGGGAGGGGCTCTTCACCTCGGACCAGGACCTCTTCAGCAACGCCGGCACCAGGCCCCTGGTCGAGAAGTTTGCGCGCAGCCAGAGGGACTTCTTCGACCAGTTCGCCTTCTCCGTGGTGAAGATGGGGCAGATCAATGTGCTGACGGGGGCGCGGGGGGAGATCCGCACCAACTGCTCCGCGCGCAACGCCGACGACGACGGCGACGTGATGACGCCGTGGTCCGTCGTCGAGGAGGCCGCAGAGAGCCGCCTCGTGTTCTAGACTGCTTGTCGTAGGCGTGCGTGCGTGGTGTTGGCGTGGCGTCTGGCCGCCGGGTGCCGTGCGTGGTCTCGTGTCGACTAGCTACCTCTTGTCGTGGTCGGTGTGCATGCATGAACGAAAGTTACAGCAGGATGCAGCAGCTAGCAAAGCACTAGCAGTCTAGGACCTCAACAACTGCGCGTGCTGCGTGCAGGTGCAGCAGCGCCCCCCAAGCATGCATCTAGCAGCTTGGAAAAAAATAAAGTGGCCATGGCAGAAATCATGCATACCGTGCAAGTGTGCAACTACGTATTATTACATGCATCTCTATTTTACTCTGTTTTTTATAACAAACAACTTTATTTTCGGCAGCAAGAAACTGCTAGGAGGGTAAGACCCTCTAACGATACAGAGTTCAGAGCCTCCCTATAGGGGCATCTCTAGTCATGATTCAGGTTCTTACAAGAGTAAGACTATCCGCAGTGCGGCCGGTAAATCCATCCGGTACGTGAGCACGTCAGCGAATTCACCGGATTTCATTCTGCAGCGGGTCCGGTACTACACCCGGCATCCATGCGGCGTCCGTGATTCCCAGCGGCATACAGGCCATCCGGAACAGTGCGGTGTGCAGTGAGACAGTGACAGAAAGGGCGTGCACATGCGTGCGATTGGCAGAGAGGCATGCACATACCTGCCATTCAGGTGGACCCCACTATTTTCTAACCAAAATAATACTATAACTCACAAATGATAAATCCAAATTAAATTCCGATTGCACCATTAAATTCATTACAATAAATCCTTCAAAACTAGATCTCACATGAATATATTTAGATAAAATGACAAGTAGGCCCCACAGTGGATACAGTATGACATAGAGGATGGATGGATGCGGAAGAATTAGATATAAAGGAGAGAATCTTGCTGACTAGGCAGTATAGAGGAGAGAAATAAAGGATGATGAGTGCGGATAGCCTAAGATGGCATCTGTGTATACTACATAGGAGCAGCAGCAAAAGCCTGTCTAGCTACAAGATGAGCAATGCTATTGAAAGACTTATCCATCTTAGAAACTTCTTCATCCATCCCAAATTATATGTCATTTCAAGAATCTTGGAAAGTCAAAGCATTTCAAATTTGACCAAAATGGTAAAGAGAATTGCAAGGTTTTATGACTAATTTTGGATTTGAGTGGCCATATGGTGGGTTCCCTCTTGGAGATAGCCTAAGATTGACTCCAACATAGTGACGCAAACCCAAAAATAGGTCGTACACACTGTGTTTGCGTCCTATAACACTTTCCAACGGAGGACACAAAGCCGACATATGTTTTGGAGGAGAGGGGACAGGGAGAGAGGGAAGGCAAATAAGCGTTCTCCCATACGCGTGCCCCAAATGCCTGCGCTCGAGGGTCCTACATGCTGGATAGTGGCCGGCATGGCGGCTTGCCATGGGTGGCGACAAGAGCATGCTGGCATGTGGCGGCACGGAGCTCCACACGCCGCCAAGGATCCGGCCACCCCACGCCGCGTTGTCACTTGATCCAACGCACTACTACAGAACAGGCCTTTGGTCAATACACAAATTCAACTTTAGTCTCGGTATTTTTTGCGTTCAGGACTAAAAGTTCTTTAATCCCGGTTGATAATACCAACCGGGACTAAAGGTTGATCTTTAATCCCGGTTGGTGTTACCAACCCGAACTAAAGGTCTCATCTTTTAGTCGGGTGGTAATACCAACCGGGACTAAAGATCGACTTTTTTTAGTCCCGGTTGGTGTTACCAACCGGGACTAAAGATCCTTTTAGTCCCAGTTGGTGTTACCAACCGGGACTAAAGGTCCCCCACGGATCAATTCAAAAGGAGAGTGTACAGGACTGTGTCACATGCGGTGTACAGCTGAGTTGGTAAGGACTTTATGTGCAAGATGAGAGGTACTGGGTTCGAATCCCACACAGCAATTTATTTTTTTTTCGGAAGAACCTTTAGTCCCGGTTGTACAACCGGGACTAAAGGCCCGGGACCTTTAGTCCCGGATTCTTAGTCCCGGTTGGGAAAACCGGGACTAAAGCCCGTTCCCAACCGGGACTAAAGGCTGTTTTTGTAGTAGTGACGGCGCCGCCGTTGGATTCAGCCACCCCGTGCCGCGCCACCGCTGGAGGAAGGAGAGATAAGGGACTTCCCTGCTACCATCCCGCTCGCGCCCGCGCCATCCCACATGCACAGGCAGAGGAACTCGGGGAGGAGGAGCCGTGAGAAAGGAGAGGGTGCTCGGGAGACAATGGAGGAGGACGCGGCCAACTATGGGTGGAGGGTTGAGCGCTGCGGCTCGACGTAGCGAATCAGGCAGCGTTCGGCTGGACGGCTTTCTGGCTTCTTGTTTGTGCCGTTTGTTTAAAAGAAGAAGGTCCGTAACCCATTCATGGTGTACGACGCAAAGGATGAAATGCTTCCTCGTTTTGAGGTCCTGACTGTTGGAGACAGTATTGTAGGTGCTGTTGGTGAAAACTATCTCTGAGAATAAGTCATCTTTGTTATTTTCTCTCCAGTAGTGTTTTTTTTTTTTTTTTGAAACCTTCTCTCCAGTAGTGTTGGTTTGGACGTCGTCGTCGGTGGTGGTCGCGGAGAAGCCGCGCGCCACGAGACGCCCAGCCCGGGTCTTGTGCTTTACACGCGGCGACGTCGCGCGTCCACGTAGTTTTGTTGATGACGACCGGCCCCGGCCCATCACTAGCAGCTAGCTAGCAAGCGCCGCCCTTGCATTGCTAGTTTCGTTTTGTTTTGTTGCGTGTACTACATAAATATAAACTGATGATGGCATGCGATGGGGCCGGGGCTGCAATGCAACAAACTCATGCACACACGATGCGTTGGATCGGAGCGTCGTCCTCGCGGTAGAGAACGTGGCCACTGCAGTGAAGAGCGAGAGCCGGCCGGTAGTATACGGTGGCAGACTCTGGCAGTCCAAACTCCAAAGCATGCATGCGTCTAGACTCTAGAGACTCCAAGCCAAAAGTAGCCGCCCAACTGAGTGACTCGCCCACGCCACGCTGCTGCTGCCAGCGCTAGTAGCACAACGACAACCTAACACCAGCAATGGCAACATGTAAGTAGTAGCTACTCCGTGCTACTGCCAGACCATCATCATCCTTATCCTCATCATCGTCTAGGACTTGTTGTGCACACGGATCGGAGACGCTGGAGGGCACATGGCAACAGTATATGCATGCATTCCTGGCAGTTTGGCCAAGAGCACTCGTCGTCGAGAAGATGCATGGTGACTATCACAGTCACACAGCTCATCAGTTTTTTCCAGCCTTTCTAGGTAGAGGGAGGTAGGTAGCCCGCGACACCATTTTAACTTCTCTGTTTCCTCGCTTTCTCCACGAATTCATGCACGTCAATATAAATATAATATGTCATCCTTGTTTGTTTGTTTAATTAAAATTTCGTTGCAAAAGACGAATTTTTACTTGTATAAGAAGCATGGCCGGGGGAGACTGGACAGAAGCGAGGACTCCAACCACCATGGATAGCCACAAAGCTAGCTAGTGGCTCTTGCTACACACGCTACCAGTGTCATCGTTGCTCTCCACTACCAGTGTCTCCGTACGATGGATCGTGCTGCTGCTACGCTCGCTGCCGCGGTGGCGGCCGTCGTCATCCTCATCTGCTCCTCCTCCTCTGCTGCGGCTACGACGACTACCGCGGCGGCCGGCAACTGCTGCGAGCAGCCGCCGGTGGCCCCGGGCCTGTCCTTGGACTTCTACAGGCGGACCTGCCCCAGGGCGGAGTCCATCGTGCGGAGCTTCGTGCAGGACGCCGTGCGCAGGGACGTCGGCCTCGCCGCCGGCCTCCTCCGCCTCCACTTCCACGACTGCTTCGTCCAGGGCTGCGACGCCTCCGTGCTCCTCGACGGCTCCGCCACCGGCCCCGGCGAGCAGAAGGCGCCGCCCAACCTCACGCTGCGCCCCACCGCGTTCAAGGCCATCAACGACATCCACCAACGCCTCCAGAGGGAGTGCGGCGGCGCCGTCGTCTCCTGCTCCGACGTCCTCGCGCTCGCCGCCAGGGACTCCGTCGCCGTGGTTGGTTACGCATGCTGCACAATTTTCTTTGTTAATTAATAACCTGTTGCTGCTCACATCACATCACATCATGCCTGGTGCCTGCATCCATTGCGACGCAGTCCGGCGGGCCCAGCTACAAGGTGCCCCTTTGACGGCGCGACAGCCCGAGGTTCGCGACGCGGCAGGACGTCCTGAGCGATCTCCCGCCGCCGACGGCCACCGTGCCTGCTCTGCTCGCCGTGCTGTCCAAGATCAACCTCGACGCGACGGACCTGGTGGCGCTGTCGGGCGGGCACACCATCGGTCTGGGCCACTGCACGTCCTTCGAGGACCGGCTGTTCCCGCGGCCGGACCCGACGCTGAACGCCACCTTGGCCGGCCAACTCCGGCGGACCTGCCCGGTCAAGGGCACCGACCGGCGGACGGTGCTGGACGTGCGCACGCCCAACACGTTCGACAACAAGTACTACGTGAACCTGGTGAACCGGGAGGGGCTCTTCACCTCGGACCAGGACCTCTTCAGCAACGCCGGCACCAGGCCGCTCGTCCAGAAGTTCGCGCGCAGCCAGAGGGACTTCTTCGACCAGTTCGCCTTCTCCGTGGTGAAGATGGGGCAGATCAATGTGCTCACGGGGGCGCAGGGGGAGATCCGCACCAACTGCTCCGCGCGCAACGCCGACGCCGCCGGCGAGATGATGATGCCGTGGTCCGTCGCCGCCGTCGAGGAGGCGGCAGAGAGCCTCGTGTTCTAGCTAGACTTGCTTGTCGCGTGCGTGCGTGGCGTCTGGCCGGGTGCCGTTGCCGTGCGTGGTCTAGTTCGTGTCGACTAGCTAGCTAGCTCTCCTCTCGCCGTGATCGGTGTGCATGTAAGCGGTGCCGCCTAATGCTGACAGCAGGATATGCAGCAGTCTAGCACTTGAACAACTGTGCGTGCAGGTGCAGCAGCGCCCCCAAAGCATGCATCTCGCTGCTTGGAGAAAATAAAGTGGCCATAGGCCATGGCAGAGAAATCATGCATACCGTGCAAGCGTCTACCATCTTCAAAGTTCAAACAGGATGCACGGGCAAAGTAGAATAGGAAATCCTAAAAGAGCCTTAATTTAAAAAGAGAAACACTTGGCATTAATAAAAATTTCAAACATCGATTTCGTCAATACTTATCATCGGCAACAACAGACATTAGACCAAAGACAAAAAATCCACAGTACAACAGACATTAGTTCAGCAAGCAACTTTCGCATCATGTTTGGATACATCAGGCGTACAAACAAACAGCAGACCAAAGCAAGAGACTCTATAAGGCAGTCCCAATGGTAGAAACTATACACGATTTTCATAGCAGCCATGTCATCTATAGAAACTATCTCATACAATGGGGATTGGGTCTTCATACAATAAATATTGCCTTTTTTTTTTATTCTCTCTCAATCCATCTACTAACGGTGAGTAGTAGCTGTAGCCGAGTAGCACATCTTGTCTTCTTCCTCAACACAAGCTAGCAGAGCGAGCGAGAACTTCATCTTCATCCTGACACTAAACATTAGGAGTAGCACATCTTCCAGCAGGTCGTCGCTGAGCTTGGCCCTATCGCCAGCATTAGCTCTTGCTCTCATCTCCCTCGCCACCAGCAGAACGCGGCCTGTACGGACGCGAGCGGCCTTGCTAATGACGACATGACCTGTACGAACGGCGGCGTGGAGAGAGCTGGGTGGGCGATGGCGCCACACGACGAGCGCTGCCCGTACGGAAGGCGGCGCGGCGAGCGCGGCAGCAGCCGCGGCCTGGGCGACCACGGCGCAACCTATACAGACCGAGGCGCAGCGAGCGCGTCGTGTGCGGCATGCGGCCGGCGTGGGCGAGCCCGGTGGCGGGAGCGAGCGCGGCGTGGGCGGCATACGGCCGGCGTGGGCGAGCACGGCGGCGCGAGCGAGTAGGCCGAGTGAGTGCCGGCGACCGCGGGGCACGGCTGCCGCAGGCGCGGCGGGCGCCACTGCAGGCGAGCAGGGCTAGCGCGGCCGGCCGGCGCGACGGCGAGGGCGGCCTGTGCGGCAGGGCGGGGCGTCCTTCGCAGACACGAACGAAGCCTATAGTGGCGCAACCTGGGCGACGGCGGAGTGCGGCAGCGAGGACGGAGAAGTCTCGTCCGCAACCTGGGCGACAAAGAAACCACACGTTTCTTCCCAACGCTAAAATGACGGTTTCTTCGTGCCTCGTTCCGAGTGTAGACGTGGTTTCTCCTCCAGGAAACGATTTCTACTCATTTTATTCTCTTTCCTCATTAATTAACCAGCCATGTCAGCATTTTACTTACGTGGCATCTCATTTAATAGAGATAGAAACTATCGTTAATATCCCATTAAAACCTCCCTAAAATAGCCATCGTACCGATAATTCCCCTGAGAGTGAACACTGGACCGGCAACACACAAAACCCACGCTAGCTGTGTAGCAGTGGCGCCTAAAAAGCTTCTAGGTAGCAAGAAGCAATTGAGCAGACGGAGCAGTTGCTAGCTAGCGCGCACGTACAAGAACCTGCATATTTCCATAAATCCAGCGACGACCTGCCCATACGATTTTGCATGGATTGTGCGTGTTTGGAAATTTTTCACAATTAAAAGCAACTCCAAGTCGAGCTTAGGTGTTGTTTTTTGCCATGTTCAGCAGGGGTGTTTAATTTGGATGTGGGTATACCCACACGTGGATCCAACCCGAGACATCCAAAATCAGATGCTTATTGTAAAGTCCTAAATGCACGGATTGTGCTAGCTTGTACAGGCATTTTGAAAGGACATTGTGTAAACCTCTCTATATATGGCACCCTGTGTTTTATCCACCACACCTTCTAAAAATCACTAAATAGGTGGCCAATAGTACAACTCATTTGCCGAATCAGGAGCGGTAGGACTAACTTGGTAATGGGTTATGTTCCTTGCTTTCCTTGAATGCTTGTTATAGATAGCTGACAACGGCTGTTCTCTGTATCTATGTAATGGAATCACACTCGGCCAACGCCGTTAGGGGCACAGCTAGCGTCTCCAAAACCCACTCCTAACCTTGTTTTTTTTTTTTTTCTAAAAGATTGAGAAACCATTCTCCAACAACTCTTTTATCTCAACTCTTAATCTTTATGCACTTGGAAAAATTGACCTAATAGTGCAAAAATATACGTGCACGTAACAATCGGCAACGTAACAATCGGTAAATCTAGAAGTGGAAGGAGATGTGGAAAAAATAATGAGTAAGGATGAGGTTCCCAATATAAATGTATGAGAGAAAAAGCTATAAAAGTGATTGAGGTGATTTGGAAATAGTCTTGAGGTGATTGAGTTTTTTTTTCTCTTTTAGGAGTGAGATTTAGAAAAAAACTCGTATTTATCATTTTTTTGAAATTATTGGAGATGCTCTAAGAACTTTAAATTTTTAACAAAATAATTCATGTAAGTAGAGTTGGAACCTGGTGAATGAGAGCCATTTTGGAATATGTAAATATGTTTGAATTGCATTACATACAACAATATGCATGCTTCAGTGCCTATGTTGAACACCTTCTATTTCCCCCAGGGGGCGATTCATATAGCAAATTGTCTCTTCCTATTAGGTTGGGGAGCGCAAGGGAAAGGGGACCAGATCTAGTCATCCCTTTGTTCATGCGAATACGAGAGATTGAAAAAATAAAGAAAAAAAAAGGAGAAAAGGTATATATCTGCTGATGGAACAAGTTTCTTCACCTTAATTATTCTCTTTTATACAAGTAGCTTTTAGAAATAAGAGGCTATTTTTTTTTTCAATCTGTATGCCATAAAGCCATCTTCAGTGGCCATGTGACAGCGACCTATTGTGATCCTATATTGAGTCTGACACCACTTTATACGACAATATCTTTGTTTATCTATATGTACATATATACAACTTTTGTGTGAAGTTGTCCTATTATACAAGCTATATTGTTTTTCTTGATATTTTTTTAAGATACGAGACACCTTCTTAAGTGTCTTTGTCAATAAAAATAAAAAGATAATAAAAAATAACTTGCATAGCGAGATGAGAGATTGGCCGACAGAGTGGAGTGGACGCGCAACAGGTGAGATCGGATTGGATCCAAGCCACACTGCCCACTAGTAGCGCCTATCCTTTTCTTTCTTTCTTTCTCTCTCTTTCTTTCTTTCTAGAACGAGAACGATGCACCACCAGGCCATTATATTGCATTGGCTAGCTCGCATCACTTGATAATGCTTCCCCTCGCTATTTATGTTGCGCTAGCTAGCGCGCCGGCCTATCAACTATCATCAAACAAATCGGCTCCAATCCACACATAATGTATCTACACTACGCATGCCGCAGCTGAAGAGAGCGCAAGCTAGCAGAACTCCACTGAGGTAACATGGCACAAGCCAGCAAGGAGGCAACAAGCAGCAGCGCCACAAACAATAGCTCATCATCACCTGATGAAGAAGCTGCTGCAGTTTCTTCTGAAGAAAGCCACGGTAATGACCTTTGTATCCAATCCAAACTTCCAACAAGAGACGGGTGGTCGGAGCCGCTGGTGCTCTACCAAAACTACTGGTTCCGTCCAATTCACGTTCCCAACATCATGCACGCTCAGCACAACTTGAAACCTCGCCGTGATGACACCATCCTGGCGTCCAACCCCAAGTGTGGCACCACATGGATGAAGGCGCTTGCCTTTGCAATCACCAACCGCTACAGGTATGAGTTCGGCGATCATCCTCTCCTCTCTCGTCATCCTCAGGAGCTTGTTCCATCCATCGAGATCCCTAATTTAAGCAAGGCGGCTACAATGATGACCTACGTGGATACTCTTCCATCCCCAAGACTTCTCGCCACCCATATGCCACTTTCACTGTTCCCAAAGTCTATAGATAGCTCTGGCTGTCGGATCGTGTATATTTGTCGAGAGCCAAAGGACGCCTTTGTGTCTCGCTGGCACTTTGAGAACAAGATTAATAGAGAATGTAACATCGAGTTGGAAGCCGCTCTCAACATGTTCTGCCAAGGTTTTTCAGAAAGTGGTCCTTTTTGGGAGCATTGTCTCGAGTACTGGAGGGAGAGCATTGCAAATCCTGACAAGGTTCTTTTTCTCAAGTACGAGGATATGATGTTAGAGCCAGTGAAGCATGTCATAAGGCTCTCAGCATTTCTTGGCGTCCCATTCACTGCTAAGGAAGAAGGAGATGGGGTACCGGAGGAGCTGGTGAGGTTGTGCAGCTTTGATAACCTTAGTAGCTTGGACACCAATCAGACAGGAGAATTTGCTCGTCGTGGCAGCATAGTTCTTGAGAAGTCAGCATTCTTCAGGAAAGGGATAGTAGGTGGTTGGGTGAATCACATGACTAAAGAGATGGGGGCAAAGATTGATCACGTCGTGGAAGAGAAACTCAAGGGATCTGGTCTTGTGCTTTAATGTGTACTAGTATCTTATTTTTCTTATTGTATTATTGTACTCTAGTCGATCCAAATTGTATGATACATAGTAAAAAACTACGTATATGTGTTCATATCCACGTCACCATGAATTAGTACTGTGCACTGTAATCCCTTTCCAAAGTGACAAACGAACTCCATGTGTAAAGCTGTGAGCAAGGACGTCTAGCACGTACTATAATCCCGTTCCAATGTCGACGATCTCAGGTTACTCAAAAAAAAAAAAAAAAAAAAAATCCACGATCTCAGACAGAATGGCGCAATTATAAGGAAAATCGGGATTTATAAAGGATTGGTAGTATACTTATGTTTCACCACAGATTACGGTAGGGAGGCACGACAAATGCGAGAGAAAAACTGAGACCCCTGGTGCATTTGGCTATGTCAAGAACACCAAAACGAAAAGAATGATGAACAGTACAACCAGGAACGCGATCAACATGATCTGACCCTTGATGCCAGCCTTCTTCATCACCATGGCCACTCTTTTCTGCACCACAAAATGAGACAAGACATTTTAGGGTTTCATTTTGCAATTGAATTCTTGGGGTACATGAAAAAAATGGCAATGCAGATCTTAACATGCACGAATTCTTGGGGTAAAGGGGGAAAAAAAGGGTATGCAAACTGCCACACAAAAAGTTCCTCTTCTTTTTTTGACAATCAAAGGTTCCCATTGAAGATGGCGAAAGAACATACCTGCACGAAATCAAGTCTGTTGGAAGTAGTCTCCATCTCCAAGCTTAGGTCGTTTAGGATCCTTTCCTGTATAAAACAGCCACATGTATTCCGGTTAAAGCTCCTGCACAACTACACACTTTGCACCTTGTCAATAGCAATTACCTGTCCAGACAGCTCTTCATGTATGGTTAGCCCTACACCACCAATCCTTTGGACACTTTCACTGAGCTCATCAAGTTCCTCATCCTGCTGTCTGGGTACACATATCAAATCAATATTCAATGCGCAACATGTGAACCTTTTTTTTTTTTTTGACAACACAACATGCGAAACATTGAAACAGGAAGCAAATATAACTAGATATAATCAGCCTAGCAAATTTAAGTTTAATCAGTGTACGTTATTTCTATCTATATTCACTACTGAAGGAATAAACAAATATCACGAATGACATGATTGCGGTTGGCAGCGTACTACCATAGTATGCTCCATCTCCAGAAACAAGAAAACAGCAACAGAGCTAATTAATGCCGTAAAACTATGATTAAAAAACAGTCAACCTTGCTGTCAGAAGGAAAAGTCAGTACAGACATAAACCAACAGAAAAGATACGAAGCTATGATCCTCACACCCATATGGTTACCATGGTAAATATGCAACTAAGAATCTCACAACTCCAAGTTTAATCATCATCAGCATTTCTTTAATTCTTTTACAACTTTTGACAGCTCAACAAAATGGTCTGATATTTTAATATTCTGGCATGCGCCTCACCTACTTACCACAAGAAAGCAACAGCCAAAAAAGAAATGTATGATTACTTTACATTTATTTACATAATATTAATAATGATGTGCTGGTAGAAACACAAGAATCAGTGAGCACCGATAAGTAAACCAATATAATATTCCAGAGGAGAAGAGAAGACACTAATTAGAATAACTGAGGAGGAATACAAGGTTTATGTGCCACTAAGGCGAACTTTGACTAGGAAAACAGCAAATTGAACTGTACACTACCTATGTACAATAGACACAGCCCTGAGTTGCATATGTCGAATGCTGTCACAAACATGTTTGTAAAGTTTTTTAAAAATAACAAATTAAACTCACCTCATGAGTAGAAGCTGTCTATCTGATTCTGAAGTAATAAAGTCATCATTATCTTGGGCAGAATAGTGGTTGGTCCTGCTTGTATCCTGGTATTTCGAAGTTACTGCATTGCTCTTGCCCTTTTCAATAGCTCTCTTGACTGTCCCAACCTGGATGTTCATGCATAAAGTGTAAGTGAGGATCCATATCTACCTTTTACTCTTAAAATCGTATACCAAGGCCCCTCTCACATTTCACTGTACAACAACAGTGCCCAGACTCATATTCCTGTTCCAAGAACAGTACCACCAGAGAACCGTTCGATGCCCTGGCCTTTTCGCTCCCTGCTGTCCACGTTTCCATGGTTCTGGAAACATCTAAGCCACGACATCCTCTGGATCGAGAGGGAAAAAAAGGCAAAAAAGACCCAACGCACGAAGAAATCCCCCTCCGCCATGGCCGCAGACACCCACGCCGTGCTCGCGTCGCCCCTATCGCCTCCTACACCGCACGGACCACAGCTCGGAATTCGCGGCTGTGCTAGCCTGCCGCAGCTCTCCCCGCATGGGCGCGGCGCCGCCTCGCACCAGCACCCCGGCCCGCGGCTGCCGCCTCACGTGTGCCAGCGCCCGCGCGCCGCCGCCGCCCGCCTGCTTTCCGCAGCCTACACGGCAGGTGGCCCTCCCCCCCATGGAGGCCAACGAGTCCAGGCGGAAGGTGCCCGAAGACGCTTCGCTGCGCGCTCTCCTTCTCTCCCGTTGCTCATCCTACATGAGCTCGCCATTGGTTTGGATAGGTATGCGCTTCTATTTCATCCCTTTTGGAAGCTATCGTTTCCTAGAGCGACTGATTTGCAAACAAAAAAAATCTGTATGCAGTGCTTAGCATCACCATCAGCAAAGATAAATCCTGAGTGGTCTTAAAAAGATTATTACATCATTCACTCACGATCTTGCAACAAAAATCTCCAGCCCACATCTTCTTTAGGATGCAAATATCTGTGCTAAGCATTTTTTTTTCAAAAATAAATATCTGACTTTTTGAGAAACATAATGTTTCTTCTTTTTATTTTAGAAACTCAACCAGCCACGAACTGATTCTACTGGAGAAGGTTCAACACCCTAATGGTGTTCAGTTCATCAGAGTTGGCCTTCAGAACATACATATGAAGGTTGTTTCTTAACTCCATCAAGAGGTAATATATAGCACCACGCCTTTCTCCCATGAAAAGTAATTACGGGTACGACACTATTTATTAGTGTACATGAAAATTCCCTTCACATATGTTGCCTTCATTCTTTTCTTAAAATGACTTAACATTCTGTATCCAAAAGAACGCAAAGTTACATGCTCAAAAGATGCTACGAAATGGCCTTCGATGCTCGATACATATTTTGATTTTGCATACAACAATCATTTTAGTCATTTATTACGATCCACTCTTAATTTTGTGATCAATAATACTTCAGAAAACAGCACGCACATCCTGTGCACATTAGCGTCACAATGACCATCTTTTGGCATCTGAATATTTGTACTTTATCCATTACTATTCTAGATCAGCACCAAGCACTATACATATAATTTCATGGCTAATATTGAAATGGTTTTCTAGCCACCGCTAAGATCAAAACTGGAAGTGACAATCTGTGTGCTATTCTTTTGCTTCATATGAAATTCAACTATGACAAATCAAAATTTTATAGCTTCCTGTCTATTCAGGTTTCTATACACGTCAAAATATTGCTACACAAGGCTTATGTGCTTCTTTCATTGCATCAGGTCACTTCGCCTCTGCTGAACACATACATGTTATTGCTGCTTCCTCTTATTTACGGTGCATCGTCTGATTTACAGTGTCATCACCAAGTTCTATAAAGTAATATATCGACCTATGGACAAAGCGCACAGCCAGCTGAGTCATTTGAATGCCAAACATTGGGTTCGGACATCAGTGATAAAATAAAAACCTGTGTTGCCCATGGTCCGTGCTACAGGGAATCCACCAGTGAGCAATCAACGAATACTTAGTATTCATCTAGACCAGCTTCTCAGTTAAGAAGCTCCATTTCAAAACATCTTGCCTATATATGGGGCTCCGAAAAGGTCACTTCTCCTTTTGTGTTATTGAACATCAAGGTTTTGGTGAACATGACCATGTAGAATTCTACTAAAATAATGGCCCGCAGCAGGGTCTTCTCCATTTGTTGTGGTTCTGTCTTGCAATAATTTGTTTGCATAACTCATATGACTTTTCGAATATGATTCCTTGCGACTGAGCCCAAAACGGTACATCAGCTTTCGGCACCTAAACATGCTCACTAAATGTATGGCCTCATTCACTTCTTCCTTTATTTTTTTTAGATGCCAATAAGTCTCTCTTTCGCCTTATATCATGTAGTTTCTTGCCCGCGCATCGCGCGGGTTACTGGCTAGTAGTAAATTAAATTACATTAGCAACTGCAGAAATTGGAACATGGTAATATATTATTCCTTAATGTCTGTACCAAACAACAGGAAACCATGCAGCCTGAAGTTGTGTAACTCATTCATGTTGAAAATATACCTCTTTGGTAATCCTAACAAATATGTAGAAGAAAAGACATGTCCAATCATCACATCACTGAAGAGTTACTACAATATGATCGAATGCATACCTGCTTACGAGCAGAACCAGTCCAGTTTCTTCGTCTGGAAAGCTCAACTTCATCAAGTCCATAGTATGCTGGATCCCTTGATGCGACTGAGATTGTCTTTTCCAGCTCATCTACCTTTCAAGTTTGAACATGAGCAAGCACCATTTAGGCCAGAATAATCCATACATCAAGAAAGTGGATACAGTATCCCATAAATGGTAAACTAATACATTAGGTGCATAACTTGATCTCATATAGGAACAAATACTGTAGCAGGAAATGAACAAAGAAGGAAAAGAATTGCATATCTCGATTTCTGCTTAAATTTCTTCTAAATGTACCAATAACAGAGTAATGTAAACGTCAAAGACCTAGTTCCTACCTGCCACTCGATGCTTTCACAGCTGGTCAGAAGTTCCTTTGTCAGATGAACATATTCTCCTGTGTTTGAAGCAGTTTGCTCCCAGCGGTGGAAGGTACTTTGCAGTTTATCAATCTGAAACAGAAATAAATTCATCCTGAGGAGTGAGGACCGAAAGAACAATATCTAAACATGAACTTAGATGTGGCTATATGTATGCCTATATGTTTGCAAGGCTTCAGTAGAGTTGAGCAACAGAACTGAAAATAGTCTTTATTCTCAGGGATGACTGGCAACCAGATGTAACTGCAAGATGTTGCGATATATTTCTGAAATAATGGAAGACCCTGAGAGTGAAAAACAAAAGGCAAGGAGAGTTACGAGATCAAGTAAATGCCTGAGCCTCTACTGTGAGAGTTAACTGCTGCAGGTGTATCAAAATAGCGTCCTTGTCCCCATTAACCTCAGTCTAAACACAAAAATTGAGCTCATACTGCAAAATTTAGATTTTCGAGGGCATGAACTTCCCTAGCTGGTAGCTGCACATTGGCCACTTGAGCATCTCTCTGTCCCCTCTCTGTCACGATTTGGTACAATTCGCGAACACGGTGAGATTAGACAACAGCACTCGGATTTCCAACCTCTACCGATGGAGAACGACAGGCTCGATGATGATAGGAAAGGTTGGCACTCACAGCACAAATAAGTAATATGAACGTAATAAAGAGCGAGAAGGAAGTACGGATTACCGAAGTACGGATTACCGAGTCCTGGATCTCCTCGCGGACGATGTAGAACGGATCCTGCGCCGAGCTCATGGCCTCTCGGACGAACGGATTCTATCGGAGCGCCTGGATGCCTGGATTTCCTCCCCTCCAAACCCTAGCAAAATTTTGGGGGGCAGTGGATTTGGTGCGGAGTCGCGGCGGAGACGAGACGAGAGAGATCCACTTCCACTGGTTCCTCCTCCTCATCTCGTCTTGGTGACACTGCCACCAGGGGCCCACCTGCTTGCCGCGGCCGACTCGGTGCACGGGCCAGCCCCAGTCCACGTGGCGCGCCGGGCCCACTGCACAGTGACTGAGTCGTCGTTCTTTCCCCCACCTTCCTCCGCGGCATCGGGAGTGGCCGAGTGGAGCGAGAGGCAAAGCAGATAAGGAAGCCACAGCCCCAGTCGGCAAGGGGAGCCACACCGGCGTCGAGAAACCCTAGGGAGAGCGGCTCGACGACCCCTAACAACCTCATGGCGGCCGTCGCTACCAGCAGCGCCGCCGCGCGCGCGGCGCTGGCGTCGCCGACTCCGTGCCGGCCACGCCCGGCGCCGGCGAAGGCGCGGTGGATGCCGCTGCGCTGCTCGACACCGGCCCTGGGCCTCAGGGGAGCGGCCGCGCATTCTCGGCGGGGCGCCACGCTACGGGTGAGGCCTTCCTGCCATTCCTGTCCTGTACTCTTCTGATTCTCGTTGCGTTCCAGACGAAGTAGTTTGGGCTACTTTGGCAGCCATTGGAAATTGGAGGGGAATGGCACTGCGTATACAGCGGAATCGTTGCTTTGGAATGTCGAAACAATCTAGGTCCACTGGCTTCAACGGCGGGATGTCAACAATCTAGTCCACTGGCTGCTGTGATGCTGTCCAGATGCCTGAACTCTGTACTGGACTCCTCGTAGTACTTTTCAGAGTTTGCAATTACTATGAGCCATCCAATTTTATTTCTGCTACTGTATCAAAATTTCAGTTCCTAGTCTGGTACTGCTGGGCTCAGACAATAAACTAAGCTTGAACTTGGTATCTTGGATGTATCCAACTTTTTTGAAAAACGCCCCCCTATATTTTTAGGTTGTCAACCTTATGAAGGTGGAAATTAATGCCACACAGTAGGTATGAAGATGTTTTTCCTTTTAAACTCATTAGATTACTTTCCAATTTTTTCTGAAACTGTAGTTTCTTCTCATCCGTTGAGTAGCTCTAGAAGTGAGGAAGTCCCAAGTACCAAATGATACTATATGCAGTCTTTTATGCGTGCCTATAATCCCATAACTTTACTTTTGGGCTGCATAGCTCTTCTTTACCACCCACCCCCCCCCCACACCCCCCCAAAAAAAAAAAGGAAAGAAAACATGTGGTTTTGTGCCCTTTATTCTAATATTTTATCTTTATATTTAATTTTGGATAGGTCGAAGCTAAGAAGCAAACTTTTTCTTCATTTGATGAGTTGCTGGAGAAGTCTGAGAAGCCTTTGTTAGTTGACTTCTATGCAACTTGGTAAGTTACTTAGTCGAAGTAGTGAAAGTAGCGGTGCCAAATGTCATGTTGAGCTATTTCAGTGCTCTGTACTAGATATAAGTTCTCTTCATTATTGTTGTGCTTTTAGGACTTTGTTGTGTTTCATGTTCCTGCCATTATGCCAAGGTGTCACCAATCATTTGGGAGGTGAAAATTGCACTTGGACTGGCATTATGTTAATGTTCTGTGTAAAATCACATACATAATATCCACTACCTCCTACCCTTTTTATTTTTGAGAAGATGCCAAACTTTTGGGTGAAAACTGAATAGTTTTTGCAGTCTTCTTTGCTCGAGTAGGGAAGAGCTGGAGAGGATGGGTCTGTTTTCCACTTTTGCCTTTAGTGTTCACATGTGGACTAACATGTTCAATTGTAATTCCTTCACAGTTGGTATTTGCAATACCACAAATTTACCTTACTGATTTTAAGCCCTCTGCTTTCTATGGTCATTTCTTCTCATTGTTATCTGGTCGTTCGATTAATCGCGATTAGTCGTCCTGGTCGCTCCCCTGCACTCGATTAGGCACCTCAACTCAATTAGAGCGACCAGAAACCTAGTCATCTGATTAATCGTTGACTAGTCAGGATTAATTGACCAATTAGGTGTTCTGGACGACTAGACAGGCAATAGGGAAGTGGGCTGCATCAGCTCATGGGCCTAGCTATGTTTGGCCCAAGCCCAATAGAGTTTCCCTCCTATACCCCTCACTCTTGTTCCCTCACCACTTCGCACCTGTCCAGACTCCAGCACCAGCCACCAGTTTGTGGTGCGCGGACTCCAGCAGCCGCATCCATTGCTGTCGTTCTGCAGCTCCTATCTTCCTCTCCTCCCTTCCCGTTCCCATCTGTCTTCCTCCTCCCTCCCGCTACTGCTCCCTCCCTTCATTGCTGTAGCCGCAGGCACGACTGCGCAGGGGATTCTTGCGTGTGCTTTAGGCTGCAGGGAAGGTCATGGGCATGCAGGCCACAGGGTAAGCAGGCCACAAGGTCAATCCAAGTAAGTCACCAATTAACCAGAAATATAGTCCTAATGCTCGATTTATCCGATATAAGTACGTAGTATATATATATATTTATGGAATATATGCCATACATATATATCCTGCTATATACAGGATGATTATATAGACGACTAGACCGATCAGCGGTTGATTAGTCGTCCTGTTCAGTACCAGGGTGACTAGCGATGACTAGCCGATTTAGTAACATTGTTTCTTCTGGTACTGTTCATGATGATGTGCATTCCTACTGATTTCTAACAAAAAAGTTCTTATATGATTAATTTGGTCATGATGTTGTGCATTGTTTCCTTCTGAGTATCAAATCCAGAAATCTTGTTTCATACTGTACTCATCAATCATTGTCCCAACTCCTAGCTGAAAGCTGTGTCTATTGGTTTCTTAGCTCCATTACACCATGCGTATTAGGAAGATAGTCCATTCAATTTAATTATGAGCAGTCTGGACAGCAGCATTGCTCTCTGCCTTTACATACTTCAGTAACATACATTTGTATTTATTTTTGTTCTTTTGGTCAGGTGTGGTCCATGCCAATACATGGTTCCCATACTTCAAGAAGTGAGTGAAAAGTTAGGCGAAAAAATTCAAGTTGTGAAAATTGATACTGAGAAGTACACTAGCATTGCGAGCCGTTACAGAATTGAAGCATTGCCAACTTTTATCATATTCAAGGATGGGAAACCTTGCTATCGCTTTGTAAGTGTTGAGCGAAACAATATTTTCAGTTTTTATCAATAATCTAACTTGTTCTAATATACTATGCCTTTTTTTTTCTCTCTCTTTTGCTACCTGGCATTCAGGAGGGAGCATTGCCTGCTAACCAGATGATCGAACAGATTGAGAATGCTTTGGCAGTCACGAAGTAACACATATGGTGAGCAGGGCAGGATCCCCCAACAATCACCCCTCAAAAAAAATTACTTGGTGCTACCTCACGCATGTGCCTCTTCATGTTGAATTCTTTATTATTGTTCATGAGGCTCTACTTCGACTGCAATATGAATAGCCATTTTTTCTTCATAGTTACAATTCTGAAACTATGATATTGTGAATCGCTGAATCCTCTGCTTCCTGATGCAATACTGAACTCTAATTCCTTCTTCATCTTAACCTAGCTGCTCAAATAAACCAATAGTGCTACCCAGCATAAATATGAACCAGGTCCTTCTGCATTAGTAAAGATAAGTTGAAAAAAAAAAAAAACCATGCTGAGGTTCTGCAATCCAGCTATTTTCTTTGTTGTCTTTCATGATGTAGTTATTCCTACCAGCTGCTGAAGCTACCTTTTCTTTGGCAGACCATGCAAATGAATGGATGCCCAATGAATTGTTTGTCACCAAAGGTAAATTGCTGGCAAGCGATGGGACATCTAGGATATGATGGAGGTGTACATCCAAGAATCAAACCTTTCATATCGTTTAGTATGACTTTGTTGTATAAAAATTATTCAACCACTAGATTTTTCTATCTTACAATGCGGTATTTATGAATGGGAAGAAAAGCTATCGTTTTCATGTTGTATCCTTTGTCCTGATCTGAGCCGTACTATTTGAAGGCATAGGGGACGATAAATTCGTACGGGTAAGAGTGATTGTGGATTCCAGCATCTATCTTTATTAGAATATCTCGTTGTGTACCGAATAAGCAAGTGACCAGGTGCTAAAAATATACCTTTAAGATTGTCTTCTCTCCATTCCTGAAACTCTTGGAGGATTTTTCGTTCTGGTGAATCATGTACGGATTAGATGAGACTTCTTTGCTTAGCGGAAAACTTGTGTTCCTGTATAAAATGCAATTGCCTGAGGATACAATAGTGAGTGCTGCTGCTATGGATACCTTCTAGAAGAACTCTACAAAGCTACCAGGTGTCCAGGTGAGTACAAATGCCATACTTGTTTTGCAATACTGTGGCTTGATGCCTGTGCTAATGGTAATGATGGGTGCCAAGTGTTGGGAGACACTCGTCTCGTCCTGTTGTAAAGATGTCCTCATCCTGATTACCAAGAATCTGAAACGAGATTAAGAGTGCATTTTCTTTTCAGTTTTCACATGGAAGATATACATTTTTTATTTAAAGAAGCAAATAAAGGTTGCATACATTATTCTTTGACACTGAAAGATATATTAGTTGTCGATAGCAAGACTAGAATGAAAGAAGGATAACTTTACACGGTGCTGGAGGAAATACTCCCGTTGACAAATTATCGTATGCCTTTCCAGAAACAACGTGCATGGAAGAATCTTACCTTTGCTTATCACCTCTATAATCGCCATCTTAGTGACAAATGTATCTGCACCAATTTTCTTTTGTGCAACTAGTTTTTCTTTGAAAACAAATAATCCTAGGTTCATATGGATATAAACTTTTATGTTTTTTTTAATATATACTAAGCCAAATTTCACAACACCATCCGAATTTAGACCCCCTTTGGAACGTAGGAAATTTTCCTGGTTCTTGTGTTTTCTTGTGAAAATGAACTGATTCATGCCAAATTATGAAATTCCTGTATGATTCCAGAAAATTCCTGGTTCCAAAGGACCAACTAGTGTGTTGGGATTTCATGTTTCTCTTAGTTTTTTTTTTTTTAGTCGCTGCTGTATATGATAGGTCATTGAAGGAAAATAATTGGAGGTTCATCATCAGGTTCGGGCGTTGTCAAAGTCTTGATATTGCCCAAATACAAAAATTGCTTATTATGGTGCGCTGTCACAATCATTGTAGCAAGAACTATCGAAAAGAAGAATAGTTACAGTGCGCTGGAGAAAGAAATGCTTTCAATTGGAAAAATATCGCATGCTATTTTCATGAAGAAAAATATCACATGCTCGAGAAAACACCGACGTGCATGCATTGGAATCTTTGCAAATCATCTCAATTGTCTCCATCTATATCTATCTAAGTGATAGATGTAGCTGCACTGATTGTTTTTAAGTGTCAATTAGTTTCTTTCAAGAGCTTGTGTGGACATGGAAATTTTGGAGTCATCGACCACTGGATAATATTCCTTTTGTTAACATTCACAATTTTTGATAAACTAAGCTATGGAGCATCTCCAAAAGATTAGCCAAATCATTTTCTAAAGGTAAATTTAGATATTATTAGAGAAAAAAAAGTCTCTAACAGACTATAAATGACTTTCTAAATTTAGTAGTTTTTCATCCCACCTTTTCGTTCTCTACTTTTGGATAGCTTACCTCTCTAGCCATCCTTTACAGAGTCTATTGGAGTATTTTAGTTTTTTTTTGTTAAATCTATTTTAAAGAGTATCTAAATCAATAAATTTGGCTAGTTTCTTTGGCTAGTCTCTTAGAGGTACTCACAATATCATCCAAGTTAAAATTCCACCAAAACATCACGTATGTTCTGTAAATCTTGACGAGTTCTTAAATTCGGATAGAATTTCAGCTTTCACCTAGCTTTTAGAACTCGTTGCTTTATATGATACTTCATCCGTCCCAGATTAATAATCGTTTCGACTTTTCTAGATACTTATGTATCCAGAAGCATTATGTCTAAATACATAGTAAAAACTACTATGTACCTAGAAAAATTAAAACGATTTACAATTTTGAATCCATAAACATTATGTCTAAATACGTAGTAAAAACTATGTACCTAAAAAAAACTAGAAAAACTAAAACGATTTACAATTTGGAATAGAGAGACTAGTCATGAAAGGAAAATAAGATGAACTTGTTGGAAGCATAATTATTCCCCATATAGGACAAAGCGTCATCACAATCATGATACTCCCTCTGTTTTTTTATTAAGTGTCACATTTGATTTGTCCTAAGTCAAATGTGTGTATCTTTGACCATTAATTTTAAAAAATTTAAATAGTTTTATGTCATATATGTTTAGATTTATTATGGGAAATACTATCATAATTTATAATTCATATATTATGAAACTATAAGGATTTTTAAAAATAGTTGGTCAAATATTGCAATGTTTGACTTAAGACAAACTAAATGTGACACTTAAAAAAAACAGAGGGAGTAGTAAGACATGATTGAAAGATGAATTACTTTATTCTCTTTTTACTTCTCTCTGAGTCCTAAACTACATAAATTGTATAGGGATTGGGATAGGGGAAAGGAAATGGATTGGGAGAAAATGAGGGGGGTATGGAACGGGTATAGTAATCTCTATCTCCGTATCTCTATCTTTATTTCCTATTATCCAAACATCGGATCAAATCTATCCCACCCCTCATTTCCCTATCCCAACCCCTATTTCCCATTTCCCAAAAACCACATAAGGAATTTTTGGCATTTAAATTTTATTCCAAAATATATGGACTTGTGTGACCCACCTATTATGTAATTTAATTAAAAGACCAGCCATGGCATGTATTAATTAGCCAATGTTGTACTAGCCTCCATGTTTAATGAGGAGTCATGATGGACTTTAGAACCCACATATCTAATTAGTATGTCTTAAATTATAGAAATCCTTGTATTTTGTGGCGGTGGGTCTCGCATCCTATTTTCAAAAAGAGAGAAAACAATGCACATTAGAATCTTTGATTGCCTCCCTCAAAAAAAAAAAAAAAGAATCTTTGATTGCCCACCTCCGTAGTCTCCATCTTAGTGAAAAATCTAGCTGCACCAATTGGTTTTAAGTATCAGTTGGTTTTCTCTTTATTTGAAAAAAAAATGCATGCATGCCTTTTGTAGTAGGCACCTTAATTTGGTTCCTGGGGCTAGGTTTGCCTAGCCTAGCTCACGCAAGCAAGCCTCACCTTCCAGCCCGTGAGCCAAAGCAAGGGAAAAGCTTGCTGGCACAGAATTCAAGAACGGCTCGTGCAAGGTGTCTTTCATAGCATTTATAGTTCTAATAAACTAAGCTTAAATTTGCAATACCATCTGAGTTTAAATTCCATCAAAACAACACGCTCATTTCTGTAAATCTTATTGAGTTCTTAAATTTTGATATGATTGCGATTTCGCCCTTGTTGTACATGGCAGATATTGAAGGAAAATAAATTGAGTTTGCTGGAACCTGGAAGCATCGGGTACGAGTGTGTGTCATAGTCTTGATTATGTCCCAAATATGATGATATTTTCACAATTATGATAGCAAGACTTGATTGAAAGAAGAGTTACTTTACTCCCAGTTACTTCACTCTATCCCAAAATATGAGGACTTCGGGCCTTCAAATATATCCCAAAATATAATGAATTCTCATAAATCTCTATGCCATCTAATTAAAACCAGCCAATATTATATGTGGCATGGATTAGCCTAGGATGATTGGAATTAAGCCAATGAGGAGATAGCCTGCCTGTTTAACAAGGAGGCATGATGAAATTTTCCTCTGCTACTTACCTTGTGATAGAAAAACTCTAGAAATCCTTATATTTTGGGATAGAGCGAAGTATTTGGCAAATCATAGCATACTATTTTAAAAAAGAGAGAAAACAAAATGCATTGAAATCTTTGCTTATTTAGCTTTGTAGTCTCCATCTATATCTTAGTGACAAATGTATTAGCTGCACCACTTGTTTTTAAGTGACCACTAGTTTTTTCTTTGAAAACTATGTAGTCTTGGAAATCTTGGAATACCGTAGATAATATATATATCCTTGGTAACATTTACATTTTTAATAAATTAATTAAGTTCAGCTTCACAATACCATCAGTTTAAGTTCCACCAAAACATCAACTATATCTTATAAGTCCTGCTGAATTGTTAAATTTTGATATAATCAATTTTTTTGGTCAAACATCAACTATAAAGTTGGTCGAACTTGAAGTAGTTTTATCGGCACGGATCCCATAATTGTATTTTTTGTTTATGGACGGGAGGAAGTAAGAAAGACAGAAAACAACCAGAGAGATATGTTCTTTGTTGTACCACATAATATGTCCTAAAATTGCTTGGGTACTTCATGTTAAAACCATAAATCTTTGGTAACATTTATGGTTTTAATTTTAATAGACTAAGCTCAACTTCACAATACCATATGAGTTTAAATTCCACCAAAACAACAATTATGTTCTGTAAAAACCTGCTGAGTTGTTAATGTTTTATATGATTGGGATTTTGGTTTTCCCCTAATTTTTAGAACGTTGCTGCACATGATATATCATTGAAGGAAAAATAAAAGTAGAACTTGATGGAAGAACATAAATTTGGCGTTGTCACAGTCTTGATCGTTGCCCAAATTAAATAGGACAAAATTGTCGCAATCATAATAGCAAGGCTTGACTATACTACTTTACAGTGTGCTGGAACAGGAAAATACTCCTAATTAGTAGTGTAATTGGCAATTTACAGTAAAAAATAGACGCCTTCGTTTCTAAAGGGTACACACCACTTCGGCTAGCATACAGATTACAGAATGAGATAACGTCTCGAATAGACTTTACCATTGCCATCTCCAGCGGGGCATGTGCATTATTGGCCTCTTGCCACGAATGATTGCCACCTGTTCTGGAGGAATCTTTGCTTAACACGAATTATGTTTACATCATATGCAATAAAGCAGGCATACAACACTTTGTTTCCTGTCCTTTGCATTCAGTCACCTTCGTTTACACCCATTTTTCAACAAAACTACAGCATGTTCTTTTCAGAAAGAGGGAAAACAACAACCCCCACGCTATTGTAATCTTTGCTTGTCACCTCTGCAGTCTCCATCTATCTTAGTTTAGTGGCAAATGCAGCTACGCCAATTTTCTTCTAGTGTAAAAAAAAAAAGAATATATATGAACGTGGACAATGCCTGCTGGACCATCAGGGGTTCAGGCAATCAGCCGCATTCACACAATCTTGATTTTTTTTTTCTTCTCTATCGAACACTGACTGTCACAGTCTTGATTGTTGCACTGCCCAAATAAATAAGAAAACCGCTTATTGCGGTTTAATTTCTTTCCTTTTCCAACAACAGTTAGATCAAAATAATTTCAGTATTAACATAGAGGTGACCCGACCAATCAGCATGAGATTGTTCTTATCCGTGCCTTCATCCTCACCATGAGATTGTTCTTATCCATCCGCCTATATCATCCTCAACGTTCATCCTCGCCATCCATGAGATTATCCCCTGTCGATTGCCCTATAAATAGTCCCGCCCTTGCATACATTTGCTGCAAGAAGCAAGCTAGCTAGCAAGGCAAAGTTATACACCTGAACTGAACTAGTAGTGCAGATCGAGTCTGCAAGCAGGATACCGAGCTAGCGAGCGCGATGGCCGAGTTTTTCCACGCCGGCAGGACCAACACCGACGACTGCTACGACGCCGGCAAGCACGTGCACGGCAGCAGGAGGGTGTACGGACACGACGACGCGGGTCGCAGTAGGCCGGCGTACGCCGACGACTGCTACACCGGCGAGGTGGGCGCCCTCGCCGGCGGCGCCTCCGCACCGGTAAATAATGATGATGATGTAATTATATGTTCCTTAAGTAAATGAAGTAGCATAAAATAATTATCATCTCGTTTGGTCTGGTGCAAAAGGAGCAGGAGGCCAAGGAGCGCAGGGCGCACGACAGCCACTTCTGTCACCACTAGAGACTTGCAGCATCGGATGAACTCGATCGATCATGGCCTTCATGATCTCCCTGCTATATATACCTGCCGTGACCCTGTGAGCAGCATGTATGTGTTTGTGTATTTATGTAGCGTGTGCCATGCAGGCATGGCAGCACGCATATGTGCCTACGTACGTGTGTGTCAGCGTGTGTACATGTATATAAAATAGGGTAAATAGGGTAAATAATAAGAGCAGTTGTGTGACGTACGTGTGATGCTGCTCAGTACTGCACTACTGCTAGCTGCGCAGCGCTAGTATATAAGCAGGTTTGCAATCCACGCACCACCACCAGTCCACTAAACCATGCTGCGTGCATGCACCATGCATCTAGCGACATCCTATACGTACGGCGGTGCCCGGTCGTCGTCTCGCTACTTCTTCCGCAGTGTGTAACTATCATTGATGCAATAGTAGGTTTATGTGTTGTGTGTTAATATATGGAAGTCATCTCAGCTACTTTGTTTCATTGTATAACTACCATATAATTCTTTTTGTTTTGGTCAAGTTTAAGATCAAACTTTTAAAATATTGACTATTGTTAAAATCTTTTAAAATAGATACTCAGCACCAGAAGGCAGATTATCCCTTGGCAGCCAACAATTTCCTTGAGGGCCGATTTGAACCCGACCCCATGGAAATATATCATTACCTTAGGAATTATAGGAAACCTCCAATTGAATGCATATTTTTGAGTGCTAAACCAAACCGCCAAGGTAATTGGTCATTTGCTTGAGTCTAGTCCAAACCTGCTAAGGTAATTCCACGTTTCCTTTTGAGTGTTAATACAAACCGTCAAGATAATTATTCACTCTCTTGGGTGTCTTTCAAAATTGCCAAGGTAATATATATATTCCTTAAGTGCTATTCAAAACCACCAAGGTGCCAAGAAAAATTGTGCATTTTCTAGTCATTCCTCTTAATCATTAGTATAACGGACTCATTGCAAGCTTGTTAATTAGACATTTGAATTTTATAGGCACAAATGCTACCTTGGCATGTTTGTGAAATGAAATGGAATGAAATAAGGTTTTTCATGGTACATTAATCCAAAAAAGGTACTTCCTCCATCCCAAATTACAAGACGTATAACTTTTTTACCCCAATTTTGACCATTTGTCTTATTCAAAAAATTTGTCCAAACATAGTCAAATTTAAGTTATTTTTGAAGAACTTTTATTGATAAAGCAAGCCACGACAAAAGAAGTGATATTTTACAAAATTTTTTTGAATAAGACGAGCGGTCGAACTTGGTGTCAAAAAGTCAAACGTCTTATAAATTGGGATGGAGGAAGTACAATTTTTGAGTTGTTATCAGATAATGCATATTAGCACTTAGCTTGAGATGTCTAGTTATAAAGCTAACACGCAACATACTAATATTGGATAAAGACAAGTTTATATCAAGTTACAGAACTTGAAGAGCTCTACAACTTTGTAGTTGGTGACATTTAAAATTGAAATCATTTGGAGTCTAAAAATTATGTTTCAATTTCTCATAGATTTGAAATTCAATTTTCTTTGAATTTTCCAAAGAATTCATTGGAGATATAAGCTAACTCAAAGTTATAGTACTCAACAAGAATGAAAGCTTTTCAGTTTAAATTTTTTTCATTTAGGATCTCAAATATTCACTATAAGATTCACTAAAGTGAATGCAAAAGAAAATAATCATTCACTTAATCTTATGTTACTTTGAGGTATAGTGGTAAGGGCACTTCACGTGTATATCTTTGGGGATCATCGGCATGCAAGAAAATATATATTTTGGTGATTCTTATAATTTACTTGCAGTCATCAACACTCAACAAAATATATATTCTTGGGAGCTCTTTATTTTCCTTGACAATGTGCAAAAATTGACCACATTTTTGTTCTCTTGGTGGCTAAACCTCCAAGAAAATCATTTGTGGCAGGCTGGTAGTTGAATTTCTCTTGCTCTCTATTGTTGACGATCCTTCCTTGATGAGGATCGGTTGCTACAAATGATTTCCTTGGCGGACGTTAAGACAACTTGTCCAGCTATCGTTTCTCCTAAGTAAAAGTTTTTGAACTTTTGCCAAAGGTCTCAATTCGTCACCTCTAGAACTCAATTTTCAGAGTCTATTTGGCTGTTCAAGTGAACCATACCTTGGAAATGACTCACATACATGAGCACACACCCATCCTTATGAACGCACGCACTCACACCCTACTGAAAGGTCCTTGTTTGGTTTTGGTAATTGAGTGACAACTTAGGTGGACTAATTATGCTGATGTGAGATATGCAGAGAATTAGTTCACAGGTGATGAAGGAGTTTAATGCATGATACATGACATGGAGTCAAGTGGCTAGAGGTGAAGATCAAGATAAGACTTAATTTGATGGACCGATCGCGAGGGAGAAGAGCAAGTTAGAGGCTTTGAAGCCGTTGGTACCGAATGTCGGGAGGCTTGAGCAAAGACTTGGCGCCGAAGGACCGAAGTGATGGTGAAGAGCAAGTGAGGTCAAAATTGATGGACCAAAGGCCTTGTGATGATATGAAGTGGATCATATCATTCATATGGATGTTAGTGCATGTGTTGCATCGGCATTGGAGGAGATGGAATGGAAAGCGCAAGGCAAAGGTATAATCTATGGCGTTTTCATTTTACCGGTCATAGGTGTGTAGAGAAGTTGATGGCTGAATTTAGGATAGATGGCCGTACTATCAAGAGGGACAAACTTGTTTACATATCGGTCACCTAGTGCCGTTTGAGCGATCTAACTTTCCATCGTGTTGCTAGGATCGAGTGACGATGTGTGAAAGAGTGAAAACCCTTTGGAAAATGTTTGTGAAAATGCTAACACACTTGCACAAGTTGGTGATCACTTGGTGGTGTTGGCACATTTGCAAAGGGGATAGAGTTTGCCGGGTAGAGAGGGGTTTGGGATCCTCTCTCCCTCCCGCCGAGCTTGCGAGGTGAGATTCGACGCTTTCGTGAAAATGAAGTGTCTTTTTTCCATTGCGCCGGGGGCCAGAAATGAAGGCGAAGTCGTCGGAGTGCATCGGACGCTGGTGGCAGCAGCGTCGGACGCTGGGCCAGCATCTGATGGCGTGTTGGCAGTTTACTGGCGCTGGCTAGTGTGCATCGACGCGTCCGACGCTTTTTGCGCTCGGAAGGCCCGTGCAAAGCAATCTGGTGGCGCAGAGCAGCGGCAGGAGCATCTGATGCTGAGGAGCGTCCGATGTCCATGCGTCGGACGTGTCCGATGCGTTGGTGAGCATTTTGGATGCTCTCTGCATAGCGTCCGGTGAGGGGACGCTGCGTCCGATGGTGGCCGTCTGCGCGTCCAATGATCGGCTTGTCTGGCGCGTTGTGGAACTGAGCATTGGTGGCAACGGTCGAGTTCAAACGGCTAGTGACACGTGGCAGCGGTAGACACGTCGGATGCTGGGGCGTGCGTCCGATGGTCCTGCATCGGAGCGTCCGATGCCCCCGTGCTAGCTGAGGAAAGTTGGCAACGGCTCTTTAGCCCTTGGGGCTATAAATAGAAGTGGTGGCCGGCCATGGCTGGTTGCTGAGCGACTTGGGGACTGTGTCCCTGCTTGGTGGTGCTTGAGAGCCCTCTAACTCACTAGAGCTTGTAGTGATTGCATCCATGAGTGAGTTAGCGATCGCTAGTGCATTGCTTTGAGAGATTGCAAATGTTGGCACTAGGTGATCGAGTTGCAAGCCGGTGGTGCTTATTACTCTTGGAGGTTGCCACCTCCTAGACGGCTTGGAGGCTTGTGGGCATCGTGTAGCACACTCGAAGATTGAGTGGTGCTCCGATTGCTAGTCACATTGGGTGACATTGTGAGGGGGATTGCTCACCCCGCGAGAGATCGCGAAGAGCAACTCTAGTAAAAGCGTGTCATTGAGCTACCTCTCTTGGGTAGGTTCTTGCGGTGTCCAATTGTGGATGAGGTTAGTGAAATACCTCTTAGCCGCCGAACCACGAAGAGTTGGTCGACACAATGGGGACTAGTTTGGTGGTAACCAAGTGAACCTCGGTGAAAAATCAACGTGTCAACTTGTCTACTCTTCTCGTCAGTTTGCATTCACTAACTTGTATTATCTTATTCATAACTTGTGCTAGTGAGTAGTGGTTGCTCTTGAATAACTAGTTTGCTTGTGTAGCTTGCTAGTTACCTTCTTGTCTTGTGTAGCTTAGAAGTAGCAATTTCGTGGCTAGTTGGCTTATGTAGCCTTGCTAGTCATATTGCTTAGTTTGTGTAGCTAAGCAATTGAGCTAGTGAGAACTACTAGTGTACTTAGGCTTTGATTCGCTTTGCTCACTAGTATGTGTAGGTGCTCCCCGGTTTGATTGAGTACTAGTTGCTTAGGTTTGTGTAACCTTGCAACCTAGTATTAGATAGGCGAGCACTACCTAGCCTTGCACCTTAGTGGCTCAAACTTGGATTAATTTGTAAGGTACTTGAATTTAGATAGAGGAGTGAAGTCTTGGTTAGATTGATAGTTTTAATTCCACATTTAATTCGGTCATCTGCTGCGATTAGTTTTTAGAAAGGACTATTCACCCCCCTCTAGTCCGCCATCTCGACCCTACACCTACCCCTATGAGCACCTTCAAAGAACTGAGTTGGACCGGTAAATCTCGAGATTGATGAAGTTACCACAGGCGCCTCGCTGTCGATGGACACGTCGCCTACCACTGAAAGAATAGCGTCATTAAATCCTAAAATAAATCCAGAAAAATTGCGAGCACCTGTGGGGTGGGCGGGTTCCATGCCACAAGAAACCCAACCAGCTGAGGTATGCTCAATTTGCTTGGGCTTGTTCATTTGAACGGTGCTCTTAGCAGAGAGGTATGGTCAGACAAACTATAGAGTGTTCAACCAGTTCATTTTCTCTTGAGGTGGACCATCTTTCATTTGGGTGATTTTCTAGAACAATCATTTGGGTTATCAACCGGCTTATCAACCACGTTTGAACAATATTTTTTTCTCATAAAAAAATTAGCCGTTTTAGCTTATTATCAGCCGGCTTATAAGTCTTACTGAACAGTCATGCCTAGAAACTTGGAGAATGACTTTAATTGTGCAAGGGCAGGAACAAAATTTTTGTGCTAGCATTTTCAATGCCAGCCAGGGGCCCACACTCCTCCTTATCTGGTCCTTTCCCTCAAAGTCAAACTCCTTATTAGCTGATGCCTTTGCTATTATCTCTTCCGAGGCAAGCATTGAGAAGCGGGGACATAAAAGTTTTGGTTGTGTCCGGCCGGGTTGTGCAGGATAGGCATATTATACTCACTTATGTTTTAGCTTGTTTTAGGTACATTGATTTTATTATATATTTTATGAGATTTTTTACTATGCTTGCAGAGGCGTTTGAAAGCATTTTTGGTGTCTATGATTTGTGGGTCCATGTGAAGGGAAGCATTAAGAGGCGTTTTGGGAGAGGCATTTCCTGTATCTATGATTAGCGGGCCATACACACCAAAATACCTCCAAACGCCTACGCAAAAAGAAAAACACTAATTCTAGTATAATTCCTTTTTTGTAGTTCTATGATGTAATGAAGGGTAAAATAGTAATTGCATAATAAAATTATAATGTTTTGATTAGTATAGTTAGAGTATAATTCAAGTTTTGTAGATGAATACATTCTTTTTCAATTAAATAAAAAATCTTATAGGTTTGTCGAGGCGCCGTCCGACCCTAGCGCATCTGCGCACCGCCGGCCTGCCGCCGTGGCTGATGCTGGCGCGAGGGCGATGCTAGCCTAGTCCGCGCCGCCCAGCTGGCCAGCTGCCTGCCTTCGCTCTCCTCCCACCGTCACTTCCCGCCTGGCTCCATTGGCCTGCCGGAGAAGGGCGAACTCAACCCTAGACGTGCCTTGCCTCGCTCGCTCGCTCGCGCCGCGCGTGGTGTGTTCCAAATCGGCGGCCTGCAGGCTTGCATCGCCCAGCAAGTCATCAGGCAAAAACGGAGCTACAATCCTCATACACGCTGGGCGAAGCCAGCAACACGCCTGCATTGTGACTTGCAAGAGTTCTGAGTAAGCAAGCGTCTTGTCCTCCAACAGCTCTTGGCCAGTTTCGAAGGCTCGAGGAGGCCACGTTGGTCAGCGTGATCTCGGTCTGTGCCAACCTTGATGGCCGTGAGGCGCCTGCAAGCTCCATGGAAATGTGGAGCTTGCAGTGGAGATTGGGCAAAAACTAATGTCTCTTGGCTCAGGGGACGCGGTAGTGAACCCGCAATTTCTAATTGATCTGAACTTGTAAAGAGTTTTTGCTCTGAATCTGTAATTTGCCTGTACTAGATGTTGTACCAGCAGTGCAGCACATATGCGTTAAATGTTTGCATTTGACTTTACAAATTTGAGAATTTTGAGTTCAATTAAGTCAATTTGCCTGAACACTTACATTGACATTGGATATCGCGTCGGAGCTCGACTCCGAGGTGCTTATACCCATCTTCCTTCATCCATACTGCATCCCCGGCGATGGATGAGGGCATAATACTGCTTTCCCGGCCGGCGGCAGCTGCGGCTCTGATTTGTTATTTTTTTTTCGAACAATTCTGCGTGGGGAGTATGGGATGCGGGTTGCACGGGGTGGACTGTGGGGAGGGCAGTGTGCAATGACTAAATGCCCCAATACGAAAATTAAATCAACAAAAATAGTTATTTACCAAAGCATTAAGAGGCATTTGGAGGCAGTAGAAGGCATTTTCAAGCACTGTAAAAGAGCTCATATTTTATAATCGCTCTGCACCGAGATCCGATCCCAGCATATATATCGTTTGTGGAGTATAAATATATTACTAGCAAATATGTCCGTGCGTTGCAATGAGATAAAATAATATATATCTATTTATGTTTTATTCTTTCTATAAAATTTTGAATCTATATTTATTTGTTGATGAGTTGATGATTATTCTTTCTATAAAATTTTGAATCTATATTTATTTGTTGATGAGTTGATGATCGTTAATGGTGTTATCAATAATATAAGTTAATATCGTCAATATATGAAAAATTGTCAATAATATAAGTTAATATCGTCAATATATGAAAATACCTTATGTGCACAAATTAAAAAAAAATAATCTTGATAATTTTTCCTGTTCAAAGCACATACTTCTCTGTCCCAAAAAAAAAAAAAGTGTCATTTTTTGATTTTTCAGACATCCATCCCCAAAAAGAGTGTCGTTTTTTTATTTTTCAGACAATCGTGTTTGACCATTTGTCTTATTTATATAAATAAATAAATCATTATTAAAGTATATCTAATGATAAAATAAGTCATAACAAGATAGATGATGTTTATACAAAAATTTTGAATAAGACGAATGGTCAAACCCGATGTCCTGAAAGTCTAATACGACACTTTTTTGGAACAGAGAGATTAGATAGTTAGGCGTAAATATATCATGACTTCGCACTATCCATATATTACTACAATTAAATATCTACTTCAATGATTTTCTTTGGGCACCCTAACAGTATGCAACGCAAAGAGTTAGTTGTCGACATATTAAGAATTGGTTTATTTGCTGATGATTGTGATAGATGACTCACTTATTTTTTCACATGGCAGCTCTTGGGATCATAGAGATCCATTTATTTTTGTCTGGATTCGATAACAAAATGCTTAAGGTTTCAACTCACTTGGAACAATTGACTAAATCATATTTTAATAATAATAAGTTACGTCTCTAATCAAAACTATATCACCAATTTAATAAATTAGAGAATTTTTATTTTTTTAGAGAAAGGTAAGTGGTTTAAAGGCTCGCAACAGAGCGGAATGGGTGACAGAAAAATCAGACCCATAAACTGATCGGAACAAAGAAAAAAAATCAAAAGTAGAAAAACTGAGTCAAACAAAAGAAAAGAAACTCAAACCGAGCCGAACAAAAAAAACCAGAAATCTAAACAAATCCGAAAGGAAGAGCAAACAAAAGAAAAAACAGAAACACAAACAGCTAGAAAAAAAAAAAAGAAAATCAGAAACGCAAAAGGAAGAAAACTAAAAAACATGGAAACGCAAACATCAAAGGAATCCTAACCGGAACCTAAAAAGAACAATCGGAAACAAAAAGAGGAAATGCAAACCAATATGGACAAGAGAAACCGAAAACAAATTGGGAACAAAGAGACAGACAATTTTGCGAAAACTATGTGATATAAATCTATTCTTATCCTTTTCCGGGAATAGAGAGATCTAATCGAATTAGAATTCTTAGCTATTTAGGTTAATTTGATCGGACTCCGTATCGCACTATTCTAACTCCTGTATGTGCACGAGTTATATATATAAGTCTGGATGGAAGAAACCCTCCATGCCCGATTAATTCGGCGGAGATGGACTAAAAAATGGGTGGAGAGAAATTTTGCCTCTTTATTATTAGGCATAGATATAGATATAGATATAGATTTCTTTATATGGCCTTACTGCATGTTTCTAGGTGACCTAAATTGAATATCTCCCTTCTAGAATATCTCTAAAGCCTTCCTTAAGCATCATTATTAATTTGTATCATCATTATTGTCCCGAACATTGAGTAGACACTGCTACACAAATATTTCACTGCCGGTTTCATCTGTCGTTGGTGAAAGTGGTCATCACCCGCTGGTTCTAACTTATGGTGATAATGGTTTTTAATTTTTTTAAAAAAAGTTTGGTCAGCCGCAATGATGAGCCCACTGGTCCAACGCCTAGCCCACCATCGAGCTCATTGTTGCTCCATCGAGCACAGCCACGAAGTAGTCGATCTCACTTAGAGCTACAATTTTTTTATATATAAACTTCATGTTTCCAATTATGAATTATTTTTAGATGCAACTACTTTTTAGAGATAGACATATTAAGATACCCACCTCTGTCAATCAAATTTTATAGACAGACGTTTAGAATAGCTACCTCTGTTGATAGCGATTTTTAAAGAAGCCTCGAAAAATAGATTTAGAGATACGAATATCCTAAGGCAATCGTCTCTGCAAATCGATATTAACAGAGACGGACCCCTTAGGACACCTACCTTTGTAAATGATTTTTAGAGGCAGACATTTGTCTGAGAGTAATCTAACTAGCACGAGTGCCCTACATGCTTACTTGTTTTGCAGTACTGTGGGGTAAGCACTACTGCACTAATGATTTTTATAATGATACACTGGAATACCTCTTATTTCAACTATCCCTGAGTGCATTATATTTCTATGGGGCGATTGACTTAGTCAATAATCATCCTTAATAATAGGTATTCCAGTGGCCAGGTACCGTGGCCTGATTGGTGCTAAGAGGTTATCGTGTACTGATGATGAAGAATCTGAAATGAGGATAAGGGTTACGGGCACATTTCGTTTCTGTTTTCACACGGCCGGAGAGTTTTTACATTCTTTTTCTTTTTGTTTGTTTAAAGAAGCAATGCAAAGGGTATGTACGATATTCTTCGACATTGAAAGTACAAATGGAATTGATGTCGTCATATCTTGGCAGCATGCAAGGCTTTTTGAAAGAAGAATAACTTACATGAGTGCTGAAAAAAAAAATACTCCCGGCCAGTTGGCAAATTATCTCATTCCCTTTTCTAAAAGAGAGAAAACAACGCGCATTGGAATCTCGACGCCTTTGCATACCGTCTCTATAATCTTCATCAATCTCACTGATCAATTTAGTTACACCAAAAGCTTTTAGTGTCGACTAATTAATTTTTTTCCCATATTGCAAACGTTATGTGAACTTTGGAAATCTTTATGTCATATCTTTTATTTTTTTATATATCTATTTTGTAGTATTTATGGTTTCTTATATACAAAATTATGAAGCTGATTTTCACAATACCATTAGAATTGAAAGTTTATGTTTTGTAACATTTATTATATTGTACTGCAGGGTTTACATTTCCTGCTGATGAACTCACTGTATAACTATATATATTAGGAAAATAAGAGTTTGCTGAAAGCATCAAGGTTCGGGCATCATTGTTGCCACAATATTGGCCAAATATATACCCAAATAAACCGCTTATTAAGGCTTTCTTTTTCATTTGCAACAAAAAGTTCATGCTTATTAAGGCTTTCTTTTTTTCATTTGCAACAAAAAGGTTCATGCAATATATAATTAATAATAGTTGTACGTTAAAAAAGCTGGTTTGAATGGGATAATAAGCTAGCCTTCATGTATCCGTCATGAAATTGTTCTCGTCCGCCTGCCAATCTTGACCGTCCATCAGCTAGCTGCCAGCGCGTCCCTCGATCATCATCGCTCTATAAATAGGGGTGCGCTCCATTTGCTGCAACCAACAACAAGAAGCAAGGCAATCAATCAGACATCAGCAGCAGTGGTAAGGTAGCAATCCAATTCCAACCCCGACTCCAGCCGATCGAGACGATGGCCGACTACTACCACGGCGGCGGCAGGGCCATGTACTCCAACACCGACGAGTGCTACGACGCCGGCAGGCACGGCGGCGGCATGAGGGCCTACTCGCGCACCGACGAGTACTACGACAACGTGCAGGACGACCGCATGAGGAGGCCCGCGTACGCCGACGACGACTGCGGCTACAACGGCGGCAGGCAGGCCGCCGTGTACACTGACGAGTACTCCCGCGGCGGCTATGGCGGCTACGGTGGCTACGGCGGCGAGCAGGAGCACTTCAAGAGGGAGGAGAGGGAGCACAAGCACAAGGAGCGCCTAGGCGAGGTGGGCGCCCTCGCCGGCGGCGCCTTTGCTCTGGTAATTTTTTTTTTTCTTTTTCTTTTGCTGGCTGATACATGCAATGCATTTCGTACTGCTAATGGAACGCATGCATATGAAATTATAAATATATATATATATATTTGCAGTACGAGGGTCACCGTGCGAAAAAGGACCCGGCGAACGCGCAGAGGCACCAGATCGAGGCCGGCGTGGCAGGGGCGGCGGCGCTGGGCGCCGGCGGCTACGCGTACCACGAGCACCGCGAGCAGAAGGAGGCCGAATACGAGACCAAGCAGCAGGAGCACAGGGTGCCGCACGGCTACTACTGCAACTGAAGAAACTGATGCGATCCGATCGACGCATGAACTCGATCGATCGATCAGCTAGCAGCGTGTAGCGTCCTGCTGCTATCCTATGGACTGCCTTGCCGTACGTACTGTACTATACGTGCGAGTGTGTAAGTAAATAAGAGCAGACGTGTCACGTACGTGTGTGTTGCTCACTACGTACTAGATCTACTTATATGCAAATAACTAAAGAGCATGCTTCTGCAGCGTTCAATGTTAATAGTTAAGCTATGTATTCTGTGTTAGTGTCGGCCATCTCACCAGCTACTTCATCCCACTATATACTAGTATCTCTGTCTGGAAAAGAATACGATTCTAGCTACATCCTAGTTAAATTTTCTAAAGCCTAACCAAATTTATACAAAAACTGTATCAACATCTAAACTTTTATATATATTCACAATGTAAAATTAGTTCACTATGAAAAACTTCTCCCATAATATGTGGCAAACTTCATATATTGGGTATTATGAGAATATGCACCTATTTTAGGGAATTTATCGAGCGATTTTCTAAATTGTTGATTCCTAATCACTAACTAGAAAATGAAATATTCTTAGCATCCAGAATTTATTGAGCTTGATGTGTGAATAAATGAAACCACCGAGGAGTTAGGCGTATGTTGTTTTCTGTGGCGGTGTAACTACAAAATTCTCTAACTAAGCTAGCGAATCATGCAATTTTCTTGACAGTTTTTCTATGCCACAAAGGAAAATGCCTAATTTCTTGGTGGTTGGCATGTAAGAAAATCTTTGTTATTAATAAGTACTTATAAATGTAAATGTCATGCTTACTTCTTTTCACTTAAACACATATGACATATATTTCAAAGGTTTTTTATGTCCTTCTAAATTTAAGTGTTTTTATTTTATTAAGTTCACTAATACATGCACATATATGACACTTAAACCTTTTAAGTCCACTTAAACAAATATCACACTTAGTTCACTTAAACATATACCACACCTAAACACATTCATTTTAAATACATATGACTCTCAAATATTTGTATACTTAAAATATATTTTTCTCAACTACTTAATAGTTTCTCATTACTTAAAAAAATCATAAAATTGCTAGGGGCTAATCTAGTTTCCACTAGGACCCTAAAACGTTTCCCCCAGAAAATTCTAAAATCTAGTGTTCATTTGGGAGGACATCTTCATAATCACTCCTTTACTCACTACGATGGTTTAGGGGTTTCTTTAACGAACGGGCTCAAGATTGTGTCCATTTTTATTGATATAGAAGAGAGTTTACACAACGTATAGGGGAGGGAAGGCAAGCGAAGCTATTCTCGTGCTAAAAGTAACGCTAATTGTTTCACCCGTATTGCAATCTAGGCTGCCGCTTTAATTATTCTTAATGATATTATTCATAATGATATCCTCGAGACATCTAATTGATGTCTAAAGACTGCCATCTGTCCTTCTAAGTTTCCCATGAGATGAGGAGAGAGTGAGACGTTTGATCGCTTTTTGAGATATGTCCTGCTCTGTTGTGATAATTGTCCACCATTCTTGCAATGCGGTGCTCCTCGGCCAGTTTTCTGAATGCAGCCTCGGGTGACCAATCCATTCCACGTAGAGCCTCTTGATCCTATACTGGTGTATCTGCAGTCCACAAGCATGTGGTGCGTTGTCTCCGTGGTTTGTCTACATATATAGCGGGCAGACCGGGAAATGTGTCTAGTCTCACCGTGCTAGTTCTCCGTAAGTCCACATTCTATTTGGAACGATGAGCAAGGCATTAAAAAAATATGAATTTTTGGTGGCACCCAAATTTTGTAGATAGAGTGGATCTAATGAGGGACCTTTGTCCATCAGATGAGTTGTGCTTTGTAAGCCGAGGCATCCTCACACTTTGCACAATTTCCATGTAACTATATCTTGCTAATTGTTTTTGCATTGCATGGCATCGTGGTGTGGCGAGAGCCAAGCGATTTGGGACAAAATGCCAAAACAATGATAAGAATTCAGTGTTCATTAACTAGGATGCCAATTAAATAAAATAGTGATATGATATTACAAGTAGATATGATAGATAGATAATAGAGTGAAAAATGTGTTATTGGGCAAAAAAAAAAAAATTCAAGAAACTAGTATAAATTAAAAACATGATTTCTTGTCCACATTGAGAATGAGAATATACCCTTTTTTTTTGTGAAGACTCAGTTACAGATTCAGACACTCATATATATACACGAGCGCACATTCACTCCTATGAACGCACGCACGTACACCTTACCTCTATGAGCACCTTCGAAGAACTAAGATGGACCGGCAAATCTCGAGATTGATGAAGTCACCACAGACGCCTCGCTGTCGACGGACACGTCGCCTACCACTGAAAGCATAGCGCCATTAAATCCTAGAATAAATCCAAAAAAATGCGAGCACCCGTGTCAAGTCTGGGACTTGAACCCGGATAGGCAGATTCCACCACAAGGAACCCAACCAGCTGAGCTAAGCTCAATTTGCGAGAATATACCATATGATCGCTTCCTTGCAAAACGTCATCTTATTGAACAATTCCAAGAACAATCTGCAACGACAAGTCACAGAAGTACCCTACTGAGAATACTAAGAACAACAACTACTACCACTGCTACTACCACCACTACTATGCATGATGATGTTCTATCCCTAAAGGGGGCCTGCAATGCAAATTTGCAGCCAGAATTAAACTAATCAATTGGGGTAATATTGCGCCGTCATAAAAAAAACATGAACACCGGCGTTCGTTAACTAACATAATAATAAGACAATTAAATGCATCAAAATTAAACATGATGCAGCATCTACTGAATCTACTACGTACAGAGATCAGCTATAGACAGACGTCGTCGTCATCAGATCAGGTCAGGAGGGGTCAGGAACACACTCAACAGCAGCAGCAGCGCTGGCATGTCCGGCGTCATCAAAAAGGGACAGCCGGCCATTGCGTGCGCGCGGATGCAGGCGGCGGCCTTGCCGAGACGAGACTGGTCGACTCGACGCCGCCGTCGTCTCACTGGCCCTGCAGCAGCGACGCCACGAACCGGCCGAGGTCTCTGTGCACTACACTACCGGAGTCGCGTAATTTGCCGAGTGCCCCAAACTTTACCGAGAGCAAAAAATAAAACTCTCGGCAAACATCAAGTATACCGAGAGTAGCTCCCGGCAAAAGTGCACCCTCGGCAAACAGTAAAATTTGCCGAGAGCCAAGCTCACGGCAAAATAAAACCCACGGCAAATGTCCCTATACCGAGAGTGAGACGCTCGGCAAAAAGAGAGCTCTCGGCAAAGGCTTGACGCGGTGTAACGGCCGTTGCCTGCCGTTTTGTTTGCCGAGGGCCACAGTGGCAGCTCTCGGCAAACGTTACCTGTTTGCCGAGTGCTATCTCTGACCCACGGCAAAGGTTTGATTTTCTTTTTTATTTTCGGTGCCAAACTTTTTTTGTATCCTTCTTGGTTCAAACAAAAGGTACCTTTCTAAAACATGGTGGTCGTACTTATGACAACATTACAAGTTGCTGGTACGTCCTTTCATTTGACATTATATAACATTCCTTCCTGCTTGTATATGTAGAGCCAAACCGATGCGACTATGAGTCCGGAGTTGAGACAAGTTGCCGATGGCTGTGCCTATAGGGTCATGTCATTTAGCGCTTATGACGTGAATGGATATCGCTTTCACACAACAGGACATGAGCAGAACCAATCCAATCGAAGAACCACAAATACCGGAGTTTTTACGGCCGGTCTTAATGATGTTGAGTATTACGGAGTAATTGAAGAAATATACGAACTCACATTTGAGGGTTGCAAACCTCTTAATCCTGTCATATTCAAATGCCATTGGTTTGATCCTGAAGCAACGAGACGGACCCCTAATCTTGGGCTAGTTGAAGTTCGAAGGGATTCTGTCTTACCAGGAGACGATGTCTATATTGTGGCTCAACAGGCCACTCAAGTTTACTACACCCCATACGCGTGTAGAACCGTCGAACGTCTTAAGGGTTGGGATGTTGTTTATAAGGTATCGCCACATGGTAGACTACCTATCCCAAATAATGAAGATTATAACATTGATCCCAACACATATGATGGAGAGTTTTTCCAAGAATCCGAGCTACAAGGGAGTTTTGTGATTGACTTAACCGAAGCGATTGAGATGGAAGTAGATCTCAATGAGAGTGAAGATGATGCTGGAGATGAGGTTCAAAATGCGAAGGACTTAGAATTACTTGAGCGATTACATATAGACGATGAGAGTGAAGAGGAAGTGGATGAACGCTGTATTGATCAGACTGAAATAGACATGGTTGATAGTGATGATCAGACTTATGATCCAACTAATCCCGACCCCGATGATTATTTCTAAAACATGTAATGCTATGTTATTTCTAATTTTATTAATGCTATGTTATTTCTAAAACATGTAATCCTATTTTTATCTATGCTTATTGGGTTATTCTTTTTAAAGTGCAGGAAGATGGTGGGCGGCACGAGGAACGTCAGGTCGCTTTACCAAACGCGGCCTGATGAAAGGGAGCAGCCGACGAGCAGGAGGAGCAGCAAAGGGAGCAGGAGGAGGAGGACCTTGAGCAGCCTAGAGACTGAGCGGGAGGCGGAGCGTCAGCGGGCGCGAGAGCGGGAGGAGAGCAGCAGCAGGCGGAGGAGGATGAACAGCAGGCGCAGGAGGAGCACGAGGAGGAGCAGGGGGAGGAGGACGAGGTGGGGGAGCAGGAGGAGGACGAGGACGAGGACGAGGAGGGGGAGGATGGCGAGGATGTGGCAGGTGGTTCCACTTCCTCTGAGCAGTCGAGTGTCTGGTTGCGAGGTCCCTCGAAGCTTCCGAAGCGACCGATACCTCTTGAACAACGACCGATGATTCGACCCACAGGGCCTAGGTAACTTAGTATAAAATTTTGTTGCCGTCATGTTCAGCTGTTATGTTCAAAACCACCAAAGACACTAATAATTTATATTAAACACTTGTGCAGGAGTTGGAAGATTGTGGCTCCAGGTGTGCACAAACGTCGCCCCAATGGGATCCTCGGCCTTTTGTGCAAGCGATACTTCCCGGGCCTAGTTCAGCATGCTGGGACGGAGGAGCCGGCCTACACGTAGGACCACTACGTGGCCTCCCCCGATGTAATGGATCGGATGGGCAGGGCATACCCCAACAAGGCGGTGCGGGTGACGTCTGAGCTTTGGGTAAGTCTTCCACGCACTACATTACACAATGCATTGCATCTATTCTGAAAATTATGATTATATACATTGTGTCTATATGCAGGATTTCTATCGATGCGAGCCGGGTTTCGACGACATGGCGGCTAGAGTGGCTCAAAAAGTCTGTCAAAAACTCGTGCCGGGCATGCATTACGAGGCACGTCTTCAGGCCATCGTAACACACAATGCTAACCTCAAAATAAAAATTAAGAAAAGCGACGCAAGAGACAAGACCTTGACCAGGGACCAATACTTGGAGGTAAATGTATAACATTAGAATTCTTTATTAACAACATTAAGTACACTTTATTTCATCTTCTTTTGTGTCATATACTTGACGTGCAGGTGGCTCCGTGGTGGTGTGCTACGCACGTTCGGTGCTGGGAAATGATGGTTGACAAGTGGTGCGGCGTGAACTGGATGGAGACACACCTTCAGGCCCGCGAGCGCCGGATGCAGATGCAAGGTGCACCACACCATCAAGGCAACCTTACCCTCGACGAATACGCGCAGAGATGGGTACGTTAATTTATTTATTTATTGTATCTTTCAATTACTATTTATTTCTAATCTTCTTGCCTTTTTTGCAATCGGAATCACATGATGGCCAGGATTGCAGCCAGCTCGGGGGCATGGGCTATGGCGCACAAGGGCAAGACGACGTCCCAACGTCACCTACAACCCGGATGACCCACCCGAGGCGTATAACAACGCGACCATCCACCGCCGCCTCGGTGAGTATACCGAAGCGGCAAGGATGGTCTACGGACCAGACTACGATCCGAGCACCGAGCCACTTTCGATGGAGAGATCGTGATGAGAGTGGGGGGGAGGCAAGAAGCATGGCCGGTCTGGATTGGCGGCAGCGTACTCGACACGGCTAGTACTCCCACTCTCTCCCCCGATTCGGGCGCTGAGCACGAGCAATTGCCCGCCCATACGCTCGCGGCCGGGGACTTCACAAAGACCGGATGGAGCAACTCCAGGTTATTTGTTGCATTAAATCGTTCATACCTTTTTTACCTTTGCTTTGCATTGCATTGTAACAATGGAGTGAAACATGCATGTAGTCCAAGTTGGAAGAAGAGACTCGACGACGGGAGGAGATGGAGGCACGGCTACAGAACGTGCAGCAGCAAAGGGAGCAGGATCGGCGGGAACTTGAGGCGAGGATGGAGGCCGAGCGGGAGAAGATGCACAAAATGTTTGAGTGGATGCAGGGTCTTGGTGAGAGTATGGGTCGACCTCCGCCACCTGTCGTATTCGCTCAGCCACCGGCTCCTTCAGGCACTCCTCCTTTCGGCACTCCTGTGAGTACCTAACTACCAAAACCTAGAGCCTAGATCACCTATCTGACCTAGATTACCTAGATTAGCTATACAAGTTACAACTAAATACCAAAAAATGCAACCTAGACTACCTTTCCAACTAATCTTGGCTCATATGCAATCTTGTGTGCTCTACTTTGTGCAGAATGAATCGGCGGCGGGATCGAACACTGGAACTCCTGGTCCTGGGTGGGGAAGTTGGTGATCGTCGCACTCAGTATTTGTCGTAGTAATAAACGTGTGCTTGTGATGGACTCGTACTATATTCGGACACTTTTATGTGATGGACATGTGCTTCAGTACTTGTGGTAATAATGGACGTCTAATTGTAACCTGTGATCGTTGTGAGCTGTGATATATGATTATTGTGGTTGTCTGTGTGTATATGAATTGTCTATTATGTGTGCATATAATTGTGGTAAATGTTTGATTGAATGGAAAGCGAAAACACAAAAAAAATGTGGCTGTTTACAGCTGCTTTGCCGAGTGCAATTACCAAAGCACTCGGCAAAGCATGGATTTGAAAAATTTCTGGGAACTGCCTTTGCCGAGAGCTTTTACAAATGCTCTCGGCAAAGATGGATATTTTGCCGAGGGCCGTTACAAAAGCTCACGGCAAACAGTTTCGAAAAAAAAAAAAAAAAAAAAATATGCCGAGTGCTTGGTTGCTTGGGGCTCTCGGCAAACAGTTTCGAAAAAACAAAAAAATAAATCTATGCCGAGAGTCATTTCGCCCACGGCAAACATTTTGGAAAAAATGAAAAATAGGTTTGCCGAGAGCCATCCCATGGGCTCTCGGCAAATCGTTGACGACGCCGTCCCATTGCCTCCGTCTGTTTGCATGTCTTTGCCGTGAGCGTTTTGACCCTCGGCAAAAGTTTGCCGAGAGTTCGGCCTTCGGCTCTCGGCAAATGGGTCGCTTGCCGGTTCTACAAGAGTCGTGGGTCTTTTGCCGTGAGCTACCTACGGCAAACTCTATGCCGAGCGTTTTTATTTTTTTGCCGTGTGCTCTTGGCTCTCGGCAAACTGCCCGAGTCCGGTAGTGCTAGCGCATTGGCCTTGACGGCGTTGTCCTTGGACACGGCGTCCACCAGCTTCCGCGGCACGAGGCACTTGCCCTCGGCGGCCAGCCCTCCTGCACGCTGCCGCGCGCAAGACGCCAGCAGCGCGTGCATTCGCTCCTGCGCCATCATGGCCGACGACGACGGCATCTTCTCCTCCCCGCATGCATAAATGCACGCACAGGGATTCGATCAGTTGCACGAAACTTAGATTGGGACATGCATGGACATGGATCACTACTGTTGCACAGGATTCGAGCACATAGGCATTGCGCCTGCAGGAGCTTGACGTGGCGAGCGGCCGCCTCCAGCTCGGCCGTCTTCTCGCTGATCCGCTTCGGCGCGCTGCCTTGCTGCCGAAGTTCTCGCTTCGCGCTGGCCGGCCTTTGTTGGCGCCCGCGCCACAAGACAAACACGAGGGGCTCGGAACCTCGGCGGGACCGGACCGGGGCTTGGGTGGCGTGGCGCTGGCGGCCAGCGCAGCGGCAGCGGCAGGACGAAGTCGTTGATCGGGAGCCCCCCCACCACGCCGGGCACCTGCTGGTTGCCTGCACCGCCAATGCGTTGCCTCTTGCCGCAATGCCGGCCGGACTTTGTGGCGCCGTTGAGCGGGCCGAGGAAGAAGGCAGCACCGCTGCCGCTGGACGGGAGGCGGTGGCCGAACAGCGTGGCGGCCGGTTGTCGTTTGGAAGCCGAGCGCCATGGGCAGGGGGTGGGGTGGTTGCTTTAATTGCCTTTGCTCGCCATGCGATCGAACGAATGACCTCAATCGCCCGGCGAGGCAAGACCGAACAGATCAAGTGGAGGAGTAAGAGGAGGGGAAGGCGGCGGCGGCGGGCTGGACCTGGACGCTGTAGCTGTAGTGTGAACAAGCGCAGTGATTAGTGGTGGTCTTAACTAACTCTGTAACCTCGATCGGGTTAGCGGTAACCGCCACTTAAAATGAGGGCGGAGGCGACACCGGTTGCTCCTAATTAACCGCCACCCATTTGCCGCCATTCTCTCTATCTCGTCGTTTTCATGCCCATTTTGCACCCCCATCACCCCAAGTTTAATCCTACCCAACAAACTCATACCGTAATTAGCAACTGTGCCACCTGATGATTTTTGGCCGCTGTGACACGTGCACGGCGAATCCGGCCCCTGTTCTCGTGCTTTGCCTGTAAGCTAGCAAATCATTTTGTCTTGGATTCTCCGGGCCCGGGGCGGCTAAGCCCTCCTCCTCCTCCTCAGTCTTCATTGGTAGCCCCCACGGACACCACCTCGTCCTCAACTCGTGTAACAGTCGCCACGTGTCGCCTCCTCCCACCTTCTCTCGTCCGTGCCGTGCGTGCTCGGCCACAGGCTTATTCAGATTTATTTATAGATAATACACATAAAATTCACTATCTAAGAATTATTAACGCCAACATCAATTTAAATCAAATAAATAAAATACTGATTTTTTTTGTAGCACTAGCACATAAAGAAAATATTAATGGTCAGCGCTTGCGAGAGTGACGTGGGAAGTGGGAAACTGGAGACACGAGGGATTGTCGGGCTGACCTGCTGGGCTTGGCCCGAGTAAAGTTTTTTTTTTTCTTTTGAGAAATGGCCCAAGTGCGGTTCGGCAGGGAAAGTGGCAGAGAATTAGATGGGCCTTAGCCCACTCCTATGATAACGTCCACAAGAGGCATGAGGTGTCTTGTATCTCCAGGAAACCCAGCCCAGCCCATATCCTAGCGCAAGGGCCAAGCGGGACGCGCAAGAAGGGAGCGAAGAGAGCTCCGCTGCCGCTGCCGCTGCAAGCCGCGCCGCCGCCTAGCTTCCCCTCCCTTCCTTCCGATGCCCCGCTCGAGCGGCAGTGAGATGAAAGCTGTGCCAGGGAGACTTGTCGGCGCCCTGGTTTGGGATGCCGCCCCTCCGGACTCCACCGACCCCTCGGACTGTGCTCTGCTTTAGTTCTTGCTGCCATCTTTCTTGACTCGAGTGATGTAACTCCGTTTGGCGACTGAGGCTGCTTGTTGAACTAGACCAGTTAATCTAGAGGACTATATGCTTTCAAATTCAGAAACCCTTCTCCAACCTGTTTGCCTGTTATTAGTAGAGCTCTGTTTGCGTGATGGGGGTTTGCATCGGGGGGCAAATGGACAGTACAAATGTTTATGCCATCATGGCCAATAGCTCCTGAAGGTATCCCAACAGCCTTTGCAACATCAGTAAAAGATTTTGATCACTAGACGTGTAATTTAGAACTTTAGACGATGGGCTGATATAAGACTCATCTAGCAAGTAGCAACACAGGCGTGGGGTCAATTTCATGAGTGGCATTTAAACCATGGTATGCGACTTGCATCGCCATGTCCATGTGGCAGCATCTGATGGATCGGTCCTTCGATCAGGGTAAAGTGAGATTTCCAATACTGGTGCAATAAGAAGTTTTTTTTTTCCTTTTCTTTTTGATAAAAAAAAGTGCAATAAGAAGTTGGTTATTCATGAAGTTGACCCATGCTCCTTGGCGGGATTGGTTACTACAAAATGAATCATGTTGTGAAGCAAGACAATGGTGGCCAATTAAATGAAGGAGGAGAAGATCAAATTGATGAGCTATAAGAGGAAGTGGAGTTCAAGTTGGTTAGATGAGAGTCTTAGCTTGCATTTTGTGTAACATGAGCTGTACTTAGGTGGCAGTCACTGTAGCACATTGGTTACTGTAGCAACCGACCCTACTGCCATATATAAGGATACCTCTGGTTCATTTGTAAGTGATTGACATCATCAAGAGAAATACAACAACCACTTCCCCCCAATTCTCGGTGTTTCTTGTGTTGGTGATCAAGAGTTCTCGACGAGGAACGCAATTCGAACGACTCGATTTCTAACACGTTATCAGCACGAAGTTCTAACCGAGCGAAAGGCACAAGGTATGAAATCAGTCTTTCGACATACATTCTGATTGCTTGCTGTTGCTCCTTTGAACAAGCACACACACATACACAAGATCGATTTCACAGTGAGATGTTTGCTTTCCTAGAAAATCCTTTCCTATGTGTATGAATAAGCACACAATCGTAGCACATTTTACCTGTTGTGTCGCCGACGGCACCCGGTGACATGAAGGCGGCTCTCCGCCGCCGCCGCCGCCCATCGCCAGAATCGCCACGGCCCGCAGCCGCCGCCGCTGGCCGTTCCCGCGGCGCGCTGTGCTTGAACCGCCACCACCACGCGAGCCCCGCGGACCGCGGCCGAGCACGCCACCGGCCGTGAACCGGTGGGCGGCCGGCCGCCGCCACAAGTGCCCTCGGCGGGCCTCCCCGCCGCCTCAGCCGCTGGCCGCCCAGTACCGGGCGTGGCGCTGAGGCACGGGGCGCCCGAAAGCCCGCCTCGGTCGCTACCCCCGACCGGGCAATGCCCGAGGACGCTGCCGCCTCGATCAAGGCGATCCGGCCACACTATCGCAGGCGCGGCATGGCCGCCGCCGCTCTAGCGCAGCGCGAAGCCGCCGGCCGCCATGCCTTGGTGTGCACGGCCGATCAGATCACGCTGCCGCTGCTCTTCGGGCGCTGGCGCGAGCCGCCTGGCCCTCGGCTGCCGCCAGCCCGCCTGCCCGCCACTCGCGAGGGCGCTGGCTGCCTCGGCCGCAGCCTGCCTGATGGCCAACTGCCTCGCCGCCGGGCGCGGCGGCGGGCGCCGCCCGGGCGGCAACCGGGCCGAGCTCGCTGACTGCCGGGCCTCTCGGGCCGCCGGCTGCACGGGCGCCAAGGGGCTACGCTGCCGGCCGGGCGCAGCGCACGGGCTGGGCCAAGGGCCACCGCCACGGCGAGCGGCCGGGAGGGAGCGCAGGCCCCGTGAGCCCCTTGGGCGGGCTGGTTGCGCTTCTCTCCCTTCCTCCCTGATTTTTTCCTCGGAGAAAGAGATAAGGGGGAGAGAGAGAGAGAGATGAGGGAAAGAGGGGAATTTTAGGGTTAGGTTTTGATCCCCTTCCCTTTATGGGCCACACAGGTCGGCTCAAAGAGATGGACTTGGCCCATTTGGCCCACTATGAGTTGGGCTGCACGTTTTGTCTTTTCTTTTCTTTTTCCTTTTATTCACGCAAAATAGCGGCCCGAAGCCCCTGCAATACACAACTACATGGCCCAAGACCTGTGAAATATTGGTGACTCAAAGATCACCATATTTGCTTTATATTATTCACTATCGTTTCGTATTATATTTATTTATTTACCATAATTTACTCCCTCACAATTATGTAAATCCCGAAGATTTACTCATTGCAGTTTTATATCCATCGCAATTTATTTACTTGCAATCACTTAAATCCTGCAGATTTATTTATTTATTGCTATTTATATTTATTGCAATTTATTTTTGGCACTTATTTAAGTTTGCAAATTTGCTTATTTATTTATTTAGTAGTAAAGTAGTCTTGAAGGTTACGTTTGGGAAACTTTTGAATAGTCCTAAAGACTATGCATAATAGTAATCCTGAAGATTACGCATCGACATTCACCACCCCCCTCGCACATTAATAGTGCAAGCATGTCGGACATCGCAAAGAGGGATTTCGAAGCGCTTTGCTGTGGATGGCAAAGAACTACCTCACTTGGGCCTCCGATGTCGAAATCAAGCTCATCGGCATGAAGCTCGATCATACCATCGCCCGGCCCGAAGCCGGGCAAGGATGAGCGCACAAAGGCGCATAATGCAAATGCGTTGTACTATCTCCGACATCATATCCACCTGCACTGAAGTCCGAGTATATGACGGAGATGGATCCACAAGTTTTATGGCAGTCCCCTCGAAGGACCGCTTCAACCAACAGACTAATGATTGTGCTCCCAAGAGCGCAACAAATGTGGATCAATCTACGCTTCCAAGACTTTAACTCTGTGGCTGCATACAACTCCGCTTTGCATAGAATTGTCACCAAAATGCGTCTATGTGGCCAGAAGATCACTGACGCCGATATGATCGAGAAGACCTTATCCACCTTCCACCCTGGCAACATAGTACTGCAGCAACAATATAGAAACTCGAAGTATACTAAGTACTCCGAACTGAGTCAAGTGCTATCAGTTGCTGAACAACAGAATGAAGTTCTCATGAACAATCATTCTGCCCGGCCTACTGGATCTGTGGCAGTGCCTGAAGCACATGCTAACATTTGCCGAGAGTTCTCGCAACCACAAAAGAGGCCGTGGAAAGGGGAAGTGGAAGGGGAAAGGACGTGCCGTGTTTAAGGGCAAAGGAAAAGGAAAGTCCAAGAGTAAATTCGAACCCAAGAAGGAAAGAGGTGACAACAATGGGGAAGAGCAAGGCGATTGCTATAGGTGCAGGGCAAAGGGGCATTGGTCCCGTACATGTCGCACCCCCAAACACCTCGTTGACCTTTACCAACAAAGCAAGAACAAAGGAAAAGGTCAACGTGAGTCCCACTTCATCACTGGGCCTGAAGCTCAGCGTGAGAAGCGCAACGACATGGATGTCGGCGCAAGCGGTGGAGACATCCAAATGGACGAAACTGAGGACAACCTTTAGGATGACATTGATATGACCTGCAGTAATCTCCGACATATCATGCTAAATTAAATGTGATGTCCACATATACTAGTTTTGTTTCCATAGAGTTTGACCATGCATGCTCCTGAAGAGCATTTGTAGCTTAGTAGATGGTCCAAACCTTCATGATGTTTCCCTAAAATATAATGTAATGTTGTGTTTCTTATAATATATGCTTTACGTTAAAATTTCTGTTTCTTTTATGGTATTTAACAGAACCTGTAGGAACCCAATGGCTGAAGAGGAAATCTGTCTCGTAGACAACGGCACCACTAATACAATACTAAGGGAAACCAGATATTTTCAAACATTGATAAAGAAAAATGGAAATATCGTGACCATTGCCGGAAGCGATGCTCATATCGTGGGCACCGAAAGTGCCACACTGGTTCTCCCTATGGGTACACAAATCTTTGTGAAGGATGCGTTATTGTACCCTGACTCAAAGCGTACGCTTTTGAGTTTCAAAGATATCCGTGCGAATGGTTTCCATATAGAGACCGAGATTAAGCAAGGTACTGAATACCTGCTCGTCACTAAATTCGACGGGTACCAAAAGAGAGTGGTGGAAAGACTCCCTTCATCGCCATCAGGTTTGTACTACACGTACATAAAACCCACTGAAGAATATGTTGCGATGAAAACCATATTCAGAAATACAGAATCATTTCGAATATGGCATAATCGACTGGGTCATCCTGGGTTGGGTATGATGAGAAGGATCATCAACAATTCTGCTAGCCATAACGTCAAAAGCCTCCCTAATCCTGAAGATTTTGTTTGCACCGCATGTGCAAAGGGGAAGCTAATCACTAGACCATCTTTCCTGAAGATTAAAGATGAGTCGTCAACATTTCTGCAAAGGATACAAGGTGACATTTGTGGACCTATTCAGCCCCTGTCGGACCCGTTTAGGTATTTTATGGTACTGATTGATGCATCTACCAGATGGTGCCATGTGGACCTGTTGTCCACTAGGAACCACGCTTTCTCCAAGCTTATTGCCCAAATAATCAGGTTAAAGGCGAGTTTTCCTGATAACCGCATTCAATCCATCTGAATGGATAATACTGGTGAGTTCAGGTCAAAAGCTTTTGATGATTATTGCCTAGCCTTGGGCATTAAGGTAGAGCATTCAGTGCCACATGTCCACACACAAAATGGTCTAGCTGAATCCTTGATCAAGAGGATCAAGTGGATTGCAAGACCGTTGTTGCAGAATTGTAAGCTGCCAACCAGTTGTTGGGGCCATGCAGTATTGCATGTTGCCGCATTAATCCAGCTCAGGCCAACTGCATATCATGATACATCCCCCTTACAGCTTGTGCGTGGGAAAGAACCAAATATTTCTCATCTGCGTGTATTTGGTTGCGCGGTATACGTACCAATACCACCACCACAGCATACCTCAATGGGACCCCACCGGAAGTTGGGGATATATGTTGGTTATGAGACTCCGTCTATAATCAAATATTTGGAGCCTATGACTGGGGATCTTCATACGGCTCGGTACGCTGATTATGTCTTCGACGAAGACCATTTCCCAGCATTAGGGGGAGAAAGGCATCCAAAAGAATGCCGGGAAATTGTATGGAATGCAACTGGGATGCAATCCTTAGACCCACGCACAAGTGAATCTGAACTGAAAGTTCGGAGGATCATACACTTGCAAAATCTTGCAAATAAGCTGCTAGATGCCTTCACTGATCATAAAAGAGTAACAAGGTCGCATATACCTGCAGTAAATGCGCCGAAGAGAGTTCAGGTACCCCAGAAGGTTACCAACCCTATTGTCTCCCCTAATCCTAGGAAGAGGGGGAGACCTCCGGGTGCTCAGGACAAGGTTCCGCGGAGATGTCCGCAGAAACGGTCTGAGCCACTTGCACCACTCAAGGAATCAGTTGAGGAAGCTCGACCTGAAGTCGAGAATGCCCCTGAAGAAGCAACTCAACCTGAAGTTGAGGAGGTCCCTGAAGGACCCCATCCCGAAGATGGAAATCCCAATGCGTCACGCGCACACTATCGCATTGGAAGATCGGAATGCCCCAGCTCAATCGTTATGGGAAATCACGATGAGTGGGAGGACGATCATGAGGAGATCGCCACCAATTATGTGAAATCGGGAGAGTCGTATCACAGAAAGACCACTGTTGTCGACATATATTTTGCCTCAAAGATTGCTGACTCGATAGATCCGGACCCAGAACCAAAGTCCTTAGCAGAGTATCGGAAGCGCTCGGATTGGGACAAGTGGAAAGCAGCAATTGAGGCAGAGCTACGCCGCTTAACTGTAGAAAGGTTTTTGGACCTGTAGTCCAAACACCTCCAAAGGTCATCCCCTCAGGGATGCAAATGGGTCTTCATCCGAAAAAGGAATGAACATGGCCAGGTGGTGAGATATAAAGCGAGGCTAGTGGCACAAGGGTTCACGCAGAGACCCGGCATTGATTATGATGAAACTTACTCTCCCGTTATGAGTGGCATAACGTTCCGATATCTCATATCTATGGCGGCTAATATGAATTTAAAAATGCAGTTGATGGATGTTGTGACCGCATATTTGTATGGGTCACTTGATTCGGAAATCTATATGAGAGTCCCTGAAGGACTCAAGATCTCTGGACCGAATCAAAACCGCAACATGTTCAGCGTCCGCCTGCAGCGATCGTTGTATGGGTTGAAACAGTCCGGGAGAATGTGGTTCAACCGCTTGAGTAACTTTCTTTTGAAGAAAGGCTACACCAATAATGATGATTGTCCCTGCGTCTTCATAAAGAAATCCAATGATGGATTTTGCATTATCTCCATCTATATCGATGATTTGAATATCATCGGGACTACAAGGGACATTGACGAAGCAAGGACTTACCTCAAGGCGGAGTTTGAGATGAAAGACTTGGGAAAAACCAAGTTCTGTTTGGGCCTGTAGCTCGAACACCTCCCTGAAGGAGTGTTTGTACACCAGTCCACCTATACAAAGAGGGTACTTGAAAGGTTCAACATGAGCGAGTGCCACCCTCTAAAAACCCCCATGGTTGTTCGATCATTGGAAGCGGATAAGGATCCGTTTCGACCCAAGGAAGAGGATGAGAAAAGTTTGGGACTTGAAGTCCCATACCTTGGCGCCATTGGGGTGCTAATGTACCTTGCAAATTGCACACGGCCAGATATTGCTTTTGCAGTAAACTTGCTGGCTAGGTACAGTGCCACCCCTACAAAAAGGCATTGGGTTGGTGTAAAAACCATCCTCAGATATCTAAAAGGTACTCAAGATCTTGGGTTATGGTTTCCAAAGAAGGGAGATTTAACTATGATGGGTTACGTTGATGCTGGCTATATGTCTGACCCCCATAATGCCAGATCACAAACTGGTTTTGTGTTTCTTTGTAGTGGTGCAGCCATCTCTTGGCGGTCTGTAAAGCAGACCTTAGTTGCCACATCGACCAACCACTCAGAGATAATTGCTCTTTATGAAGCCGCACGAGAGTGTGTTTGGCTACGACGGATGATTAACCATATCCAGAAGTCATGTGGTCTAAACATCATCGACACCCCCACCATTATCTATGAAGATAATGCGGCTTGTGTTGCACAGATGCATATGGGCTATGTCAAGAGCAATCTCACAAAGCATATTGCTCCAAAATTCTTTTATCCCCATGAACTCCAGAAGAGCGGGGAGATAAACATCCTGCAAGCAAGGTCATGTGAAAATCTAGCAGATTTATTCACCAAATCTCTACCAGCTTCTAGCTTCCATAGGTGTGTCCGTGGAATAGGCATGAGACGACTTAGAGAGTTGCAGGGTTTAGGGGGAGACCAACCCCTAAAGCCATAGCTCATGATCATGATCTCGGAGATCGTGAGTAGGCCCTAAAGACCTGATTCGATAATCGACTGTTGTACTCTTTTTCCCTTGATGAGTTTTTTCCCACTGGGTTTTCTCATGCAAGGTTTTTAACGAGACAACAGGTGCAGCATAAGCAATGAATGTGATGTACTCTTTTCTCCCACCTTTTTTCCCACTGGGTTTTTGGGGGAGTTTTTAACGAGGCACACGCGTGGCATATAATTGGCCAAGGGGGAGTGTTGTGAAGCAAGACAATGGTGGCCAATTAAATGAAGGAGGAGAAGATCAAATTGATGAGCTATAAGAGGAAGTGGAGTTCAAGTTGGTTAGATGAGAGTCTTAGCTTGCATTTTGTGTAACATGAGCTGTACTTAGTTGACAGTTACAATAGCACGTCAGTTACTGTAGCAACCGACCCTACTGCCATATATAAGGATACCTCTGGTTCATTTGTAAGTGATTGACATCATCAAGAGAAATACAACAACCACTTCCCTCTAATTCTCTGTGTTTCTTGTGTTGGTGATCAAGAGTTCTCGACGAGGAACGCAATTCGAACGACTCGATTTCTAACAAATCTATCTTCTCAAATTCTCCTTCTACCTCTCCATATTACCTGTGGGAAATTATCAATGATGAGCTTGCTAGTACCGGTCTGTCACTTATGTCGATGTCCATGATGGTGCCGCTACCTCCTCCTGGCATGATTGTTGGCTCCCTTCTGGTCCCATCGCTGCTACCCACCCGCATGCCTTGTTTTCGCACACTCTCCGGCCAAACTTATCGGTGCAGTTAGTTTTTCGTGGAGGGTTTGAATTGCATCTTTGGACCCAAGCTAACAAGAGCAGCTGCTAGCGAGCTCGATTCTATATTATGGCTGTCTTGCAGGATTTTCGTCTCCAGGATGGAAAGGACGCCCGGTTAATGACGGCGACACGCAAACCATTCAAATCAAAGGATGCTTACATTGCTCTGTCACCAACACCGTACCCAGCGTGCAAGATTTCCATGGGAGATGGATTTGGGATTCGAAAGTCCCAAACAAAGTGAAGATATTTGCATGGCTGTACTTTAAAGACAGGCTTATCACCAAAGGCTAACCTGCTGCACAAACACATTATGGATGACTCAGTTTGTGTTCGCTGCAGCCACCCGGTGGAAGATAGAAACCACGTATTCTTTGCTTGCCCGTCCAGCGAGGTGCTCTGGAATTGCATCGTCTTCTCCACCCTTGCCACTTTTGAAGACATTGACGTATGGTCATACATCATACATGCCTGTACCAGCAGTTCTTCTGACTATTCTTTGGAGATTGTGGGATGCCAGAAACGGCGTAATCTTTAGAGGCGAGAACCCGTCAGCTCGTAATATTATCTCGCCTGTCTCCGATGACTTCACCACTGGCACTTGGGAGGGCAGATTTGCCTCAGCGTCTTTAGTTCCCAGTTTACTCAAGTGGCGTTTTTATCTTCGTTCATGTGTCTACATGCTCGGAGGATTCAGGGTTCTATAATGAGAAAATTATTCTCGGGAGTCCAAATCCTCCAAGGATAATCATTGTCACCTTTTTCCTCAAAAATAATCATTGTCACCTCGGGCGCGCCATCCAGGGCGCTTTGAGACTTGAGAGTGTTGCATTCCAGCTGCTCACTGCGCATATTTTTTTCTTCTGATTCTTGTTGAGTGTCTGATTATACTCCCTCCATCTATTTATTGGAGTTATCTTATTAAAAAAAAATTTCTCCAAGAGTCAGAATCGTCTAAGATAGGGAACATAGTTTTTGCCTCGTCCTAGGTATATGCAGCTTCTCTCACTGGTTTAATTAATACAACCATCTGCATATGACTTCTCTTACTGGTAGAATTAATTTAACTATCTGCACGTACCACCCCTCCTTGGTCACTGCGTATGATCCTAAGATGACTCCAATAAATAGATGGAGAGAGAAATGCTTTAAATATAGTAGTACTATGGTATTGGGCGACATCGGTTGGACATCTTTATCATTGTGTAAAACCTCATAATGCTATGTGGGACCCAAGGACAATAAAGCATATGCTTCTTTCCTACTGTTCGTAGCTCTTGACAAGTGTCTGATTAATGCTTACCGGCTGGGTGGTTGGGCCATAAAAGCTCACTCATGGTGATGCTCATGCAAAACAGATTGAAGTCGAACTTGACCATGTGAGGTACGGTGTGTGGACCTTGGCCATCAGATTTCATATCTGGCTGATTGCAAGTAAATTAATTAAGCGAAAAACGAAGTCATGGTTTACTAAACGAATATATAGTATATGCTTTTTGTTTGTGCACACAGAGCAACCATGTGAGGCAAAATGCCGCAAGACAACTTTTCATCTCTCCTGGCCCGGTAGAACGCAGCACCTAATAATCATCCAAATGATCGCAAAATAGTTATGAGTTTCTGCATTGTTTCTACATGAGTTAAGTTGTTACTCGTTTTTACAATATATAAAGTTAAGACGAACTCTCATTAGCAACTCGATCCATCTAATTTGCTCCCAAATATGCCCCACTGAGTACCACATAAGTGACGTTGAAGTACTAGTGAGCATGGGGTTCTCGATTAAAAAAGAATTACTGGAAGGAGAATCAGATGAAAAGCTTATATGTACATACCACGTAACAAATTTAGTATGTGCCGCAATAACAACTTGTGTGAATGCTGCGTAACATCTTTAGTATTTATATTGGTTGTGTTTGTTCTTAAGCAGTTATACTAACAATACACAATGTGGCAGCTTGTACTCATCCAGAGAATCCGTCTCACATACTTGATTAATCAGTGTCTGTTAATCTATTGATCCAATAAAAGCCAGCTGTAACGTGATTAATGATTACTAGTATTATTAAGGGCCAGTTGAATGTTAAATTACTACAGAGTATAGTATATAGTAATCACATACTTGATTAATCTTGTATTAAATTACTACAGTATATGATCCAAGAAAAGACTTGGGGCGGCTTATGTGTATGTCAGGCCGGGCGAAGCCACATAAATGGTCACTGGGGTCAGAGTTGCTACTCATGTGGACAAAAAGAAAACTCATAGGGGCAAGGCAGCCCCTGGGCATTGTGAATAACAAGAATATTTTTTCACATAGCCAAAAAAACATTTAAACTTTTGTCCCAACCATACACAACGACATCGCAGCCGACGTGAGACCGGACCCAACCTTAAAGATATGTTTTGGTGTAGAACAAGTGAAAGGATTTTTCTACGAAGCAAGTTATACTGATGTAGATGTAGATAGACACCTCACATTTTGCCAGAACGAAAGAGCACACGCTCTTTGTTGGAAAGTATCCACTTTTTTCTCTGTTCGAATTCTATTCTCGGGGAAAAAAAATTAAAACCTTGAGACCTCATATTCCGTACTAGATTGTTTTAGTTAGTTAGCAATTGCATCTCATATTCCGTACTAGATTGGTTTAGTTAGCAATTGCAGAATAGAGTATTTGGGGGCATATGGACAGACAGCCGGACAGCAGATGGATAGAGAGGTTACCGCCGCCGGCCACCGCCAAGTTATCTCTTGGATCTGTGCCTTGGAGAACGGAGGAGCGACCGCTGGGCACCGGCACCGGCGGCACTTGCCAAGAACGATGTGTGGCGGCCACAAGCTGTGGCGGTCGAATAGCTCGCCACAACCTCGCCACGGCCACGCTGCAATTATTGACAAGCGACAGGAGTAAACAGGACCAAACACCGTGGGCTATGCCGCAGTTATTGACAAGCGATAAGAGCAGACAGAGCAAACGACTTGTGGCTGCCAAACACACAACAGTAAACGTTGCCCAATGAATAATGGCGGGCCACCGGTGTGGCGTGGCGGAGAGTGGCCAGAATCCAAATACGCCCAGTAGCTGCTAGTCTCCTCTTTATAATCCCATCCCCCTAGTGTTCATTCGATGCACGGTTCTGAACCACAGCAGCACCACTTGTTACGTACTACCTTGTAACCCCACAAGGAACAGGAAAGGAGAGAGACCAAAGGGAGAGCAACAATGGCGGACCTCGCCATTGGACTCTCCAAGAAAGTGGTGGACGGACTGGTGAAGAAGGTGGAAGGAGCCATCAAGGAGGAGCGGAAGCAGTGGCGGACCGTGGAACGGGACTCTGTGTTCATCAAGGGTGAATTCGAGATGATGAAGTCATTCCTCAAGACTGCTGATAAGGATCGCGTCAGGAACAATGTGGGGAGGACCTGGGTGAGGCAGGTCCGTGACCTGTCCTATGATGCCGAGGACTGCATGGATGACATCTTAGAGCTGGAGCCGAGTCATCCATGGTGGGCTCTCCCTTTCTGGCCACGCTTGCTGCCAACCAGCTGCAGGCCTAAACCCAGAGTGGGGCAGGCCCTGGATGAAGCGGTGGACAAGATAAAGCTGATCAAGGCCCGGGTGGAGGAGGTGAGCCACAGGAATCTGCGCTACAACCTCATCAACACTACTGGATCCGGGCAGATGCAGCAGCAGGCAGCTACTGCCATGGACATGGACCTGGACATGGCTAAGGTGGAGGAGGGCTCCGGTAGACTGAGGTATTTGCTGGGTTATGTGGCCCATGATGGCGGCCGTTTGAGTGTGATCTTTGTTTGGGGAACAGGAGGTAACCTTGGGGCCATATCCGTCATCAGAAATGTGTTTGACAATCCAAATGCCCGCCGAAGGCACAAATGTCGTGCATGGGTCAAGCTGATGCATCCTTTCAGTCCTGAAAAGTTCCTTTGGGATTTGGTTGCTCAGTTACTCACAAACTCTGGACCCACCTGTGGTGCTGACGATGTCCCGTCAAAGGAGGCGTCCTCAGTGGAGCTTGCCAAGAAGGTTGAGCAGCTACTGAATGGTGGCGCATATTTCTTGGTCTTGGAGGACCTGTCCAACATGGTAGAGTGGGATATGATCAGGACATACTCCCTCCGTCTCACAAATAAATGAACGTTTTTGACTTTCATAATTCATATTTGACCATTCGTCTTATTTAAATTTTTTATACAAATCATAAGATAAATAAATCATTATGAAAGTATCTCTAATGACAAAAATAAGTCATAAAAAATAATTAGAAAATTTTAAATTTTTTTTTAAATAAGACGAGCAGTCAAATAGAAAATACGAAAAGTCAAAGATGTTCATTTATTTGCGAGACGGAGGGAGTACCTGCCAGACGAAGCGGATGGTAGCTGGGTCATTGTGTCAACTCAACATCAACATATCGCAAGACTTTGCATTGGGCAGCCACAGCGTGTACAGGAGCTCAGTCAAGTCTCAGCAGATCATTGTGTGTATGCCCTTTTCAAGAAAATACGCATGCCATCTGAACTAGTAAGCATCGCTATATTTATCTTACTTTGAAGAAAAACTTATCTATATAGCAACAATTGATTTTTCTTCTTTGGGTGTGTGTACATGTTCGATATAGTACTATGTACATTTTAGTAATTTTGGTTGTGATTGTTAGTGATCTTTATGTACCGTTTTATGTCTGCAGCATACATTATATATTATATCATATCGTATCGTTTTTGTATTATATTATATTATGTGTGTAGTCAAATAATCGCAATGGTGCTTACTATATGACTTTTTTGTTTTCAAAGAAATTTGAGTTCAGAAAACTGCACAAGTATCTTCAAACTTTTCAGGGCAGCAATTATTATGAACTACTAGGAATTGGGGCATAGCATATCTGGATATCATAACACAACTTATTTTTAGCCCCCAACATATTGAAACCATATATAGGAATTAATTAATATAGGTGAACTTAGCTCTTGCTGTGTGGTCAAAGTATTGTATCTCACGACTCTCTACTGCTCCTTGCATACATCCCTCCCACTGACGTTCATCTCTTCGAAACTGCAGAATCAAGGCAGGAGGGTATCTCTTACTTATCTGCTGCAGCCAATTACTGGTGTGAACCAATTAGGTGCGCCGATGAGGAACTTTCCGAGCTCATCTCTTCTTATTTAGAAAGACGCCCCTCTAATGATACTGTTGTGGTTACCGTTTTGGCCCCCTCGGACGATATTGGGAAGGCTGTCGTGTCAAAAGTCTGCACGCAGTTGGTACTTACTCCCTTCCCTTATTTGACCATCGCTGTTGGTTTTCGTGCCATAAATTTAACTCGATTGCTAGAATGTAAATGCAATATTTATATCTCTAAATAAATTTATTAAAAACTAGATTAAAATATCTTTCTAATGATACTAATTATATATTATAAATATTAATATCTTTTAATATATAATTGCTGGCACTTATTTTCCAAAAAAGAGCCGGGAAAGATGGATGTCTCGGGAGATACCGCCGTCATTTGAACTTTACGGCTGGATTGATGTTGATGTGGTCGTGGACTAACCATTCCATGTCCGGGTGTTCTCCCAGAGCTGTACATTCTGCGGCCTCTAGACTGTTCTTAACTCAGTTCCAAGTCAAACCTATAGATGGGCCGAGTGCTGAGAAGCTCTTCACACAGGTTAGTTTAATTTCTAGCCGCATTCGCCTTTACCTTTAGCTGAAAAATTTCTGTACCGTTTGATATATACCTCTGTTTTAACACTACTGTTTCCTTGTTATCAATTACTAACGTTATCATGATCAACCCTGCCCACCGTTCCCATCGTTTTTCCTCTAACATAAGGAGCAATACGTTTTTACTTGTTTTATGACAAAATATTCCCAAGTATTGTTTTAAAAGAAATCTCCATGATTGTTGATAACGCTAGTAATTTACTTGTTTCATGACAAAATATTCCCAAGTATGCAAGTATACTTGATCTGTACAACGAGACAGCATTTATGTTCTCTTTAAGTATTTTTTAATAAGTATGAATATAGTAATAGAATTTGATAAATTGCAAACATATTTGATTATTTAAGCATTTTTCTAGAATCACATATGTGGATTAAAGGAGATATTTAAGTGTTAACAACTTAAGTGCAAATTGAATGGGTGTATTATTATCTATCATAATGGAAGAGTTGGTATTTTATTGGATATAATTCAGAGTTACTTTGCATTATGTTTCATAATTACATAATTGGATACATTAGATATAAATTTAGGAGTTAATTTAAATTATGGTCCGTAGAGGCATAGTTAGGTAATTTGGATGTAGATTCCGTGGATTACTTTATGTTCACAAGGTGGGAAACCTTTTAGAAAACGGAATAAATCTGATGACTATTATTAATTATCAATGATTATTAGAGTTTGCTGCATAGATGGCCAGTTTTTTTTTAAAAAAAATAGAAGAACTTGTAAGATTTGTTTTTCAAGCTCATTCATGATAATTAATTAACATGAGATCTCTCTCCATTGGAGCTTCCAATCAGTAACAGAACACGATATGATATGATGTGGCTCTTTGTGTGGCCAGAGGGGTTACTATATTATGCATGTGTAAGGTTGAAAGTTGGAACAATTGAGCTAATTATATACTCCCTCTGTATAGAAAAAAGAATGTCGTTTTGGACAATGATATGGTCTTTAAAGTATAACTTTGACTTTATATTATTATAAAAATACTCATCACAAAGTGATATATTTATACTTTTATGAAAGTATTTTTCAAGATAAATATATTTGTATGGTTTTTATATTTTTAAACTCAACAATGTAAAAGTTATTCATGATTTATGTTCCCAATGTTTAACCAAAACCTTGTCCAAAACGACGTTCTTTTCCTATATGGAGGGAGTAGTACGTTTGCTAGTATAATTACTCGTACGTGTCAAGTAATGTTTTTTTAATGATGAAAGTGTCTATATCAACCACGAAATTCCTCCATCACCAATGATGATTTGTCGTACGTGGCGGACAAATGCTGTGGTCTTCCCATAGTAATACTTGCTGTAGCTAAGTACCTGAGAAGGTTACCAGATGATCAAGTAACGCAGTTCACGGCACCTGTGAAGAACGGCAAGTTTATCCATGAATTGGCAACAAAGAAAGAGTTTGTTGGCTTAAAGGGTCTACTCGCTTGGGTGGATTCAGAATTGCTGAAAGCTTGTTCTTACTTATCATGTACTCCCTCCGTCCCAAAAAAGATGTCGTTCTCACTTCCCGAGAAATGACCGCCGGCAATTTTTATAAATACTAAATATCATCGATTAGTATCATAATTAGTATTATCGGAAAGATCTTTAGATCTAGATTTTTAATAAATTTATTTGGAGATATAAATATTGTACGTATTTTCTACAAATCGAGTCAAACGTGTGGCACGAACACCCAAAACGTCATCTATTTTGGGACGGAGGGAGTACACGTTACATTTCAGTCAAGGAAGTGCCGTCGTTCGGCGGAAGCGTTTGGTGTGGCGGTGGATTGCCGAGGGGTACATTAAGAACACTGGCATCTGTGACATGGTGACCGAAGCGGAGCAGCGCGTCCAAGAGCTTCAAGACCTTACAATGATGATGATGCAAGTGCCAGGGACAGCTGGGGGAAGGCACCGCGGCTATCAACTTGGTTTCTCTGGCCAGCAGGTCCTAGTGCCAAGAGAAGGAGCAGAAGACCCACTATTCCTTCCTCTGGAAGTTTCTGCACTGACGGAAGGGAATAAGCAGGGCCTAGCCAGCAGCACTGGACAGCATCTAAGAATCGATGGCAAGTGGGAAAGAGATGAATTCGTGTTCCGTAACTTGGACTTGTCGCAGCTTCGGTCTTTGACTGTCTGTGGAAGATGGGAGCCATTCTTTATCAGTGACAGTATGAGGGTGCTCCGGGTGCTCGATCTGGAGGATGCAACAGATGTAGAATATACTCACCTCGAGGAAATACCCAAGCTGCTCCCCCACCTCAGGTTCCTCTCCCTGAGAGAATGCACATATATTGATCGTCTGCCGGATTCAATAGGTGACCTCAGGCAACTCCAGACTTTGGGCCTTGTTCGGTTGGGGGTATTTGCGCAACTTTTTCCACTCTCTTCGTCACATCAATTTTTACCCGTATATATAGAGCACTAAATGTAAATAAAAAAATAACTAATTATATAGTTTAGTTGTAAATCACGAGACGAATCTTTTGAATCTAGTTGGGCCACGATTGGATAATATTTGTCAAATACAAACGAAACGCTACAGTGCAGGGAATGCAACTTAGGCCTTGTTTAGTTACATGCAAGTTTTTCCACTCTCTCTCCTCACATTAATTGTTTCCCCGCATATAAATAGTATTAAATATAAATAAAAAAACTAATTAGACAGTTGGGTTGTAAATCACGAGACGAATCTTTTGAGCCTAGTTGGGCCACGATTGGACAATATTTACCACAAACAAACGAAGTGCTTCTGGGGACTTTCCAATCTCTCTCCTCTCACAAATTGTTTCCCACATGTAAATAGCATTAAATATAAATAAAAAATAACTAATTACATAGTTGGGTTGTAAATCACGAGACGAATCTTTTGAGCCTAGTTGGGCCACAATTGGACAATATTTACCACAAACAAACGAAGTGCTACAGGACTTTACACTCTCTTTCCAACCTCCATCTAAACAAGGCCTTATTCACCCAACCGAACAAGGCCTCCGACATAAAAGGAACCAAGATAGCCAGGCTTCCAAATAGCATCCTCAAGCTACGGAAACTGCAGTGCCTTCGTGCTGGTCAAACCATGAAAGCACAGACGGAGGCGGTGGGAGATCCATGCACACCATGGAGGAGGAGGATCATCAGCAAGCTGCACGGTTTGGCATCCTGCTCGTGCCAGCAGACGACGACACTGAGCAATGCCAGTCCAGGTGTCACTATGCCTAGAGGTATGATGAGCCAACTGACGGCCTTGCACACACTGGGTATTGTCAACGTCGTCAGTACTGCAGGCGTGGAGCTGGCTACTCTAAAACATCTCAAACAATTGCGCAAGCTTGAATTGTACGGCATCAACTCGTGCAATGTGCGGGGGCTGAGGCATCTCCGCTGTAGTTTGGACTCCCTTTCACTGGGCACCTCGGTGGGGCACAAATGATGGTTTAGACCCAAGATCCACCCAATTTGCTTCCCTCTCTTCCCTCATCTCTTCCTTTCCCCTGACAATCAAACTCCTTAGCCAGTATCTCATCTATTATCTCTTTTGAGTCAATAATGTAGTTTACAATCTACACTGAGAAATCAATTTTAGGGACAGTTAGCTTAATAAGATTGCATTTGAAAATCTATCTATTTTTAGAGACAATTGACATAAAACAAACCGGCCCAAAAATTATACTTTTAAGGGTGCTGTTTCTTATGTCAACTATCCCTCAAATGGGTGCATTTCTCTGAGCGATTGACTAAGTCAATCGTAATAATAGGCAGATTTCCGGTGGCCATGTACTGTGGCCTGATTGGTGCTAAGAGGTTATCGTGTACTACTGATGTTGATTGGTGCAAGCCGCGTTCCGCCGCCGTCCTTCGGTCGTGGCGCCCCCCCGCCCGCCGCCGCGACCACCGCCTCGGCCTGCTCCACCTTCCCGCGCCATTAATCGCCGCCACCGACCCTCGGTAAGGGCCAATTTGGTCGTTCTCCGACCGCCGCCATGGCCGGAGCTCCGGTGAGCTCACGGCCGCGTCGTCAACCGCCTTCTCCCCGCTCCCTTCTCGCTCTTCCTCGCGCGCACCTTGCTTTCGCCGTGCCGCCCAAGGGAGCTCGTGCTCCTACCGCTGCGGCCGGGCATTGCCGGAAGCCGCCGTGTGCCGCCGCCCGTCTTGCTCTTGCGCCGCCGCCGCCGCCGCCGCCCGTCCGATGGTCACCCGCCCCGCACCTTCACCGGGTGCGCGAGCTCACCTCGCGCACGCCCGCCGCTGCTCGCCCGCCCGGCGACCCGCCCGCCATCGAGCTAGGGGCCGGTCAACGGCCGCCCCCCGCCCGGCCGGCTGACGGGTGGGGCTGGGTTGACCCCACGCCCGCCTGGCAGCGGCTCCCATCCACTGGACCGAGCCCATGAACCCTGGGCTTCGGCCCTTTTCTTTTTATTTGATTTCCAGAAAAAGATTTAAATGCTTTTGAAATTGTAGCCGGTGCAAATGAAGTCCAAATTTGATGATTCTTGCTTTGCTAGGTTGGTAGTGAGTAGATCTATTCAGGAAAAATATGAGATGTATTTTTGGTGAATATTTTCTGTGTAGATTTATTTAAATGCTTAAATGGCTGAAAACTGAGTAAATGCATAATAAATAAAATATTGCTCTGAAAAATATGATTCTTGTTTTGTTAGTCTTGTTATGAGATGTACTTTCTGTGAAAAATGTATAACATGCAGATCCTGTGTAGAAATATTGAGATGTGATTTAAATGCATTTCTAGGCAGATTCTTAAATGATTTTTAATAAAATAATTCGAAGAAATTATGCCCTGGTAATTTTTGCTGACTGCTCTTGTGCTAAGAAGTTCTAGATAAAAATATGAAATCTATTGTTTGATACTTTTCATAATACAAAGTTATTAAATGTGCATTTCTGTCCTGCTGTTTAATCTTTTTGTGTAGGCTGATATACTTGATGAAATGTGATGAAAATTTGATCATGGCTCTGTTATAGCATAGTGTAGCTCCTGTAATTTTTGTAGATCTTTCTGGACTGTTTATACATAGGTCACAGTTCAAGCTTGTTTATTCACATGAAATGATAAGTATTGGAATTAAATGATTTATGGAGTTCTATATTACTTCTTGTGCACTTTTAATTATGCTATACTTGCTGGTCATGTAATGCTGTATCGTAACTGAAATAAGATGGTTGGCTATGAATAGTAGTACTTCTCTTTATTCATGTGATGTGTGTGTGTGCGCTTACACGCCACTCTTCTTTATGCACTTCTCTAAGTGTTTAGAGAAGAGGTATGCACATACTCAGTAAATGAGTTAAATTATTAGTAGAGAGGAGATATGCACCTACTCTATCAAATGATCTGTTAATCATCTTCATTCATGAGCATCATACGTATATGCATTCACTGTACTTATGCATGTGCATCGCATCATACAAAGTTCGCAGGAGGACCTCCCGTATTCGAGACCGAGCAGATCATCCGGAGGAGCCTCACCGGGAGGTTCCACAAGAAGAAGGCGAAGAAGAGCTGCCCGAGTGTCCTAACCACCGCCAGCGTCGGACTTCGAGCAAGGCAAGCACCGAGCATTTCCTTACCTATGCTTTCTAACAGTCTAATTATGATTTATGATTGTTGCATTAAGTATAGGAGTTGTGTGACACCGTTGATGCATTATATCCTTGCTTACCATTGATTATCCCACCTTGATACACCCTGCTAGTCTAGGGCGAGTAATATGCTTAGCTTGCTTAGACGGTAGAAGTCGGGTGATTTCCTATCATCCGCGAGTATAGGTGGTTACTTGCTATTGATGGAAAAGCTTATGTTGATATCATCTGGTTGATGGTTCGGTTATGATAAATGGAGACCCGACGGAGTCTTATGGGGTTGTTGGACCATAGTGATTCCGTGCTCGTGTCGATTAAGGACCGTACTGTTGTTGTACCCCAAGTCATATTGCACGCATGCCTCACATTTAGCCGGGCCGGATAAGCACTTCCGACCGCTGAAGCCTAACACTATCCGGCCGGTTCTCGACCCGCTCGCACCGTATTGGAGATGGATGGGGACCACGCGGGCGCAAGAGTAAGTCCGAGGTCCAAATTTTGGTCGGGTTAAGGCGTCCGGGCGGTCCCCGGGTACGGTGGCTCCATGCGAGACCGCGCTTTGTTTCCCCGCATATGTGCCACGGTGACCTGTAGCTCACTTGGCTCGTGAGCGTGGTTTGTGTGAGGAATACCCCTAAGCTCGGTAGTAATCGATTCGAATCGCCATCGTTCCTAGACAAAGAACACCTTGACTTGAGCCGCAACATCGTAGTAATGATTATGGAATATGGTTAATGATGATGATGAGTTAAGGCGATGTTTGTGGCTACGGTTACTACTTGCTTGCTTAATCATGAATAATATACTATAATGATGAATAGTATAGGTGCTTACCTAGCTTAAATAGGGATGATTAAGCTGAGCTGTCACTTTAAATATTACTACCGCTTTTATGCAAATGAGTCGAGCTACCTCCCGATAAAGCCGTGTCATACTCCTTGGAGTCTTTTACTTTTGAGTCGACGGGTAAGTCTAGCTGAGTACCTTCTTGTACTCGGGGTTTTTCCCGCTTGTTGTTTGTGCAGACGACGGGCATACCTTCCACGGGTGCTTTGCGCCACTTGTCTTTTTCCCCGTGGACTAGAAGACCAGGGGCAAGGTCAATCTCTACTATTCTCCCCAACATGCTTTTGATGGATAGACTGTGGCCTGGCACTTTATTTATCTGAAATGTGTGAGTTGGGTTGAGCTTCTAAAACTACTTTACTTCCGCTATTTGAATTTGAAGACTCGGTTTGTAATAACTTTAACTTCCGCACTCGATGTTATCGAAGTATTTATGAAATGTTGTAACGTGCGAATGGTGACACTAAACTTGTACGATCTTGGTTGATGATAGTTGGGTTGAAATCCTTCGAGATTTCTGGACTACCGGGTTTATAACGACTTAAGTGTGACAATTGCTTGCTTAGCGAGTGATTTTTTCACTTATGCTTTTATAAATTGGTCGGTTCTGTTACAGCTAGCATCAGAGCAAGGTTTAGCGGTTACTGTTCACATGTCTATTTAAAACAAAAGAATTTGCTTTCAAAACTGGATTTCAACTTATAGATCTATAAGTCTTTTTGAGAAAATTCGTTTGCAAAACTAAGAGTGTGCCGGTGATCATATCCTTTATGCCCAAATAAGGACTCTAGGTGGCTATTTAAGTACCGACTTGGGGGCTTGCATCATATTTTATTTTCACCATTTGCCCATGCAAAGAAGGTAATTGTATGGGTGCCATTCGCTTGGATGGTAATGTATGGTTCAAATGCCTCTACGCCTCGGTAAGTGGGAGTTGTGAGAGCATGGTTGTCCAACCGGCAATCTAGGGGAGTGCTAGTGTGATACCGAAGTACTTACATGTCAAAACCATGTACTTACCAAGGTGTTTAATTGTGGGTCGTGGCTGCGTCTGTTGAGACGATGCCGTCTTTGGACGAGGATCGGGTAGTTGTACTACATGTGCGTGTATTTGGGAATGCACGCGCGTGTGAGTGCTTAATCTTTACTTTACGCAATGCATTTATTCATACCGTTGGGATGGGCTGAAGTGGATTTTCTGCAGTACATAACAGCGATTAGTAGAAACGACTAGTTATACGCTATGAGAGAACGTTGTATGCCACCGTATATCCGCTAGAATTATTTTTGCTAAGTTTGTGAGAACGTAAGATACGTGCATACATCATGTTTGTTCATCTCCCCGTCATTATATTTACCTTCCCTTATAAATTGATTACTTCTGCCCCATTAAAATTTGGTTAATTAATAACTTGTCTCACCGGGATAAATTTCGACGATGATGGCTCGCACTAAGCAAACCGCACGCAAGTCCACCGGGGGCGGGGTACCTCGCCGTCGGCTTGCACCACGCACCGTGATCGGGGAGGATCACTTTCTTGAGGAGTTTGGCATGCCCACGCTTCTCGGAGGGTGCTAGGTCACGCCGGATACGCCGAGGAGCAAGCGGCCCGCCCGTCTACTCCCCCGGGTTACATAGGAGCCACGTCCGTGGAGACGACTTGGTTGCTTTGGGAGATCACTGTTCCTCCACTCCACCCGGACCGAGTGGGACGGGTGGCGTGTCCGCAAGCCACCGGTGTCACCGCACGGATGGGGCTAGCAGAGCCGCATTCCATGTGCTCCGCCGGATCATGGAGCGCTTTCCTCACGAGCCAGCGGCAACGGCTTTGGCGGGGACTTTTCCTAGGGATGATCCTCGGGACACTGTTTGGGGAGCAGTCCCTAGCCGAGCACGTTGGCCGAGTTGACGAGATTGATGGCGGTGATAACACAGCTATGAGTGCCGTGTTTTGCACCGATGCAGCCTATGATGCTACTGAAACTACCATGTATAAGCTCGGTGATCGGAACAAGGCTATGTGGAAGAATGAGAAGAAAATGAAGAAGGAGCACTCGGACCAAGTCCGAGACTTGAGGCGCCAGATGGACACCATCATAGCTACCGTAGACGAGGTTGAGGCGTATGTGAGAGAGGTCACCGGGGGAGCTCGAGACTTTGCGCGCACGTGTTGCACGCTATGAGAAGTACGAGAAGAACGCCAACAGATGATGGCCCCCGCTGGTCACCGAGAGGAATGAAGCCCGAACGAAGTCACCCACCGGGGGCACTTACTCTTTGATCGTGAGCAAAGACATTGACCAGATTCACGGGGAGTACCACGTTCTGTACAACCAGGTTCATGGTCACCATGGTCCTGGAGCTGCTGAGATGGAGCCTGGAGTCATCGACGCCGATGGAGGCGAGGAGGATGCTGACCTTCCACCTGCACCTGAGCCTGCACCAGACGACGACGTTGTTCTTGCTGCCGAGCCCGACGTTGGTAGCGAGCACGAGTAGGCTAGCAGTTTCATCGCTAGTCGTAGTGGCGCTTTTGTCTCTTTCGTTGTTGGCATGTAACCTTTATGAGATGTGACTCATGTGTGTTGGGTCGTCATGTGTTGTGGTGCTACCCGAACGCCTAAAGTCCAGTGTATGTATGCTGGCAATTTTAGATGTTGTATGCCCTGGATGATGCTTTTATTCAGTAACCGAATTAGTGATGTTATAAATTGTGGAAGTGAATCTTTATGCCTATGTGTTGAGAATAAATTTATTTTCCCCAATAATTCATTGGCATGATTATTACATTCGCTTACAATGTTGTAACATCACCTAATGATTACTTGATGCTGAAATATGCAGATGGTTGGAACTCGCCGTACTGCCAGTGGGTCCTTGGTTGGTGACGGATCCGGCCAAGGAGGCAATGGTGATGGTAATGGCGGAAATGGTAGAAATGGTAGCAACGGAGGCAACGGAGGAAACGGGGGTAACGGAGCAAACCCCAGGACGGAACTGCCACCACCACCTCCACCACCATTGACCGCTGAGCAACTTTTCCAACAGTTCCTCCGTAGTCAGCGTAACATGGAGGCCACGTTGCGCGACATTGCAGCAAACACCAGTCACGGGGGCCACCGTGACCGTCAGGTCAACCAGTACAGCTCTTTCAAGGATTTTCTGGACACGGATCCACCTAAGTTCTTGCAAGCTAAGGAACCGCTCGAGGCTCTCGAGTGGATCAACACGATGGAAGACAAGTTTCGTCTTCTCGCATGACCGAGACGCCAAGGCTGAGTACGGGGCACATCACCGCAGGGGGCCACCGGAATGTGGTGGTCTCATCAACGTGCCACTTTCCCACCAAACACCCCAATCACCTGGCGCGGTTTACCCGATGTTCCGCAAAGACTTATGTCCCACCGGTCCGATGGCTACGAAAGTATCTGAGTTCATGAAGCTTAACCAAGGTAATAAGAGCGTGAATGAGTACTTGCAAGAGTTTAACAACTTGTCACGCTATGCTCCTACCTATGTGGACACTGAAGAAAATAAGATAGCTAGCTTCAAGAGAGGCCTCAACACCAAGATGGCCAAGACTATGGGCATCAGTTCAAGAGCTACCTTCAATGAGTTCATCAGTGATTGCTTGACTCAAGAGAACAACAACAACTTGCACGCTGCTTCCAAGAACCGCAAGAGAAGCTTTGAAGGAGGATCTTCTCAAGCATGCCTCCAATGGCTAATCGTCCGCAGTACCGCCCTCCCTTTCGAAATTCAAGGTTCCGTGCACCCGCTCCAAAGAGGAATGCTCCACCACCCCCAAAGAACCAGAGGGGCTATCGCCCACCTGCACCTCAAGCTCAAGCTAGGACTGGTGGTCCTACTGCCAATGCACCTGCTGTGCGGGGCCCGTGCTTCAACTGCAATCAACCGGGTCACTTCGCCAAGTACTGTCCCTACCCAAAGAAGCAGACGACCTACCAAGCTCGTGCTCACCACACCTCCATAAATGAGATTCCCGAAGGAGAACCAGTCACTGCGGGTACGTTCCTTGTTAATAAGCATCCTGCAGTTGTTTTATTCGATTCTGGATCATCGCATTCTTTTATGAGTCAAGCATATGCACGATCACATAAGTTAGAACTTAAGCAATTAGATTATGGTACCGTATCAGCTCGGCCGGTGCTGATGTCCTATCTAATCGGATGCTTGAACGTGCAATTTTTGAAATTGGAGATAAAGCATATAGAGTTAATTTGGTAGTTCTACCCGGGTTAACTATGGATGTAATCTTGGGGATGGATTGGATGAAAGATAAACAAGTTATGATTGATAATTGGAAATAGAACGATTACCCTCACGGATCCTTCGGGTCAAAACACTTTCCAAGTGTTGTTGCCTCGAGTTGCGCACATGACCAAGTTGATATATGCTATTCAAGCTTCTTCTCCGACCGAGATTCCAAAGAGTCCGTGAGTTTTCGATGTCTTTCCCCTGAAGATTTGCCCGGGCTACCTCCTAAAAGAGATATTGAGTTTGCTATTGATCTAGTGCCTGGTACAGCTCCAATCTGTAAGAGACCGTATCGTATGCCTCCTAATGAGCTAGCAGAGTTGAAGAAACAGTTGTATGAGCTGAAGAAGTTGGGTTATATTAGGCCAAGTACTTCTGAGTGGGGTTGTCCAGCCTTGTTTGTGAAGAAGAAAGATCACTCTCTCAGGCTATGTGTTGATTATCGGCCACTCAATGCTTGTCACAATCAAGAACAAGTACCCTCTGTCGAGAATTGATATCATGTTTGATCGGTTGTCTAAAGCAAAAAAGTGTTTTCCAAGATTGATTTGAGATCAGGTTATCATCGGATCGATTCGCCCGAAGATGTGCATAAGACTGCTTTTGTAACAAGATACGGGTTGTGTGAGTATCTCGTTATGTCTTTCGGCTTAACGAACGCTCCTGCATACTTTATGTATCTTATGAACTCAGTCTTTATGCCCGAATTGGATAAGTTCGTGTTTGTATTCTTGGATGACATTCTGGTTTATTCTGCTAATAAAGAAGAACATGCCCATCATCCGAGAGTTGTGCTTACAGATTAAGAGAACATAAGTTGTATGCCAAGTTCAAGTAAATGTGAGTTTTGGTTAAAGGAAGTTGCTTTCCTTGGCCATATCATTTCTGAAAATGGCATATCGATCAACCCATCAAAGGTACAGGGAAGTTATGGATTGGCTACCACCGACATCCGCTCATGAAGTTCGGAGTTTTCTTGGAATGGCAGGGGTATTATCGCCGTTTTATTCCAGATTTCTCTAAGATTGCCAAGCCCATGACGAGTCTGTTACAAAAAGAGCACAAGTTTGTGCAGACGATGAAGAGTGTGAGACAGCTTTCCGCACCTTTGCGAGTTGCTAACCATCAAGCCCTGTCTTGGCACGACCCGATATCGAGAAGCCGTTTGATGTGTACCGTGATGCATCGAAGACCGGGTTAGGTTGTGTGCCGATGCAAGATGGTCGCGTGATTGCTTACGCTTCACGTCGGTTGAGAAAGCATGAAGTCAACTATCCCACTCATGATCTTGAGTTAGCTGCAGTGGTACATGCCTTGAAGATTTGGAGGCACTATTTGTTGGGAAATATGTGCCACATATATACCGATCACAAGAGTCTCAAATACATCTTTACCCAGCCCGAGCTTAACATGAGGCAAATAAGATGGTTAGAGTTGATCAAGGACTATGATTTGCAAGTGCATTATCACCCGGAAAAAAGCAAATGTAGTTGCAGATGCCTTGAGTCGCAAATCACATCACCATGCTTTGTGAAGCCGTTGGTTGAAGAAAGATTCAATTTGATGCATCCCCGCAATCCCCCGCATGATATCCAAGTTCGATGTTCTCTCGACCAACAGATCATTGAAGGCCAAAAGACCGATCCCGGTATCTACCACCTCAAAGAAAGAATGAAGAAGGAATCAATTCCGCATTTCGGATGGGATGACAATGGTGTACTTTGGTTCGACACTCGCCTTGTCGTGCCGAAGGATCGAGAACTCAAGGACAAGATAATGGATGAAGCTCACCTTTCCAAGCTATCCATTCACCCTAGAAGTAACAAGATGTATCATGATCTGAGACCTCGATATTGGTGGACAAAGATGAAGAAAGAGATAGCAGCATACGTGGCTCGATGCGATACTTGTTGTCGTGTCAAGGCCATTCACATGAAGCCGGCAGGTTTGCTGAAACCTCTACCAGTTCCTGCTTGGAAGTGGGATGATATAAGTATGGATTTCATCACAGGTTTGCCAACTACACAGAAAGAAAATGATTCAATCTGGGTAATCGTTGATCGACTAACCAAGTCAGCTCACTTCTTACCTGTCAAGACTACCTACAGACCACCTCAGTATGCTGATCTTTACATCTCTAAGATTGTTCGTTTGCATGGAGTACCCAAGACCATAGTATCTGATCGAGGATCGCAGTTCACTGCTCATTTCTGGACCCGTTTGCATGAAGGAATGGGTACCAAGTTATTGCACAGCGCTCGCTTATCATCCTCGGACTTCAGGTCGACTGAAAGACTTAATCAAGTTCTCGAGGATATGTTGAGAGCATGTGTGCTATCTGCTAAGGGTTCGTGGGAATCTTGGCTACCTTTGGCTGAGTTCTCCTACAACAACAGTTATCAAGAAAGTATCAAGATGGCACCGTTTGAAGCTTTGTATGGCAGAAAGTGTAGAACTCTGTTGAATTGGGTAGAAGCTGGAGAAAGGAGATACTACGGTATTGACTTTGTTCCCGAAGCTGAAGAGAAGGTTCGAACTATCCAAGAACATATGAAAGCCGCACACGGTCCGACAAAAAGAGTTATGCTGACAATAGAAGAAGACCTTTGACGTTTGAAGTTGGTGACTATGTATACCTCAGAGTTTCACCGATAAAGGGTACACAAAGGTTTGGAGCCAAGAGAAAACTTGCACCAAGATATGTGGGTCCGTACAAGATTCTTGAAAGGAGGGGTGAAGTTGCTTACAAGTTGCAGTTGCCAGAATCTATGGGTTCTATCTTTCCGATCTTTCACGTCTCTCAACTGAAGAAGTGTTTGCGTGTGCCCGAAGAAATAGTTGATGAGCAAGATTTGAAGCTAGCAACCGATCTGGTCTATAAAGAGGAACCTGTGAAAATTGTTGATAGCAAGGAAAGAGTTACTCGAATCGGTTGGTGCGCACTTACAAGGTCATGTGGAGCTACCATGATGATAGAAATGCATCATGGGAAACCGAGGATTACCCGAAAGAAGTTTATCCCGAATTCCATAAAACCTGGTTAGTAAACCCAAATCTCGGGACGAGATTTCTTTAAGGGGGTAGGGTTGTAACACCTCAGTGTTAAGCATGCTTTAGGCACCTAATTAATTAACTTGATCATCATTAATCATGGCATAAGCATCATCAAGCATCAAACCCTAAATGCATCATCATTTCATGTGCTTGCTTTTAATTCCTAATCTCCCAGCTTGATTGAAGTTAATTAGCTTGCTAATGACCTTATTGAGTTTGGATTCACTTGCCCAGCATTTTAAAATTGCTTTGTCAAATTTTATTGCAAAAAGTTTTGGTGCAATTTGGAGCAAAAGAAAATAAATTGAAAATCCTTTTTATTTACCCTAAATTCAAAATGAATTTGTAGTTTAAATTTTATTGGGAATTTTGAGTTGAGTCTTAAATGAAAGTTGTTCATTTCAAAAAGTTCTACAACTTTTATTTTTGGTTCACCTCTTGAAAATGTTTACAAATTGGTCAAAAAGTGAGCTTTTGATTCAGGTTTAAATTTCAAAAAAAAAAACAGAAAACATCGGGCCAGCCGGGCGGGCCGCCGGCCCGGCCGGCCTCGCCCGCGCCCGCGCCAGCCAAGCCACAAGCCAAGGGCGTCGTGGCCGACCGCTCCAGGCCGCGCGCCCACGCGCGGCATGCCTTCCGGCCGAAGGCCGTGGCCGCCGTTCTCCGGCGAGGTGGGTCCCGCCACGACCGGCGCCTCCCGATTTGGAAACCCGCCCGCTCACTCACTCGCTCACCCGCTCACTCCACTCGCCCGCTCTCTGTCTCTCGCTCTCCCTTCGCCCGCGCGCAAGCAGCCAGCAGCAGCGCGCCACCCGCGGCAAACCACGTTCCCGCCGCCGTCCTTCGGTCGCGCCCCCCGCCGCCGCGCCGCGACCACCGCCTCGGCACGCTCCGCCTTCCCGCGCCATTAATCGCCGCCACTGACCCTCGGTAAGGAGCCAATTTGGTCGTTCTCCGACCCGCCGCCATGGCCGAACTCCGGTGAGCTCACGGCCGCGTCGTCAACCGCCTTCTCCCCGCTCCCTTCTCGCTCTTCCTCGCGCGCACCTTGCTCGCCGTGCCGCCGCGAACTCATGCTCCTCCCGCGGCCAGGCATTGCCGGAGCCGCCGTGTGCCGCCGCCGCCGTCTTGCTCCGCGCCGCCGCACGCCGCGCTTCGCCGTCCGATGGTCACCTGGCCCGCCAGCACCTTCACCGGGTGCGCAGGCTCACCCTGAGCACGCCCATTGCTCGCCTAAGCCGCCACGGCGGCGACCCCCCGCCGTCCGAGCTAGGGGGCGGGCCAACGGCCGCCCTCGCTCCCGGCCGGCCGACGGGTGGGGCTGGGTTGACCCCCTGCCCGCCTGGCAGCGGCTCGGTTGATCCCACTGGACCGAGCCCATGAACCCCGGGCTTCGGCCCTTTTCTTTTTATTTGATTTCCGTAAAAAGATTTAAATGCTTTTGAAATTGTAGCCGGTGCAAATGAAGTCCAAATTTGATGATTCTTGCTTTGCTAGGTTGGTAGTGAGTAGATCTATTCAGAAAAAAAATATGAGATGTATTTTTGGTGAATATTTTCTGTGTAGATTTATTTAAATGCTTAAATGGCTAAAAACTGAGTAAATGCATAATAAACAAAATATTGCTCTGAAAAATATGATTCTTATTTTGTTAGTCTTGTTATGAGATGTACTTTCTGTGAAAAATGTATAACATGCAGATCCTATGTAGAAATATTGAGATGTGATTTAAATGCATTTCTAGGCAGATTATTAAATGATTTTTAATAAAATAATTATAAGAAATTATGCCCTGGTAATTTTTGCTGACTGCTCTTGTGCTAAGAAGTTCTAGATAAAAATATGAAATCTGTTGTTTGATACTTTTCATAATACAAAGTTATTAAATGTGCATTTCTGTCCTGCTGTTTAATCTTTTTGTGTAGGCTGATATACTTGATGAAATGTAATGAAAATTTGATCATGGCTCTGTTACAGTATAGTGTAGCTCCTGTAATTTTTGTAGATTTTTCTGGACTGTTTATACATAGGTCACAATTCAAGCTTGTTTATTCACATGAAATGATAAGCATTGGAATTAAATGATTTATGGAGTTCTATATTACTTCTTGTGCACTTTTAATTATGCTATACTTGCTGGTCATGTAATGCTATATCGTAACTGAAATGAGATGGTTGGCTATGAATAGTAGTACTTCTCTTTATTCATGTGATGTGTGTGTGTGTGCTTACACGCCACTCTTCTTTATGCACTTCTCTAAGTGTTTAGAGAAGAGGTATGCACATACTCAGTAAATGAGTTAAATTGTTAGTAGAGAGGAGATATGCACCTACTCTGTCAAATGGTCTGTTAATCATCTTCATTCATGAGCATCATATGTATATGCATTCACTGTACTTATGCATGTGCATCGCATCATACTGAGTTCGCAGAGGACCTCCCGTATTCGAGAGACCGAGCAATCATCCCGAGGAGCCTCACCGGAGGTTCCACAAGAAGAAGGCGAAGAAGAGCTGCCTGAGTGTCCTAACCACCGCGTCGGGACTTCGAAAGCAAGGCAAGCACCGGAGCATTTCCTTACCTATGCTTTCTAACAGTCTAATTATGATTTATGATTGTTGCATTAAGTATAGGAGTTGTGTGACACCGTTGATGCATTATATCCTTGCTTACCATTGATTATCCCACCTTGATACACCCCTTGCTAGTCTAGGGCGAGTAATATGCTTAGCTTGCTTAGACGGTAGAAGTCGGGTGATTTTCCGTCATCCGCGAGTATAGGTGGTTACTTGCTATTGATGGAAAAGCTTATGTTGATATCATCCGGTTGATGGTTCGGTTATGATAAATGGAGACCCGACGGAGTCTTATGGGGTTGTTGGACCATAGTGATTCCGTCTCAGTGTCGATTAAGGACCGCACCGTTGTTGTACCCCAAGTCATATTGAACGCATGCCTCACATTTAGCCGGGTCGGATAAGCACTTCCGACCGCGGCCTAACACTATCCGGGCCGGTTCTCGACCCGCTCGCACCGTATTGGAGATGGATGGGGGACCACGGGGCGCCCAAGAGTAAGTCCGAGGTCCAAATTGGGCGGGCTAAGGCGTCGGGCGGTCCCTGGGTACGGTGGCTCCATGCGAGACCGCGCTTTGTTTCCCCCCGATATGTGCCACGGTGACCTATAGCTCACTTGGCTCGTGAGCGAGGTTTGTGTGAGGAATACCCCCTGAGCTCAGTAGTAATCGATTCGAATCGCCATCGTTCTGGGCGGTGAACACCTTGACTTGAGCCGCAACATCGTAGTAATGATTATGGAATATGGTTAATGATGATGATGAGTTAAGCTGATGTTTGTGGCTACGGTTACTACTTGCTTGCTTAATCATGAATAATATACTATAATGATGAATAGTATAGGTGCTTACCTAGCTTAAATAGGAATGATTAAGCTGAGCTGTCACTTTAAATATTACTACCGCTTTTATGCAAATGAGTCGAGCTACCTCCCGATAAAGCCTGTCATACTCCTTGGAGTCTTTTACTTTTGAGTCAGACGGGTAAGTCTAGCTGAGTACCTTCTTGTACTCGGGGTTTTCCCCGCTTGTTGTTTGTGCAGACGGGCATACCTTCCACGGGTGCTTGCGCCACTTGTCTTTTTCCCTGTGGACTAGAAGACCCAGGGGCAAGGTCAATCTCTACTATTCTCCCCAACATGCTTTTGATGGATAGACCGTGGCTGGCACTTTATTTATCCGAAATGTGTGAGTTGGGTTGAGCTTCTAAAACTACTTTACTTCCGCTATTTGAATTTGAAGACTCGGTTTGTAATAACTTTAACTTCCGCACTCTGATGTTATCGAAGTATTTATGAAATGTTGTAACGTCGCGAATGGTGACGCTAAACTTGTGCGATCTTGGTTGATGATAGTTGGGTTGAAATCCTTCGAGATTTACGGACTACCGGGTTTATAACGGCTTAAGTGTGACAATTGCTTGCTTAGCGAGTGATTTTTTTCACTTATGCTTTTATAAATTGGTCGGTTCTCATTCATGAAGCGAAGCCCGGTAGGGCCTTGGCGGTGAAGCTGCGGTGAAGCCTTGGGGTGGTGCGCGGCGCGGGCGGGCAGACGAGCGGGGGGAGTGACTAGGGTTAGGGTGGGGTGGGACAGGCCGAGGGGTAAAAGGAATTTGTTTTTAATTTTATAAAATTGTTGCCGAAGCGCCATTCTTGCCATTCGGCAAATATAAAGACACGTCGCCGAGGGTCAGGTTCCTGGCACTCGGCAAACCCATTCTTTGCCGAGTGTTAAGTCAGACACTCGGCAAATAATTTTTCTTATTTTATATTTTTTACTCCAAATTTTTTCTGTAGCTATCCTACAGTACCTTAAAGTAAATGTTCAAATTTTATATTTTTTCTCGGATTTTCTACTATTTTTTGTTACTTTATTTGATTTAATTGAATTTTTTCACAAAATGCAAATTTGAACTATAAGTACATTGAATATCTGAATATAGTGATTCAAAAAATGATACTCATGTACCTGAGTGTAGTGTGAGGCTGTATACAGGAACGGACCTAGAATTTTGAACATTTTTTCACGGAACATGGCCACGAACTTGCAATCAAGTTTTTTTATAAATTCTATAAAAAGCCAAACAAAGTCCAAAAATCATAAAACTTGTCAATAGGTCATGATATCATATGTGAAGGTTGTCATAAAAATTTAAGAAGGTTTTGTGCAAGTTGTCACATACATTGTTTACAAACCCTACCGGATCCTTCTCAACCCTCCGGAACTTCTTAGAGATGTTCTAGATTGTAAGCAACGTCCATGACAACTTACTCGAAAACTTTTCAAATTTTTATCGTAGCCTCCACATATGATATCATTACGTCATACTAAATCTCATAATTTTCAGACTTCATTTGCTTTTTTTAGAATTTTGAAACCGTTCGGCTATATGTTCGTAGTCATGTTTCCTGAACGAGATATTCGAAATTTATTTTCAATTCTTGGGTAAGGCGTCAAAATAAGCTAAATAACATGAATATGATTTTTTTTACTCATAGTATTCTATTGATTCAATCACTTGCAGTTCAAATTTGACTTATTTGAAAAAATTGCTTAAAAAGCAATTAATTAATTAATTATAGAAAATAAATTCAAATATTTACCAAATTTCAAAATGGAACACTACATGTTACCTGTGAAGAGAGAAAAAAGTTTGAAAGTCATCGGAGAAAAAAAAGTTATTCTTTACAGAGTGCCAAAAATGACACTAGGCAAAGACACTCTTTGCCTAGTGCTTTTTTTTTCACTCGGCAAAGAGGTCCTCTTTGCCTAGTGCTTTTCTTTTGCCGAGTGCACGGCACTCGGCAAAGGCCTCTTTGCCGAGTGCTTTTCTTTGCGAGTGCAGCACTAGGCAAAGAAGGTCTTTGCCGAGTGCCCGATTTTTTGCACTCGGCAAAGAATTTAGCACTCGGCAAAGATCTAGTTTCCGTAGTGATAGACAGGCGTCGTCGTCATTCAGAATATTTCGCAGATCAGGTCGGGGTAATTAAGGAACGCACACACAACAGCAGACAGACGACGGCCATCGCGTGTCTGCGCAGCAGATGCAGCGGCGGCGGCCTTGCCGAGACCGTCCAGGTCGGTCGAGACGCCGCCGCCGTCGTCTCAGGTCCGGCTGCAGCAGCGGCGCTACGAACCGGCCGAGGTCTCGCGCAGCCACAGCTAGCATTGGCCTTGACGGTGGCGTCGTCCTTGGCCACGGCGTCCACCAGCTTCCATGCACGGCACCAGGCACTTGCCCTCGGCGGCCAACCGCTGCCGCACGCCAGCAGCGCGTGCATGCATTCGCTCCTGCTGCGCCATCATGGTCGTCGACGGCGCGGCATGCATCTTCGTTCTCCTCCTGCATGCATGCATCAATTCGTTCAGTTGCACGAAACTCAGATTGGGCCTGGCCCTTGTTGTTGGCGAGGACGGGACGGCCGGACACGAGCGAGGGGCTCCGGAACCTCCGTAGTCGGTCGGGACTGGGGGCGCTGGGGCGGCAGTGGTCGTTGATCAGTCGCACGTTCTGATCAACTTGGGCGAGGTCGGCGCCGCCCTGCCCGCCGGCGCCTTCGCCATGGTACGTCACAGTCGCACGCTTCACGTTGATCGATCCTATTAATAATTCGTACTACTACGTACCTCTCCGCCGCCTTTATTTTCAGTTAGCCGGCCTTGTGTCAGTTGACCTAGCTAGCATAGGTACTCACTCTCAGGCTATCCGCACTCTTCATCCTTTAAATCCATCCTCTATAGAGAATATTCCGTCCTAGTCAGCGAGAATATCTTCTCTATACTACTTTCTTCCGCACTCATCATCCTTTATACCCCATCCTATATACATGTGGGACCCACATGTCATACTCAATTTTTCTCTCTCCTCTATCATTTTCTCCCCACCTACCACCGCTCTCTCCCCCCACACATTCCCCCACCGCCACCGAGCACGACCGCCGGTGGGCAGGCCTCCCCACCGCCGGCGGCAGGACGCCTCCCCACCGCCACCGAAGCGCTTGGGCGAAAGTTCGGGCGGCAGCGCGCCCCACGGGCGGCGGCCGCGACGAAGCGCTGGAGGGCCGGGCGGCAGTGCACGGCTCCCCAGCGGCGGCCGTGGCGAAGGCGGGATGCCCCACGGGGGCGCGGCTTGCACCGGCCGGGCGGCTCAGACCGGGCGAAGCAGGCGGCGGCCCTCCTCTCTCTTCCTCTTCCTCCCGCCCGCCCGTTGCTCCTCTCTCTTCCTCCTCCCCGGGCGCCGCCCGCCCCTCTCTCCCCTCCTCCTCCCGGTCGCCCACTCCCCGCGGCGCTTCAGCGCCCCGGCGCCGGCGGGCGCTCGCGGCCATGGCGGCGCAGCTACTATGTGACCCGGCGGCCGGCAGCGCCAGCGCGATAACCCAGCTTGGCCTTGGCCCGGCTGCTCGGCGCAGCCTGCAGCCCGGGAGGCTCACGGGGCCTCTGGAGCTCCGAGGGGCCAGCGGAGGTCATGAGTCCCGGCAGCAGCGTGGTCGTCGGCGACCTGCTAAAACCCGTCGGCGGCCCCTTCCTCTCTCTCTCCCTTCGCTCTCTGTTCAGAGCCCCGGGGGGTGAGGCCGGCCCGCGTGGGGCCCGCGCCACCGCAGGCGCTCCCCAGACGCCAGTACCACGCCAGGTTTGGCGTCGGCGCAGAGGCCGGACGCCACGTCCGCGTCCCGGACGCCGCTGCAGGGCGTTCCATCCGGAAACGCGCTCCGGACGCCTTCCCGGATGCGAGTGCAGATAGCCTCACCTGATCGATGAACATGCATATGATGCCCGCCTGGATGCAGCACGAGAGGCACGAGGCGAAGAACGACCCCGGGCACGCTCACAGGCACAAGATGGAGGAGAGGATCGCGGAGGCAGCGGTGGCTGCCGCCGGCAGGTACGCCTTTCCATGAGCACCACGACAGGCCAAGGACGAGGCTAAGGAGCACAAGAAGCACTAGCACCTCTTCTGAGTTCTGAGACGGAACGACCACCAGCATATCGAGTTATATTATTGCCAGCACTCGATCATATCAGCATTGCTCCTCTGCTTAATTATATTGATGGCTCCATGCATGAGGCCATGACAACTCGACAAGTACAACGTGATCGATGTGGCTTTGTTTCTTTTCATTATATTTGTTGCAACTTATGTGGAGTCTAATAAAACTAGATTTTCTATTTTATGATTTTTCTATGATTTACTCTGATATTTTAAAGATTCAGCCAAAATAAATAAAAAAAAAAAAATACTAGCAAAAACTTTGTATAAAAACATATCATATTATATATTCACTGCATAGATCTACTTACATGAGTCCAATAAAATTAGATTTTCTATTTTATGATTTTTTTTTGTGATTTTTTGTGACTTTTTAAAAATTCAGCCAAAATAAATAGAAAAAGAAAAAGATAAAACCACCATTACTATAGCAAAATCATCGTCAAAACCACTCTAGGGAGGTAAAGCGCATGGTTTAAAAAAAGTTGAGGGAGGTTGTTTATTCAGTTTTAAAGTTCAGGGAGGAAAAATAGAAGTTGAGGGAGAAAAAGTAGACTTTTTACCATCCACTAGTATAGTGCCCGTGCTAACGCAACGGTTTAATTTTAGGGATGCATTTGAAAACTTAACAACAGTATAATAAAGTTATGTCTTGCATTAACCATCTAATTTTAAAGAACTTTCATAGTCAAACTTAATAAAAAAACACTTAAATACATAAAAGGCATACTAAAGTTATGTCTTAGAGGCATTAAGCCAATAACAAAATTAATAAGCAGCTCAGTTCTATGATTACCAATGGTACTAAAAAAAGCATGATCAAATAACATGAAAAAGAAATCTAAACAACTATAATCCTGGCTATCCATTTTTTTACACCTCATTTAATCCTAGCCATTCATCTATTATTCTTTTCCTATCCCATCTCATAGCTCACAATCCAAACGCCACCTAAGCCGTTGTGGCTGCAGTCTCCTAGGTGATGCTACTGTGCAGCTGAAAATAACTACAGCCAGCTGCAACTTTAAGTATTCATCCGGCCTTCCTCTCTCAGGGAAAAAAACTTATTGACAATTGTAAACCACTTAATCCTCTGCAAAACTATTTTATCAGTTTGGATAAAATCCTAGCTTGTCACAGAGCATCAGTTAAAATATGTTAGCGCCAGTTGCAAGAGATCTAGTAACACCTGGGTTCATTCCTCTGTAAGAACTTAAAAAGAGGTCAACAAGAATATTTATCATGATCACTATTGGTACTTATTAGTGTGGAACAGTGTATTTGGTCGTTATGGAGCTCAGGCCTCATGTACTCTGACATTTAAACTTTTTAGTTTGATTTTTAATTAAAAAAGACATCATGAGCTCGCTAGCTTCCCCTTTTAATTTTTATTTGTTAGCAGGCTAACCTCTCAGACCATTAGAAGCCCAAACTGTCCCTACCATCTGGAATATAATCTTCTGAGTCTGCCAGAAAGAGATGAAAAATTCAGCACCAATGTATAAAAATCTTGCAGTATGGTAGACTGTAGGGGTTAAAATTTAATTGAACAAGCAAAGTTGAAACAAATTTAATTGAACAAGCAAAGTTGAAACAATCTCAAACCTTAACCCCTGTCTTAAAGCCTGACTCTGAAGCCTTGTTTTCCTAGCGTCAACTGGATGCATCATACTTTCCCCAAATACACCTGCAATTCCTTCCCAGACAAATTTCCTCCCCACTGCACCATAGGTCAGTATTATTTTAATGCATCTTCTGGAAAGTGTGCTATACTTATTATGATAACTGATACAGATGGTCTACCTTATTGATGGAATAGACGAATTGACAATTTGTCCTCATCGTTCGAGAATGAAATAGATAACCCAATCTGAACTGGGGCCTTGTTTAGTTACATGCAAATTTCACTGAAAGTTGCAAGTTTTTCCACTCTCTCTCCATCACATCAATTTCTACCCGTATATATGGAGCATTAAATGTTAGTGAAAAAATAACTAATTACACAGTTTTGTTGTAAATCACGAGACGAATCTTTTAATCCTAGTTGGGCCACAATTGGACAATATTTGCCAAATACAAACGAAATGCTATAGTTGCAACTTTTTCCACCTTTTCCCATCTAAACAAGGCCTGGCAATATTGTAGTGGCAACTGGCAATATTGTGTTTGCATGCACCTGGAGTCGATCTGTAAGTCTGTCACATCGCTGAGGGCAGTGCGTGCCTCTCCTGGCGTCCCATGCTCTGAGCTCTGAAGGGGTCCGAAATCAAATTAAATCAATCATGAACTCAGGCCTTGTTTAGTTACATGCAAGTTTCACTGAAAGTTGCAAGTTTTTCCACACTCTCTCCATCACATCAATTTCTACCCGTATATATGTAACACCTCAAGTGTTAAGCATGCATTAGGCACCTAATTAATTAACTTCTAATCATCATTAGCATGACATGATCATATTTAGCATAAGCATGAGCATCATTCCATGCAAACCCTAATTCCACATCCTCTATTCTATGTGTTTGCATTTGAATGTTAAATTGCTTGATCATGCTTGTTTAATTAGTGAATTAATTATCATGATAATTGCTTGATCAAGTTGGGATCCATGTGCCAACTTTTTGAAAAGTTTTAACAGAGTTTGGTTGCAAAAGATTTGACAAAATTTTGGAGCAAATTGAAAAGAGTTTAAATTCCCTTTAAAAGCCCTCATTCAAAATGAAATTATAATTCAAAAATTTTTTGGATTTTGGACTTGACCCCAAAATGAAAGTTGCTCAGTTTTTAATTCTCTACAACTTTTATTTTTGGATCCATCCTTGAAAATGCTTTCAAAATTGCCAAAATGTTGCATTTTGCTCGGTTTAAATTAATTCAAAAAAAAAAAAAGAGCAAACCATAAAGCGAACGGGCCGTTTCCGGCCCACCGGCCCACCCGGCTCGCTCCAGCGCCGTCTGCGCCCCGCGCGCCAGCGTCGCCCGTGACGCCCGCGCCGGCCATGCGTGGCGACAAGGGGCGGCAGGCTGCGCGCCGGCGTGGCCGCCATGCTCCGGCGAGTGGACCCCGCCACGACTTCGGCCGCGCCCATCACCCAGCGCCTCTGCCTCACACCCGCTCCGCACTCGCTCACTTCCTCGCCCTCTCTCTCGCTGTTCCTCGCCCACGCAGCAGCCAGGCGTAAGCGCCAACATAACACCCGCCGCGGGGAGGGCTCACGCCGCCCGCGCCCGTCCGCCACCACCACTCGCACATTCGCCTCGCCCGGTAGCTCCGCCACCAACCGTGCTACCTCAGCGGAACCCTAAGCGTGCCGTCGACCTCTGGCACAGGCCAATTTGGCTGGTCGCCGCGATCCGCCATGGTCGGAGGCTCGCCCGACTCTCGGTCCGCCATGCCACCGCACGCCTCGCTTCCACTCCGTGCTCTCTTGGCGCACTGGGGCGGAGACATCGCGGCCCGGCCGTCGATGGGCTCAATCGTGACGACTCGAGCCCGGCAAAGCCACTTCATCGGCTCGTCGCTCTGCTATCACGCCGCCGCATCATAATGCAGCGCCGCCGAGAGAACAGTTTGCCAATCAGGGCAACCAACCCCCCATGGCAAAGGTCCGCCTAGAGCCGCTAGGGCTCGCAGCGCACCACGTCGTAGCTGACCCTCGCCCCGGAGACGCCACCGGGCGATGGCATGCAGCCCGCTCCGCCGCCGCCTCATCGCGCCACCGCCCGATAGAGCTCATCGCCGGGCAGACGCCAGCGCGTCAGATGCGCCTCGGCGTGAGGAGCACGCCGATGCCCTCGGCGCCGCCCAGGGACCTCGCCCGTCGGGCGAAACGCCGCCGGCCGCCTCCCCCCTCGGCTTGCTGGCAAGTGGGCCCCGTGGGCCGCGGGTCCCGCATCAATCAGTGACCCCGGGTCCAATGGACCGGGTGCACCCAGCAGTGGGGTTTGGTTTTCATTTCGAAAATGTTTTCCGAAAAATGTTTAAATGCTTCCAAAAATCATAGTTTGCACAAATGAGATCCAAATCTGGTGGGACTTGCTTTTCTAAGTTGCTTGTGAGTAGATCTACCAGGGAAAAATATGAAATGCTATTTTTGTGATATTTTCCTGTGTAGAATTATTTAATTGCTAAAAAGGCTGAAATCTGGTTTAATTCCTAGTAAATTGCATATATCTTAGAAAAAATATGATTCTTGCTTTGCTAGATTTGTTATGTGATATAGTTTCTGAGAAAAAATGAATATCAGGCAGTTTCTATGTAAAATTATTGAGATGTGATTTAATTGCATTTTTAGGCTGTTTCTTGTTTAATTTATATTAAATAAATTATGAGGACTTATGGCTTGATAATTTTTGGTGACTGTTCTTGTACCAAGGAGCAACCATGAAAAATATTAAATCTATTGTTTGGTACTTTTCACTGTACAAAGTAATTAAATGTGTATTTCTGTCGTGTTGCTTAGTATTTTTGTGTAGGCTGTGTTCTCTATTGAAATGTGATTAAAAATTTATCATGAGTCTCTATTGGCATGTTGTAGCTACTGTAATTTTTATAGAATTTTCTAGATAGTTTAAGTATAAGTCATAGTTCAAGTGCTAGTTTTCACATAAAATGATAAGGCCTTGAATTAATTATTTTAAAGAGTTTAATATTGCTTTTTGAGTACTTTTACTTATATATTACTTGCTGGTTATATTATGCAGTACCATGATAAAAATGTGATGGGTGATTTATAAGTAGTGATGTTTCTCCTTTTTGCATGTTGTTGTGTGTGTGTGCATATACACCCACCTCTTTCTTTATGCTCTTCTCCAAGAAGTTAGAGAAGAGATATGCACGTACTCAGTAAAGTGAAATAGATTATTAGTAGAGAGGAGATATGCATCTATTCTGTCAAAATCGGTTAATCATTCTTCATTCATGAGCATCACATGTTGTGCATTCATGATACTCATGCATGCGCATCGCATCATACAGGCTCGCAGGGAGGAAAATCCCGTGTGGTGTCCGTAAGCCCGAAGAGGAGATCCAAGAGTGCGGATCTTAAGCCGTGGCGCTTTGGAGAAAGGCAAGCCCCGGAGCATTTTCCTTACCTATGCTTTCTAACGGTCTAATTATGTTTTATGATTGTTGCATTAAGTATAGGAGTTGTGTGACACCGTTGATGCATTATATCCTTGTTTTACCATTGATTATCCCACCTTGATACACCCCCGCTAGTCTAGGGCGAGTAAACCGCTTAGCTTGCTTAGACGGTAGAAGTCGGGTGATTTCACGTCATCCGCGAGATAGGTGGTTACCTATGATTGATGAAAAAGCTTATGTTGCTATCATCCGGTTAATGGCTATGGTTGATAAATGGAGACCGGACGGAGTCATTGTGGGGTTGTTGGACCATAGTGATTCCGCCTCGTGTCGATTAAGGACCGCATCGTTGTTGTACCCCCAAGTCATGTTGAACGCATGCCTCATGTTTAGCCGGGATAAGTCGTTCCGACCGCGAAGCCCAACACTATCCGGGCCGGTTCTCGATCCGTTCGCACCGTATTGGAGATGGATGGGGACCACGGGGGCGCGAAGAGTAAGTCCGAGGTCCGCGTGGTCAAGCTAAGGCGGTCGGGCGGTCCCCCTGCACGGTGGTTCCGTGCGAGTCCCGCGTGCTTGTCTTCCCGGATACGTGCCATGGTGATCTGTAGCTCACTTTAGCGGGTGAGTGTGGTTTGCATGAGGAATACCCCCGAGCTCGATGTAATCGATTCGAATCGCCATCGTTCTGGACAAGGAACACTTAACTTGAGCCGCACCATCGTAGTAATGATTATGGAATGTGGTTAATGATGATGATGGGTTAAGTTGATGTTTATAATTATGGATACTACTTGCTTGCTTAATCTTGACTAATATACTTTAATGATGAATAGTATAGCTGCTCACCTAGCATAAATAGGAAGGATTAAGCTGAGCTATCACTTTAAATGTTACTACTGCTTTTCCGCAAAAAGAGTCAAGCTATCCCCTGATAAAGCCTGTCATCCTCCTTGGAGTCTTTTATTCTAAGTCAGACGGGTAAGTCTAGCTGAGTACCTTCTCGTACTCAGGGTTTTTCCCGCTTGTTGTTTGTGCAGACGGACATACCTACCACGGGTATTGTGCTACCTGTCTTTTCCCAGTGGATTAGAAGACCTTGGGCAAGGTTAATCTTAATATTCTCCCCAACTGCTTTTGATGGATAGACTCTGGACTGGCACTGTATTAATCTTTAAATGTGTGAGTTGGGTTGAGCTTTTAAAACTATCTTGTTTCCGCTACTTAGATTTGAAGAACTCGGTTTATAATAACTTTACTTCCGCACTCTGATGTTGTTGAACTATTTGCGAAATGTTGTAACATGCGAATGGTGATGCTAAACTTGTACGATCTTGGTTGATGATGTTTGGTTTGAAATCCTTCGAGATTTCCGGACTACCGGGTTTATAACGGCTTAAGTGTGACAATTGCTTGCTTAGCGAGTGATTTCTCACTTATGCTTTTATAAATTGGTCGGTTCTCATTATACCGGCATCGAGCAAGGTTTAACGATTACTGTTCACATGTCTATTTAAAACAAAAGAATTTGCTTTCAAAACTGGATTTTAACCTATAGATCTATAAGTCTTTTGAGAAATCTCTTTTGCAAAACTAAGAGTGTGCCAGTGGTCATATCCTTTATGCCCAAATAAGGACTCTAGGTGGCTATTTAAGTACTGACTTGGGGGCTTGCATCATATTTTATTTTTACTGTTGCCCATGCAGCAAGGTAATTGTATGGGTGCCATTCGCTTGAATGGTAATGTATGGTTCAAATGCCTCTACGCCTCGGTAAGTGGGAGTTGTGAGAGCATGGTTGTCCAACCGGCAATCTAGGGGAGTGCTAGTGTGATACTAGAAGTACTTACATGTTAAAACCATGTATTTACCAAGGTGTTTAATTGTGGGTTGTGCCGTCTGTTGAGACGATGCCGTCATGAGGACGAGGATCGGGTAGTTGTACTACATGTGCGTGTATTGGGAATGCACGTGCGTGTGAGTGCTTAATCTTTATATTTCAGCAATGCATTATATTCATACTGTTGGGATGGGCTGAAGTGGATTTTCTGCAGGTACATAACAGCGTTTCGTGTGGAACGTTTAGTATACGCTATGAGAGAACGTTGTATGCCACCGTTTATACCGCTAAAGGTTATTTTGTTAAGTTTGTGAGAACATAAGTTACGCGCATACATCATGTTTGTCCATCTCATATCATTGCATTCATTCTCCCCTTATAAATTGCTTCTATCTTTAAATAAAATTTGATAATTAATTAATTTATCTCACAATGGGGTAAGCTTCCAACGGATGGCTCGCACAAAGCAGACCGCTTACAAGCCCACTCCAGGCAGAGTTGCACTCAAGGAATCTATTGCAAGAGCAAGTTTTCAGAGAAGTTTATAAGCCTACCTAGATATGGAGGGTGCTCAGTTCAGTGGGATACCCGAAGGAAAGGAGTCTCACTACCACTAGAGCAAAAAGGAGCTTTGTAAGGGCGCGATGGTCTATGTGGAGGCTATCATTGCACCTAGAAAGGATGACTTAGAATAGAATGGACAGTCTTTTGGGTCCATGGGCACTGCTCCCGAGGAGGCCACCAGCAGGGCAACTTTCTTGATGAGGCGTGACTCCATGGACAGTTTTCTAGAGAAGCTTGCCACTGATCTCACTAGAGTGTTTTCTAGGGATGATCCCTATACCACGGCATAGGGTTAGCCGAGAAAATGTCTCTAGAGGGAGGCAGTGATGAGCAATAGCATAATGTCAGCACAGTTGTGAGTCTCATGTTCGTTATGGTGCAGACCTACGCTGGAGTAGAGTGTAGCCTTAGGAGTATGGTTGCCTCAGTTGGCCGTGCTCTTGGTGGGAAGCATCAGACATAGTGTCATCACAGCACTGAGATTGAGAGATTGCTCACAAAGTTGGCTCAGATGGCTCTGGACAAGGATCAGGCAGCACAAAGAAGATGAGAATGCGGTCTAGGAGATCCTTAGAGTTGCATGGTCAGATGGGATGTCTAACTACCGCTCACAAGAACTGCGACACATGTTTACCCATGCGCTTGATCAGAGGAATAAAGCCTGGCACATGGAGAATATTCTGAGGGCTCGACTGACAAACCTTGGGTAGCAGCTTGCACACCCGGAGGGCTACAACAACAACTTGCATGAAGCTATCCACCAACTTTGCAACCGGATCCAACCTTTTTATCATCCTGGCATAGCTTAGATGGAGCCTGGTGTCATCGTAGCAGCTGGAGGCAACATGAAGATAGAAGATGATGCTGTAGCAAGACTTGAGATAGAGAACCCTGAGAGCAATAGTGAAGGTAGTGACATCTACACTCTTGTTGACCTTGGTCTTACATTGCTGCCCGATTTGGGCCCAACTTCAGTTAACCTTGTTTTTGATCACAACCGTCTTGGGCACATAACTTATTCATGTTTGTCTTGTGTCGTGCCCTTGTCCTCTAATCTTTTCCCTTGTTGTCTCTCTCAACCTCGTAATCATCACTGTTTGCTTACTTTTGTCTTGCACGATACCTATCCGTGCAAGATCTATCTATGTCATGTGGGATTTCACGTTGATGGTATGATCTGTAAGGGCGTCTTGATTTCTAACCGACGGTGCCGCGACGAAACCGAGGGCCTCCTGTGGGTGCACACACATGGTTGTGCTGCTTGGCACGCGCTGGTATCGTGGTTGTAGTCAGGATCCATTATAGAAGCTACATCAATGTGTTATCTTCCCATGATCTTTTCCTTAGTTATCTTCCTTTTCCTATCAGAAGATTTCTATAGAACCGTTTGCAATCGAGTTTCCTGCTGTAGTTACAGGAAAGATGACATCTGGAAGAATAGGCCTTTGACATAAATCTCAACAGACTACAAGAGATGGTAGACAAAGGACTCTGCTGATCGTTTTGTAGAGAAGTGCTATCCTCGAGGAACATGTTAGTCACATCATCGTACGATCTTTTCGTCTAGTTTGGTGGTAATGGAGGGTTCTAAGTTCCTAAAGGCTTACACAAGGTACCAAGACCAAGATTGAATGTCTACACACCTTCAATGACCTTTCTCACTATACTCATGAGTATATCAACATTGATGCTAAGAAGATCACAAGCTTCAAGTGAGGGCTCAATCCGGAGATGCTTAAGTCTCTGAGTACCAATGACCGAGCTACATTCAATGACCTTATCCGCGACTGCCGATATGTGTTTTGTCAGCCAACACCCTGCATTTGTTTTGTTTAACTTTGGATCATCACATTCTATCATGAGTAAGCATTTGCACGAAGGCCTGAGATAGAGTTCATGGAAGTAGGGTATGGTTATCGTATCAGCCCCGTTGGTGCGGGTATCTTAACCAATCAGATGGTTAAGCGTGCTTCTCTGGTATTGGAGATAAGGGCTTAAAGTTAATTTGATAGTTATGCCAAGTTTGTCTTGGATGGCATCCTTGGTATGAATTGGATAAAGGATTGTCAAGTTGTGATCGATACTGGAAATAGAACTGTACCTTGACAAACTCGATGGTTCTGGCACTTTCCAAGTGCGCCTACTGTCGAGAGCAGATCGGGCCAAGCGGACATACTCAATTCAAGCTTTTCTGCCCATGACACTTCAGTTGTTATGAGTTTCGATGTTTTGCCCGAAGAGTTACCCGGGTTGCCGCCTGATAGGGGGATTGAGTTTGCAATCGACCTATTGTCCAGGACAGCACCTATATCCAATAGATCAAACCGTATGCCTCCCAATGAGTTAGCAGAGTTGAAGAAGCAATCGTTGAGCTTTCCAAGTTGGATTTCCTTAGACCAAGCACTTCTGAGTGGGTTGTCCTGCACTGTTCATGAAGAAGAAGAGATCAATCTTTAGATCGCGTGTGCGACCGCTCAACGCAAAGAATGGTCAAGCCCAAGTACCCTTTGTCGAGAATTGATATTCTATTTGATCAGTTGTCTAAAGCAAAAGTGTTTTTCAAGATTGACTTGAGATCAGGGTATCATCAGATCAAGATTCGTCCGTCAGATGTGCATAAGACTGCTTCCGTCACTAGTTACGGGTTGTACGAGTATCTTATTATGTCTTTTGGCTTAACAAATGCTCCTGCATTATGAATTCAGTCTTTATACCTGAATTTGATAAGTTCATGATTGTATTCTTGGATGACATTTTGATCTACTCTGCAAATGAAGAAGAACACGCCCGGCATCTGAGAGTTGTGCTTACCAGACTAAGAGAGCATAAGTTGTATGCCAAGTTCAGTAAATGTGAGTTTTGGTTAAAGGAAGTTGCCTTCCTTGGCCATATCATTTCTGAAAATGGCATATCAGTCAACCCGTTAAAGGTACAAGAGATCATAGATTGGCAACCGCCCATGTCTGTGCATGAAGTTCGGATTTTTCTTGGGATGGCAGGGTATTATCGTCGTTTTATTCCAGATTTCTCTAAGACTGCCAAGCCAATGACAAGTCTGCTATAGAAGGAACACAAGTTTATCCGGACAGAGGCATATGTGATAACTTTTTGCACCTTACGAGAATTACTAACCACTGCCCTGCTCGATACAACCGGATACTGAGAAGTCTTTTGGTGTGCTTTGCGATGCATCAAGGATCAGTTTGGGATATGTGTTGATGCAAGATGGCCGAGTCATTGCTTATATTTTACGTCAGTTGAGAAAACATGAAGTCAACTATCCTACGCATGATTTGGAGTTAGCTGCAGTTGTACATGCCTTGAAGATATGGAGGCATTATCTGCTGGGAAAATATGTGCCATATCTACACTGATCATAAAAGTCTCAAGTATATCTTTACCCAGCCCGAGCTTAACATGAGGCAGCGAAGATGGTTAGAGTTGATCAAGGGCTATGACTTGACAGTGCACTATCACCCTGGCAAAGCAAACGTAGTTGCTGACGCTTTGAGTCGCAAGTCACATCATCATGCTGTGAAGCGTTGGTTGAAGAAAGGTTCAATCTGATGCATCCTGCAGTCCTGCATGATATCCAAGTTCGATGTTCTCTCGACCAACAGATCTTTGAAGGCCAAAAGACCGATCCTGGTATCTATTACCTTAAAGAAAAGATGAAAAAGGAATCAATTCTACACTTCAGACTAGATGACAATGGTGTACTTTGGTTCGACACTTGTCTTGTTGTACCGAAGGATCGAGAACTCAAGAATAAGATAATGGATGAGGCTCACCTTTCCAAGCTATCCATCCACCCTGGAAGCAACCAGATGTATCATGATCTGAGGCCTCGGTATTGGTGGACCAAGATGAAGAAAGAGAAAGCAGCATATGTGGCTCGAGGTGATATTTGTTGTCGCGTCAAGGCCATTCACATGAAACCGGCAAATTTGCTGAAACCCCTACCAGTTTCCGCTAGGAAGTGGGATGGTATCAGTATGGATTTCATCACAGATTTACCAACTTCACAGAAAAGAAAATGATTCGATCTGGGAGATCATTGATCGGCTAACCCAAGTCAGCTCACTTTTTACCTGTCAAGGCTACATTCAGACCACCCCACCATGCTGACCTCTACATCTCTGAGATTGTCCATTTGCATGGGGTACCCAAGACCATTGTATCTGATAAAGGATCGCAGTTCACTGCTTTTGGACCCGTTTGCATGAAGGTATGGGAACTAAGTTACTGCACAGCACCGCTTATCATCCTCAGACTTCAGGTCAGACTGAAAGACTTAATCAAGTTCTTGAAGATATGTTGAGGGTATGTGTGTTATCAGCTAAAGGATCATGGGAATCTTGGCTACCTTTGGCCGAGTTCTCCTATAACAACAGTTATAAAGAAAGTATCAAGATGGCACTATTTAAAGCTTTGTATGGAAGAAAGTGTAGAACTCCATTGAATTGGGTCGAAGTGGGAGAAAGGAGATACTACGGTATTGACTTTGTTTCCGAAGCTGAGGAGAGAGTTCGAATCATCCAAGAACATATGAAGGCTGCAAAGTCTCGACAAGAGAGTTATGCTGACAATAGAAGAAGACCTTCGATGTTTGAAGTAGGTGACTATGTTTACCTAAGAGTTTCACTGATAAAGGGTACACGAAGGTTCAGAGCCAAGAGAAAGCTTGCACCAAGATAGGTGGGTTCATACAAGATTCCCGAGAGGAGAGGTGAAGTTGCTTACAAGTTGTAGTTGCTAGAGTCAATGAGTGTAATCTTTCCGATCTTTCACGTCTCTTAGTTGAAGAAGTGTTTGCGTGTGCCCGAAGAAAGAGTTGATGAACAAGAGTTGAGGCTAATGTCTGACTTGGTCTATAAGAAAAAGCTTATGAGAACTGTGGATAGTAAGGAAAGAGTTACTCGGAATCACTTAGTGCGTACTTACAAGGTTGTGTGGAGCTACCATGATGATCGAGATGCATCATGGGAAAACCGAGGATTTTCTCAAGGAAGCATACCCCGAATTCTATAAAACCCCGGGTTAGTAAACCCAAATCTCGGGGCGAGATTTCTTTAAGGGGGTAGGGGGCTGTAACACCTCAAGTGTTAAGCATGCATTAGGCACCTAATTAATTAACTTCTAATCATCATTAGCATGACATGATCATATTTAGCATAAGCATGAGCATCATTCCATGCAAACCCTAATTCCACATCCTCTATTCTATGTGTTTGCATTTGAATGTTAAATTGCTTGATCATGCTTGTTTAATTAGTGAATTAATTATCGTGATAATTGCTTGATCAAGTTTGGATCCATGTGCCAATTTTTGAAAAGTTTTAACAGAGTTTGGTTGCAAAAGATGTGACAAAATTTTGGAGCAAATTGAAAAGAGTTTAAATTCCCTTTTAAAAGCCCTCATTCAAAATGAAATTATAATTCAAAAATTATTTGGATTTTGGACTTGACCCCAAAATGAAAGTTGCTCAGTTTTTAATTCTCTACAACTTTTATTTTTGGATCCATCCTTGAAAATGCTTTCAAAATTGCCAAAATGTTGCATTTTGCTCCGTTTAAATTAATTCAAAAAAAAAAGAGCAAACCCGCAAACGAGCAGGCCGTTTCCGGCCCACCGGCCCGGCCCGGCCTCTCCGCGCCGTGCGCCCGCTGCCGCGTCGCCCGTGACGCCGCGCGCCCGGCCGTGGCGGGCGATCAAGGGCAGGCGCGCGCCGCGCGTGGCCGCCATGCTCCGGCGAGCCCACCTCGCCACGACCCGGCCGCGCCCATCACCCCGCGCCTCGCCTCACACACCGCTCCACACTCGCTCACTTCCTCGCCCTCTCGCTGTTTCCTCGCCCACGCAGCAGCGCCGCTGTAGCGCCAACACCGCCGCCAGCGGGGAGCTCACCGCCGCCGCCTTGCCCCGGCGCCACCACTTTCGCACATTCGCCTCGCCGGCGCGCGCCGGCTCGCCACCAACCGTGCTACCTGGCTGGAACCTAGGCGGCTGCCGACCTACAGCACGGGCCAATTTGGCTGGTCCGCGCGCAGCCGCCATGGTCGGAGCTTCGCCCGAGCTCTCAGTCCGCCATGCCACCGCCCACCGCTTCCACTCAGCGTTTCTTCGCGCCTTGGGTCGCGAGGAAGACTTTATCGGCCGCCGCGGGCTCAATCGTGGACGACTCGAGCCCGGCAAGCCACTTCATCGCTCGCCAAGCCGCCGCTATCGCCGCCGCATCGCCATGCAACGCCGCCCGAAACTTGGTTGCCAATCGGGGCAACCAACCCCCATGGCAAGGTCCGCTAGAGCCGCTAGGGCTTCCGACCCCACGCCGTGGGCGACCCTCGCCGGAGAGCGCCACCGGCGATGGCATGCAACCGCTTCCGCCGCCGCCTCGCCAGCGCCACGCCAAGAGAGCTCATCGCCCGGGCAGACCGCTGCGCCATCGCATGCGCCTCGGCGTGAGGAGCACGCCGATGCCCTCGGCGCCGCCCGGGACCTCGCCGTCGGCGAAACGCCCGGCCGCACCCCCGCCTCGGCTTGCCGGGCAAGTGGGCCCTGTGGGCCGGTCCCGCAGATCAGTCGGTGACCCCGGGTCCAATGGACCGGTGCACCCAAAGAGTGGGGTTTGGTTTTCATTTCGAAAATGTTTTCCTAAAAATGTTTAAATGCTTCCAAAAATCATAGTTTGCACAAATGAGATCCAAATCTGGTGGGACTTGCTTTTCTAAGTTGCTTGTGAGTAGATCTACCAGGGAAAAAAATATGAAATGCTATTTTTGTGATATTTTCCTGTGTAGAATTATTTAATTGCTAAAAAGGCTGAAATCTGGTTTAATTCCTAGTAAATTGCATATATCTTAGAAAAAATATGATTCTTGCTTTGCTAGATTTGTTATGTGATATAGTTTCTGAGAAAAAATGAATATCAGGCAGTTTCTATGTAAAATTATTGAGATGTGATTTAATTGCATTTTTAGGCTGTTTCTTGTTTAATTTATATTAAATAAATTATGAGGACTTATGGCTTGATAATTTTTGGTGACTGTTCTTGTACCAAGGAGCAACCATGAAAAATATTAAATCTATTGTTTGGTACTTTTCACTGTACAAAGTAATTAAATGTGTATTTCTGTCGTGTTGCTTAGTATTTTTGTGTAGGCTGTGTTCTCTATTGAAATGTGATTAAAAATTTATCATGAGTCTCTATTGGCATGTTGTAGCTACTGTAATTTTTATAGAATTTTCTAGATAGTTTAAGTATAAGTCATAGTTCAAGTGCTAGTTTTCACATAAAATGATCAGGCCTTGAATTAATTATTTTAAAGAGTTTAATATTGCTTTTTGAGTACTTTTACTTATATATTACTTGCTGGTTATATTATGCAGTACCATGATAAAAATGTGATGGGTGATTTATAAGTAGTGATGTTTCTCCTTTTTTGCATGTTGTTGTGTGTGTGTGCATATACACCCACCTCTTTTTTCTTTATGCTCTTCTCCAAGAAGTTAGAGAAGAGATATGCACGTACTCAGTAAAGTGAAATAGATTATTAGTAGAGAGGAGATATGCATCTATTCTGTCAAAATCGGTTAATCATTCTTCATTCATGAGCATCACATGTTGTGCATTCATGATACTCATGCATGCGCATCGCATCATACAGCTCAAGAGGAGGAAAATCCCGTGTGGTGTCCAGAAGCCCGAAGAGGAGATCCAAGAGTGCCAGATCTTAAGCCGTGCGCTTTGGAGAAAGGCAAGCCCCGGAGCATTTTCCTTACCTATGCTTTCTAACGGTCTAATTATGTTTTATGATTGTTGCATTAAGTATAGGAGTTGTGTGACACCGTTGATGCATTATATCCTTGTTTTACCATTGATTATCCCACCTTGATACACCCTGCTAGTCTAGGGCGAGTAAACTGCTTAGCTTGCTTAGACGGTAGAAGTCGGGTGATTTCCTGTCATCCGCGAGATAGGTGGTTACCTATGATTGATGAAAAAGCTTATGTTGCTATCATCTGGTTAATGGCTATGGTTGATAAATGGAGACCGGACGGAGTCTTGTGGGGTTGTTGGACCATAGTGATTCCATCCGTGTCGATTAAGGACCGCATCAAGTTGTTGTACCCCAAGTCATGTTGAACGCATGCCTCATGTTTAGGCGGGCCGGATAAGTCGTTCCGACCGCGAAGCCCAACACTATCCGGGCCGGTTCTCGATCCGTTCGCACCGTATTGGAGATGGATGGGGGACCACGGGGCGCCAAGAGTAAGTCCGAGGTCCAGTGGGGTCGGGTAAAGGCGTCGGGCGGTCCCCTGCACGGTGGTTCCGTGCGAGTCCGCGTGCTTGTCTTCCCCCGGATACGTGCCATGGTGATCTGTAGCTCACTTTAGCGGGTGAGTGTGGTTTGCATGAGGAATACCCCCCGAGCTCGGTAGTAATCGATTCGAATCGCCATCGTTCTGGGCGGGAACACTTGACTTGAGCCGCACCATCGTAGTAATGATTATGGAATGTGGTTAATGATGATGATGGGTTAAGCTGATGTTTATAATTATGGATACTACTTGCTTGCTTAATCTTGACTAATATACTGCAATGATGAATAGTATAGCTGCTCACCTAGCATAAATAGGAAGGATTAAGCTGAGCTATCACTTTAAATGTTACTACTGCTTTTCCACAAAAAAGAGTCAAGCTATCCCCCCCTCGATAAAGCCTCATCATCCTCCTTGGAGTCTTTTATTCTAAGTCGACGGGTAAGTCTAGCTGAGTACCTTCTCGTACTCAGGGTTTTTCCCGCTTGTTGTTTGTGCAGACGGACATACCTACCACGGGTATTGTGCTACCTGTCTTTTCCCAGTGGATTAGAAGACCTTGGGCAAGGTTAATCTTAATATTCTCCCCAACTGCTTTTGATGGATAGACTCTGGACTGGCACTGTATTAATCTTTAAATGTGTGAGTTGGGTTGAGCTTTTAAAACTATCTTGTTTCCGCTACTTAGATTTGAAGAACTCGGTTTATAATAACTTTACTTCCGCACTCTGATGTTGTTGAACTATTTGTGAAATATTGTAACATGCGAATGGTGATGCTAAACTTGTACGATCTTGGTTGATGATGTTTGGTTTGAAATCCTTCGAGATTTCCGGACTACCGGGTTTATAACGGCTTAAGTGTGACAATTGCTTGCTTAGCGAGTGATTTCTCACTTATGCTTTTATAAATTGGTCGGTTCTGTTACAATATATAGAGCATTAAATGTTAGTGAAAAAAAAATAACTAATTACACAGTTGTGTTGTAAATCACAAGATGAATCTTTTAATCCTAGTTGGGCCACGATTGGACAATATTTGCCAAATACAAACGAAATGCTACAGTTGCAACTTTTTCCACCTTTTCCCATCTAAAAGGCCTCAATGTCTGAACTCTGAAGCATGGAGAAAGAAATTATAGACAACCAATCAATCAAGAAAAAGGGGTATACGAAATCAGTGATTATAATATATAGTAACAAAAAGTAAGAGATTTTTCAGTTTTGTAGTCATAGTAAATTTCATGGTCAATCCATTGAACTCCCACGGTTTGAACTGAATATTTTTTCATTAGAAAATATGGGGAAAATTGCATGCGCCTACTTCATCAGAGAACATCTGTAGGCATTATTCATGAAATATGCCAAGAGAAAATAACATTGCATAAAACTTCACTATACTGCAATGTACTGTTAAACTCAAATTTATCAGAGGTGCTGGACCCGAACTGGAGGAACGTCCTTGATGGTTTGATCTCACAGCTTTTAGATTGGTCTATGGGAAGGGTACAGTTAAACTATTTTGATGACGTGCAGGCGCCGTGGATTTATCGGTGCAGTACATACCTGGCGGCGGCGCGGCTTGTGGCCGTTCCGGAAGACGTACGTTTCGTTGGTGTTGAGACCGCCTTCGATAGCCTTGTTGATGAGATCCAGCGATGGCGAGGCGAGCGCAGGCAGGGTCGCACCAGGCCACAGGGATGCCTGGGGTCCAGCGATGGCGAGGGCAGGCTGTCGTCGTCCTCGGTCGGCGCGAGCGCAGGAAGGGTTCGGCGATGGTGAGTCACGGCGGTGACTGCAGGAAGAGTGCGGTGATGGCGAGTCGCGGCGCTCAGCGCAGCAGGGCGGCCGTTGTTGCGCACGGTGCTGCTGAGGGCATGATCTTCGCGAGTTCCCATGGCGCCGCGAGGATGCCCCGGGTGGAGGAAGGAGAGGGAGGAGGATGTGAGAGGGCGTGACACTTTTGATCTGGGCCGTCGAATGTGTATGAGTAAGGAGAGAGAATGATTCAAATTGAATCTAGACTGTCCATTCTAATTGTGTTGTTTTTCTGGGTACAATAGATTGGGTGGATCAAGATGAGGCTCCTCAGCGGGGGATCTTTTTTACGTGTAGACATAGAAAAAAAAATTCGGTGCATTAGTAGGTTGATAAAATGACTGACTCCAACAGCATACGAGACCTATTCGTGGTTTGGGTCGTGTACAGGGAAAACACGAAGGACCTTAAACATCGCCTGCTCCAACAGCAAACGCAAAGAGAAACGCATTTGTGGCTTGGGTCTCTCTTTCCTCTCGAGTCCTGACGTCGGACGTCGCCTCTCCGTCGCAAGGTTGCGCCGTCCCGGTCTTCTTCCACGACGAGCCCGGGCGCGGCCCTCGTGTGCCTCCCCGTGGCGGAGTTGGCCCTCAAGGCGGCGACGGAGCTCACAAGGCGGCAGGCCGGCGCTCCCCCTCGACTGCGGCCACGCAGCTTCGCTTCTTCCTCAACTCCGGCCACCAAGCTGTGAGCTCCGACGCGAGATCCGGCGAGGCGCGGCACTCCTTCGCGCGGACGAGCTCCGGCAGCACCCCCGGCGCGGGCACCTTAGCGGCGCGGCTCCTTCGTCTGCCGCCTCGCGAGCGCCGCCGCGGGAGAGCACCACCGCTGGGAAGCAGCTGCGCGCGAGCCGTCCGCGAGCGGCACCTGCTGCGTTCCTGTTTCGTCGCGCCGGCGCCTCTCCGTCGCGGGAGAGCCTCGTCGCGCCGGCCATGGACTTGCTTGGGCGCTGCTGCCGACAGGGACGGGGAGGGCGAGGCTGCGGCGGCCGGCGGCGACGACGGCCAGCAGCAGCAGCATCACCACGCCGAGCCTTACCACAGCAGCAGGAGCAGCAGAACCTTCTCTCGCTCGATTTGCGTCGCCGACGGAGATGACGCATTTTTGCCTGCCGGATGGCCTCGTACCCAAAATGAGTTGCCTCTTTGCGTCTGCTGTTGAAGGGTTGTTTTTCCCTGTACCGAACCCATTTTAGGTTTGGGTCTACTTTTGCGTTTGCCATTGGAGTCAGTCTAAGGAAGTTATACGAGAGGCTCCGCTGCCGCTGCAAAGCCTTCCGATGCCCCCCGCTCGTGTCGTGCGGCATTGAGATGAAAACTGTGGGGAGCAGAGAGAGTTGTCGGCGCTCTAGTTTGGGATGATGCCACCCCTCCTCCCCCTGGGACTCTCTCTGCTCTGATTTGGTTCTAGCTTAGCTTGCTGAGGCAGCTGTCTGTTGAACTAGACCGGTTAATCGTCTAGAGGACTAGCTAGAGCCAAGGTAATTAAACTGCATAAGTATATAGTATGCTTTCAAAATCAGAAACCCTTCTCCAACCTGTTTGCCTGTTACTAGTAGAGAGAGCTATGTTTGCGTGATGGGGGGTTTGCATTGGGGGGGTACAACAGCCTTTCTGCAAAAACAGTAAAAGATTTTGATCACTAGACGTGTAATTTAATTTATTGCACATAACTTTAGACAATGAGCGGATATAATTAAGACTCATCTAGCAAGTAGCAACACAGGCGTGGGGTTAATAATTTCATGACTTGCGTTTGAACCATGGTATGCGACTTGCATCGCCATGTCCATGTGGCAGCATCTCATTGGATCGGTCGTCCTTCGATCAGTGTAAAGTGAGATATCCAATACTGGTGTTTGATAAAAAAAAAAGGTGCAATTATATAGAAGAAGTTGGTAATTCATGAAGTTGACCCATGCTACTTGGCGGGATTGATTACTACAAAATGAGTATCTTCTCAGATTCCCTTCCATCTTACCTGTGGAAAATTATCAATGATGAGCTTGCTACTTACTGTACGGCCGGTCTATCATCACCTTCTGGCATGATTGTTGGCTCCCTTCTGGTCCCATGCATCGCTGCTACCCGCACGCCTTGTTTTCGCACACTCTCCGGCCGGCCAAACATATCGTCGGTGCATGCAGTTTGTTTTTCAAGGCGGGTTTGAATTGCATCTTGGACCCAGGCTAATAACAGGAGCTGCTGGTAGCGAGCTCGATTCTACGTCGTATGGCTGTACGTATTGCAGGATTTTCGTTTCCAGGATGGAAAGGACGTCTGGTTAATAATGGCGGCGACACACAAACCATGCATTCAAATCGCTCTGTCATCAACACCGTACTACCCAGCGTGCAAGATTTCCATGGGAGATGAACACATTATTATTATTATTGGATGACTCAGCTTGTGGTCGCTGCAGCCACCCGGTGGAAGATAGAAAAACCACGTCTTCTTTGCTTGCCCGTCCAGCGACAGCGAGGTGATCTGGCATTATTGCATGGTGCTCTGGCATTAATTGCATCATCGGCCGGCATCTCCACCCTTGCCACTTTAGGCCTTGTTTAGATGCACATTGGATTTGCAAGTTTTTACACTCTCTCTCCATCACATCAATTTGTATCCGCATGTAAAGAGCATTAAATATAAATAAAAAATAACTAATTGCACAGTTTGGTTGTAAATCACGAGATCAATCTTTTGAGCCTAGTTGGGCCACGATTGGACAATATTTACCACAAACAAACGAAATGCTACAGGACTTTTCAATCTCTCTCCTCTCACAAATTGTTTCCCGCATGTAAAGAGCATTAAATATAAATAAAAAAAAATAACTAATTACATAGTTGGGTTGTAAATCACGAGACGAATCTTTTGAGCCTAGTTGGGCCATAATTGGACAATATTTACCACAAACAAACGAAGTGCTATAGGACTTTTCAATCTCTCTCCAACTTCCATCTAAACAAGGCCTTAATTTGGAAGACATCGTTGACGTATGGTCGGTCATACATGCCTGTACCAGAGCTCGACAAATTAAAGGCTATCTGGGCCAGCAGTTCTTCTGACTATTCTTTGGAGGATGCCAGAAACGGCGTAACCTTCAGAGGCGAGAACCCGTGTCAGCTCGTAATATTATCATCTCGCCTGTCACTGTCTCCGATGACTTCACCAGTGGCACTTGGGAGGGCAGATTTGCCTCAGCGTCTTTAGTTCCCAGTTTACTCAAGTGGCGTTTGTATCTTCGTTCATGTGTCTATACATACTCGGAGAATACAGCTGCTCACTGCGCATAGCATTTTTTTTCTTCTGATTCTTTGGTGAGTGTCTGATTGTAATGCTTTAAATATGGTAGTTGGGCGACATCGGTTGGACATCTTTATCATTGTGTGAAACCTCATAATGCTATGTGGGACCCGAGGACAATAAAGTATGCTTACCCGTTGGGTAGTTGGGCCATAAAAGCTCACTCATGGTGATGCTCATGCAAAACAGATTGAAGTCCGAGGTACACCTAATACTATACTCTCTCTTGGTTCTAAAATATCTGTTGCTTTCGTTTTTTAAAAAATAACCGCTGATAAATTTTTATAAATAATAAATATAATCGATTAGTATCATCATAATTAGTATTATCAAAAAGATCTTTGAATCTAGTTTTTTTAATAAATTTATTTGAATCTAGTATATAGTACAGCTTAAATTAGTTTGTTATAAAAAAGACTTGGGGCGGCTTATGCATGTGTATGTCACGGGTCAGTCAAGTCTTGTATTAATAATCTTGTACTACGTGCTTAGCTGTTTCATACTTACGTGCTTAGCTGTTTCATACTTACTAGTAGCTGCTAGTCTCCCCTTTATATATAATCCCATCCCCCTAGTGCTCATTCGATGCACATCACAGCAGCACCACTTGCTAGTATACCTTTGTAACCCCACACAAGGAATACGAAAGGAGAGAGGCCAAAGGGAGAGCAACAATGGCGGACCTCGCCATTGGACTCTCCACGAAAGTGGTGGACGGACTGGTGAAGAAGGTGGAAGGAGCCATCAAGGAGGAGCAGGAGCAGTGGCAGATCGTGGAACGGGATTCTGTGTTCATCAAGGGTGAATTCGAGATGATGAAGTCATTCCTCAAGTCTGCTGATAGGGATCGCGTCAGGAACAATGTGGGGAGGACCTGGGTGAGGCAGGTCCGTGACCTGTCCTACGATGCCGAGGACTGCATGGATGACGTCTTAGAGCTGAAGCCGAGTCGTCCATGGTGGGCTCTCCCTTTCTGGCCACACTTGCTGCCGACCAGCTGCAGGCCCAGAGTGGGGCAGCCCCTGGATGAAGCGGTGAACAAGATAAAGCTGATCAAGGGCCGAGTGGAGGAGGTGAGCCACAGGAATCTGCGCTACAACCTCATCAACACTACTGGATCCGGGAGGATGCAGCAAGCAGCTACTGCCATGGACATGGTGGACCTGGACATGGCTAAGGTGGAGGAGGGCTCGTCGAGACTCAGGGATTTGCTGGGTCGTGAGGCCCGTGATGGCGGTCGTCTGAGTGTGATCTTTGTTTGGGGAACAGGAGGTGGTAACCTTGGGGCCATATCCGTCATCAGAAATGTGTTTGACAATCCAAATGCCCGCCGAAGGCACAAACTTCGTGCATGGGTCAAGCTGATGCATCCTTTCAGTCCTCAAAAGTTCCTTTGGAATTTGGTTGCTCAGCTACACAAAAACTCTGGCGCCAGCAACTCTGGTGATGATGTCTGCTCAAAGATGAAGGCATCCTTAGTGGGGCTTGTCAGGGCGGCTGAGGAGCTACTGAAGGGTAGCGCATATTTCTTGGTCTTTGAGGACTTGTCCAGCATGGAAGAGTGGGATATGATTAGGACGTACCTGCCAGACGAAGCGAATGGTAGCTGGGTTATTGTGTCAACTCAACATCAACACATCGCAAGACTCTGCATTGGGCAGCCACAGCGTGCAGAGGAGCTCAGTCAAGTCTCAGCAGATCATTGTGTGCACGCCCTTTTCAAGGAAATACGCATGCCATCTGAACTAGTAAGCATCGCCATATTTATCTTACTTTGAAGAAAAACTTATCTATATAGCAACAATTGATTTTTCTTCTTTGGGTGTGTGTACATGTTCGATAATAATCGATATAGTACTATGTACATTTTAGTAATTTTGGTTGTGATTGTTAGTGATCTTTAGTGTACCGTTTTATGTCTGCAGCATACATTATATTATATCATATCGTATGGTTTTGTATTATATTATATTATGTGTCTAGCCAAATAATCGCAATGGTGCTTACAATATGACATTTTTGTTTTCATAGAAATTTGGGTTTGGAAGACTGTACAAGTCTCTTCAAACTTATCAGGGCAGCAATTATTATGAACTACTAGGAATTAGAGCATAGCATATCTGGATATGATAACACAACTTATTTTTAGCCCCCAACATATTGAAACCATATATAGGAATTAATTAATATAGGTGAACTTAGCTCCTGTGTGTTCAAAGTATTGTATCTCACGACTCTCTACTGCTCCTTGCATACATCCCTCCCACTGACGTTCATCTCTTCGAAACTGCAGAATCAAGGCAGCACGGGTGTCCCTTACTTATCTGCTACAGCCAATTACTGGTCTCACCAAAATAGGCGCGCCGATAAGGAACTTTTCAAGCGCATTTCTTCTTATTCAAAAAGACCCTCCCGTAATGATACTGATGTGGTTGCCGTTTTTGTCCCCGATGACGCTGTTGGGAAGGCTGTCGTGTCAGAAGCCTGCTTGCAGTGGGTACTTACTCTTTCTCCCCGTCCTTTATTAGCTGTTGTCGTTGGTTTTTATATCATAAATTTGATTTGATTGGTAGAAAATACGTGCAATATTTATGTCTCTAAATAAATTTATTAAAAAACTAGATTAAAATCTAATAATACTAATTATATATTATAAATATTAATATCTTTTAATATATATAATTGCTGGCAGTTATTTTTTAAGGAGGACCGAGAAAGTCGGATATTGCCGGACAGACAAGAAGAGAGTACTCATAAACTGCCGTCATTTGAACTATACGGCTGGATTGATATGGTGGACAAATCATTCTGGAGGATCCCCGGGAGATTACGTTCTGTCCTGCGGCCAGACTCTAGTTATGATGATTACACAGAGGATGGGGATACGTGTTCACGTCTCCTGACGAACCACCGCTGCCTTGTCGTCATTAATGGTCTAAAGAACGAGCAAAACTGGCGGGAGTTGGACAGAGCCGGTCTGATATATGGGCATCCAAACAGTTGCATCGTTGTCGTTACTACCGAAGAAAGTGTGGCCAGGGCCATAGAAGGAACGCCTGTTGCAGTGCGCTACCCGATCAAAAAAAGTGCTCAGGTTTGTTTACCCTGTTTTCTGTACCGCCTAATACGTACTAATATAAGTACTCCGTCCGTCCGTCTCCAAATTGCAGATAGCTAGACCGTGGTCACTCTGGATTATTGTTTGTCTTGAGTCAAACTTGTTTGACGTACTTTGACCTCCTCTCCGATCCTACGTACCTTGCATCAACTTTTTTTAGTGAAAGTATTTTTTTTTTTTTAGCTTCAGTTCTATAAAGCAGTTTCATCTATGAAGTTAAAGCTGTTTTTTATAAACATCTGTTTCTTAGGGTAGATAGCAGAGAGAGAAAGCTAGAAGAAGCCAATACTTGAAACTTCACCTAAATATACTGATCGAGACCTGTTTCGATGGAGAAGCTGAGAAAAAGCTTTGTGACCGCTTCTCATGATGCTTCTGATCCAACCTTCCTCCACCTCAATCTGAATGACATCCCTCTCCCTGAGTAACTTCATCTCGCCCTTTTGAATTGCAGGATGGACAACCTACAGCGGGCTCACCCAGTGCAGCTTCTTCCGGGTTGCAGGATTTTGCCAATCACTGGTTAAAAAAGGAGCTTACTGGCCGCGATGAGGAGCTTTGTCAACTTTACGACATGGTTTCTTCTTCTACTCCCGTACTCATCGTATGGGGCCCCTCTGGTGTTGAGAAAAAAGAGATCGTGGCAAAAGTCTACTCCCATTATTATGACGTGTTTGATACTACTGATGATGATGATGATCCATCACCGTTTCAGTTGTTCGGATGGGTTGATGTGTCCTCCAACTCCAATCCATCCATGAGCCGCTCCAACTCCAATCCATCCATGAGCCACTCCAACCGCAATCCATCCATGACCCGCTCCAACTCCGACCCATCCATGACCCACTCCAACTCCGATTATATCGTGGACATCTTCTCTGAGAAATTGCTTTCGTATATGCAGCCACAGCTAAAACCAGATGATCATGATGATGCATCTCGTCCCATCAGGGACCGTGCATGTCAACTACTGACCAATAAGTGCTGCCTTGTCGTTATTGAGGGACTGCAGTCCGAGGGAGATTGCCAGAAGTTAATAGAGGCTAAGTTGATAGGCAATGAGCGTCCTAATAAGAGTCGCACCATTCTCATTACTGAGAAAGAAAGTGTGGCCACGTTTTGGGAACAAACATCCTCACCATATGCAAAGGTCCAAAAGGTATGTATGTATGTTTACATTCTCGTTGATATTACATACAGCCTTTTGCTTCCACTCTAGTTTAGTTGATAATTCATTGATGAGCTGATCTGATTTGCGGCGGATGAGTAATAAATACTGCAAGGACAGTGCAAAGCTATCGTCGTACAAGTACTATCTGGATTCATTATAACATTCATTATATTACAAGTCGTGTTATATATACCTCATGACATCCATTGAATCTATTTTAATTTGTTTTCTAAAGAATTACCAAACCCTATTATGCATTATAGTAACTAATAAGAGCGCACAGTCTATGACCTAGAATCTGTACAGGTATATAATTAAAACTAAAGTTTGAACTGAACCTATGCCATTTTACTTGTGCTACGTAGTTGTCATGAACGGGGTTATATTTAGTTTCCTGCTAAAATCCGTGAGGTGTCGTTAAGCCAATACGTTCATTGTATCTCGGTATGTAGTAGTGGACTTGAAGGATTAGTTAGACCGTTGTTGTACCTAAGTTGTGAGAATGGTGTGGGTGCACCGTCTTAATTATTTGTGGTTCTTTAGGCTCGGTTTCCTAAAAAACTCAAACAACATTTTTTTTACTGTTTTTCTCCTCCGGGTGGGATGTGCACCTTACATTGGTTGTTCTGGCAGCGAATGCTGTCATCGACACTGAGTTGATCTGTTCACAATATCTTGGCACTTACATTATATTATCCATTCAGTTATTTTATTCTATATAAACCCTTTGGATTCCATGCATAGATGTTATGTAATATAATATTTTCTTGGTACCCAGATATTAGGCTCTTTTTATTACTACACCGGGGGGGGGACGGTGGCAGGGAAAAGCAGTTGTTTTATTTTTCTCCTTATTTCTGGTACTTACATGTATTTGAGCCTCCCAGCTACCTTGCAGGATTGGACGTGATAAAGAAAAATAATGGATTTATCCTTTTCCTTTTTCTTGGTGGGTAGTAGTTAAAAATATATTTATTTTTTCGTTCCTTACATACTCCCTCACCCCTCGGTACTAAAAAAAAATGTCATTTTTGATAGCAACACGGCCTCCAAAACATAATATTGACTTCTTCTTTTGCTAAAATTATTTACCAAAAATTCATATATATATATATATGGAAGTATTTTTGAAGACAAATCTATTTATATGGTTTTTATATTTTTAAACTTACCAACTTAAAGTTATTCATGATTTATATTTCTAATTTTGACATAAATCTTGTCCAAAATAACTTTCTTTTCGAATACGAATGAGTATATAATAATGGTAGAGGTATAGGTTATTTTGTAGAAAATTAAATAGTTCCAATGGTCACGGATCTATAGTCTTTTGATTTGGTGGCTCAATGTTTGTAAGAATTTCCTGTATTTACCTTTGTCTGACACGCCTTGTAAGAGTTATTGTGAAGGAGTTGGGGCCTCTTATTAGTAAAAGATAAGATAAGATGACCATCATGGATATAATTAAGTTGTTGTTCTAAGCTCCTTGACATATCGCCATTAAATCTTGGAAATTATTTTTTGATCTTTTACTTTTGTCAGTGGCCATTATCGACATAATTGCCACTACAACTTTGAAATTATTTGATTGTATTTGTTGGGCCTTTGAAAAGGAGGTGGTAACATTATTGTTATGCATATTAATTAGAAGCATCCGACATCAAACCAAAAGACCGCGATCCATAACCATTAGATCTTCCTTACAAAATTATCTACCTCTGTCATTATACTAAATCAAATCTATTTTCTAAACAAAAGGAAAAACTTTGGCTGTACATGAAAAATCCTGATCCGCATACCAAATGTTTGTTTATAGTTGGTTAATATAGAATATTATATTGGCCTATCAATCACGCTGACTTGGTTGAATCATATATCTTGTTGGTTGGCATGATGTTCTTATACGTAGCTTTTGCTATGTATGATCAATAGATGCCACAATAATTAGATTGTTAATCAGGCATTGTTTGCATGTAGAATTGAAGAAAAGGAGGAACGAATTGGTGCCTCATTAACGTCATTGGCCCACATGTTGCTCGATTACCTTAAGTCAGTTGGTGCCTCATTATTGTACAGCCAAAGGAACCAATTGGTGCCTCATTATTGTTATGTTTTTTTTTTTGTTGTTGCGTTGGCAAGCAGCCGTTGGCTAGCTTGTCTTCTCATTTAAATATGGGAAGAAACGTTACTAGAGGAAGACTGATTAGTTAGCGTTGTCATAGGAACTATATATGGACATCGGTATATAGGCGTATATAGCAGTATCTGATTTTTTTTAATTAATACAGAGTAACTAATTGTTACGTGATGGATACTGGTAGGCTTCACGTGATATTTTAATATTATATTAACCAACTGCGGACGTCGCCGTTCTTTGAACGGGCGAAAGTTTACTTTTCCCGTGAATTAAAAAAAGATTTAGCCTATTTTTTTATTTATATAATAGCAATGGTGGGTAATTTTCTATAAAAGATAGGTTCAATGGTCATAGGTGGCTAGTCTTTTTTTATTTGATGGATGTTTTTGATTAACGTGAGAATTTCTAGTATTTATCTTTTTTTTTTTTAGCGTCTGGTGAGGATTAATGTGGAGCCTTCATTGAAACCTCTAATTAGTAATAGTAAGATAGTAACTAATTAATAAGAGCGCAGTCTATGACCTAGAATCCGTATAGGTATATAATTAAAACTAAAGTTTGAACTTAACCTCTGCCATTTTACTTGTGCTACGTAGTGGTCATGAAAGGGGTTATCTTTAGTTTTCTGCTAAAATCCGTGAGGTGTCGTTAAGCCAATATGTTCATTGTATCTCGGTATATAGTAGTGGACTTGAAGGATTAGTTAGACCGTTGTTGTACCTAAGTTGTGAGAATGGTGTGGGCGCACCGCCTTAATTGTTTGTGGTTCTTTAGGCTCAGTTTCTAAAAAACTGGAACAACATTTTTTTTACTGTTTTTCTCCTCCGGGTTGAAACCCCCCCTTCCCTGACTCATTTCATCTTCTCTTCGTAGTTGCAGGTGCAGCCACTTCATACACCAACCAGGGATAAAAAAATAGAAGAAAGAAATCTAGATGATATCACTAGCTTATTTCGTATGGCCAATTCATGCTTCCCAAAATATTCCACCATTATGGGGCGCGATAATGAAGTTGATCGACTTTCCAGAATGATTTCTGACCGATCTCCTGTGGTTGTCGTATGGGGCCCTCCTGGTGTCGGGAAAACTGCTCTCGTTAAAAATGTATATTCCCAGTTCGTGCTTAAATATCGGTCAACTACTGATAGTTGGCGGCCATTAGACCGGTTCGGCTGGGTTCAAGTGTCCAACCCATTCGATTTGATGAGCTTCTGTCGGAGCCTGCTTTCGGTTCTGCGCCCAGAAGCAACTCAGTCCCTAGATCCTATTCGGGACTGTTCAAACCTTGTGTGGAATCACAGATGCCTTGTCGTTATTGATGGCTTGCGGTCCATGGAGAACTTCAACGAATTGATGGGTGCAGCTATGGGTGCCAAGTTGATATATGGATGCGATTGCATCGTTCTCATTACTAGGGAAAAAAGTGTAGCCACATCTATGGCGTCAGTACTACCAGAGGTTGCTCTGTTCGAAGTCAAACCTTTAGATGGACCGAGTGCTGAGAAGCTCTTCACACAGGTTAGTTTAATTTCTAGCCGCATCCGCCTTTACTTTTAGCTGGAAAATTTCTGTACCGTTTGAGATACACATCTGTTTTACCACAACTACTGTTTCCTAGTTATCAATTACTAGCGTTATCATGATCAACCCTGCCCACCGTTTCCATCGTTTTTCCTCTAACATAAGGAACAATACGATTTTACTTGTTTCATGACAAAATATTCCCAAGTATTGTTTTAAAAGAAATCTCCATGATTGTTGATAACGCTAGTAATTTACTTGTTTCATGACAAAATATTCCCAAGTATGCAAGTATTCGTGATCTGTACAACGAGACAACATTTATCTTCTCTTTTAAGTATTTTTTAATAAGTATGAATATAGTAATAGAATTTGATAAATTGCAAACATATTTGATTATTTAAGCATTTTTCTAGAATAACATATGTGAATTAAATAAGATATTTAAGTGTTAACAACTTAAGTGCAAATTGAATGGGTGTATTATTATCTATCATAATGGAAGAGTTGGTAATTTATTAGATATAGTTCAGAGTTACTTTGCATTATGTTTCATAATTACATAATTGGATACATTTTAGATACAAATTTAGGAGTTAATTTAAATCATGGTCCGTAGAGGCATAATTGGGTAATTTGGATGTAGATTCCGTGGATTACTTTATGTTCATAGGGTGGGAAACCTTTTAGAAAACGGAATAAATGTGATGACTATTATTATTTATCAATGATTATTTTTAGATAAGGATTTATCAATGATTATTAGAGTGTTTTTCAAGCTCATCCATGATAATTAACATGAGATTTCTCTCCATTGGAGCTTCCAATCAGTAGTATAGAACACGATATGATATGATGTGGTTCTTTGTGTGGCCAGAGGGGTTACTTTATTATGCATGTGTAGTGTAAGGTTGAAAGTTGGAACAGTTGAGCTAATTATTATATAGTACGGTTGCTAGTATAATTACTCGTACGTGTCGAGTAATGTTTTTTTAATGATGAAAAGTGTATGTACACCAGGTATATGGACGAGAACGCCGACAAAAATTCTCCATAGAACGCCGACAAGATTCCTCCATCAGCAAAGATGATTTGTCTTACGTGGCGGACAAATGCTGTGGTCTTCCCATAGTAATACATGCTGTAGCTGATTACCTGAGCAGGTTACCAGATGATGATAAAGTAAAGCAGTTCATGGCAGCTGTGAAGGATGGAAAGTTTATCCATGAATTGGCAACAAAGAGAGAGTTTGTTGGCTTAAAGGGTCTACTGGCTTGGGTGGATTCAGAATTGCTGAAAGCTTGTTCTGAGTCCCTGAAGTTACTTATCATGTACATGTTACATTTCTGTCAAGAAAGTGTCGTCGTTCGGCGGAAACGTTTGGTGTGGCGGTGGATTGCCGAGGGGTACATTAAGAACACTGGCATCTGTGACATGGTGACCGCAGCGGAGCAGCGCGTCCGAGAGCTTCAAGACCTTACAATGATGATGATGCAAGTGCCACCAGGACAAGGGCCAGCTGGGGGAAGGCACCGCCACGGCTATCAACTTGGTTTCTCTGGCCAGGTCCTAATGTCAGGAGCAGCTAAAGACCCACTATTCCTTCCTCTGGAAGTCTCTGCACTGACGGAAGGGAATAAGCAGGGCAGCCTGACCAGCAGCACTGGACGGCATCTTAGAATCGATGTCAAGTGGGAAAGAGATGAATTTGTGTTCCGTAGCTTGGACTTGTCGCGGCTTCGGTCTTTGACTGTCTGTGGGAGATGGGAGCCATTCTTTATCAGCGATGACAGTATGAGGGTGCTCCGGGTGCTCGATCTGGAGGGCACACAAGGTATAAAAAGTGATCACCTCCAGGATATACACAAGCAGCTCCCTCGCCTCAGGTTCCTCTCCCTGAGAGGATGCACAGATATTGAGCGCCTGCCAGATTCAATAGGAAAACTCAGGCAACTCCAGACTTTGGACATAAAAAGAACCAAGATAACCAGGCTTCCAGATAGCATCCTCAAGCTACGGAACCTGCAGTGCCTTCGTGCTGGTCATACCGTGGAAGAACAGAGGGTGGAAGATTATTCATGCACACCATGGTGGAGGAGGATCAACAGGCTGCGCGGTTTGACATCCAGTCCAGGTGTCACTATGCCTAGAGGTATGATGAGTCAACTGACGGCCTTGCACACACTGGGTATTGTCAACGTCGTCAGTACTGCAGGCCTGGAGCTGGCCACTCTAAAACATCTCAAACAATTGCGCAAGCTTGAATTGTACGGCATCAACTCGTGCAATGTGCGGGGGTTGAGGCATCTCCGCTGTAGTTTGGAATCCCTTTCACTGGGGTTCACCAACAACTGCGGGGATGATGCAGCAAGCAGCAGCAGCATCAAAGTCGGCCTCTCCGGCTTTGCGAGCAGACAGAGATTTCGTCTTAAGCTGTATGGGCATGCACCAGCGATTCTGGAAGTGTTACCAGGGGTAACGGATTTGACCTTAGGGAAACTATGCCTCGATGTCCACACAGGTAGCAACCTCATGTTTGGTGTTTTCCCCAAGCTGGAGGTCCTTGAGATTACTAGCTGCTTGCATGGCGACGCGGCGCCGTTGCAGGTAGAGTTTGCCCGAGGAGAACAGGACAACGAGAATCTTAAGGTGCTCAAGCTTGTCGGATCACTGAAGATTCCTAAGGGTCTAAAGTACCTGCCCTCCCTCAAGGAACTCTGCATTAAAGGAGGTCTATCCGAAGAAATGAGAAAGGAACTTGAGAGCCATCCGAACCGTCGTGGTATAACTGTAACTGATTCTTCGAGTTCGCAATAGATTTGGATGTAATTTTTATTTTAAATAACAGGTTAGATAGAGGCAATAGCCCCCACCGATTTACTGAATGTCGAGACCTACTAATGGATGAACTCCACATTTGGATGTAATTTTTTTTATTTTAAATATCAGGATAGATTGAGGCAGGCAACCTGTTCACAATCGATCTATGTGCGCGATGTAACATTTGTTTTGTGATCCCTAATAAAGATCTAACATCCAAATGACAAGTTTGTTTTTTGGTTTTGACACAAGGCAGAGAGAGCTAATAATGTGATCCTATGTTTATTTTCTTCTTGTAACGCGTCGTCTTTCATTCATTGTAGTATACGTGTACACAAACGATTGCCAATAATCATTCGTTGGGTATGGTAGTTGTTCAACTGCATGTGGATGCTGGACGGCAGCCTCTTGGCGTACCATGTGAGCAAAATGACCAAAGATAATTTTCTCTAAAAATGAACAAAGACACTCTCTCTCTCTCTCTCTCTCTATATATATATATAAGAAGAAGAAGAAGAAGAAGAAGAAGACAGTCTTGTACGCGTGAAGGAAATTATTCATCAAAATCCAATTTTACGTGCCTTCAAAACAAGAAACAACAATTACTCCATCAACGCGACTGATCCGATCCGATATAAACATGGGCAGATTTCTTCATCCGTCCACCATTTATTTCAAGCAAAAAAAAAAAAAAAAAAACACGTAGAGCATGCTCATCGGCGCAACTTGTCAGGGCAGAGTTTCAATATCCTTGGCTTATCCAATGGATATAATGGGCCGAGGCAAGTCCAGCTCGAATCCTTCACCCGTTCAATGGCCCAATGAATAGCCCATGACAAAACTGGCTCCATCTTCTTCCCCAGACTCACATTCTCTCACCTCACGTCCGTCCACCGGCTGCTGCCCCGTGCGCCCTCCCCCGCACGCCTCTCGCTCGATGCCGGCGCCCCCGCTGTATGCGTGCTTGCCGCGCTTCGTGCCCGCCCGCTCTCCTTCTTGCCGGAAACATGCCATCAATTCAGGATTGGGCGTCCCTCGCCGCAGATCTGGTGGAGCGCATCGGGTGGCTAGTGCTGGCCGGCGACCCTGCAGGACTACTTCGGTCCCGTGCCGTCTGCTCGCACTGGGCGCGAGCACCGTCCGCCCCCTCACATCCTCGACCCGCGATTCCACCAGCGCCGGATGATGCTCCCCGAGGGCCACGGCCTCTACCCCGGGCACCCCGACCTCCGCGGATTTGTGCGCTTCTTAAACCTGTCCACCGGCGCCCTCGTCCGTGCCCACCTCCCGCTCCTGGATGACCACATCATACTCAACTCGGTCGACGGCCTCCTACTCCTGCACCGCGACCATGACACCGTCGTGGCCTCCTCCACCACCCCTTGTTGGCATTTCTAACGTCATTCCTAAAAATAGAGATAAACCCTACCTCTAGCAATAGCGCCAAAAATGTTCGGTATTAAATTAACTTGTCATTAGCAACTAGCCACCTATTTATCACTATCATTCCTAAGCATGAATTAAGTTGTCATTCTTAATCATATTGCTTAAGAAATAACTATAAAATTACATGTATTAAATATGACTAGGCAGAAATAAAAGATATGAATATAAAGATAAGAATATAAACTAACTGGGTTCTGCAAGCGGACAGATAATTATACCGTTGTAGCATTTTACCTAGAGAAGTCTATCAGGTTGTCGATTTATATTTATACCACTGGGAAGGTCTATATGTAGGACTTATAAACTATAACTTATACTATTGATGTGAAAGGCAAACCATAAGTAGAATCCTACTCATAACAGGGATAAGTCACGTGATAAAAGATATATATGATAAATAATAATAATGATCAGTCATCATAAATAGATAAACATCAGAGCTTTTCTAGTCATAACAATAGCTAGCCAATGGATAAACTCAGGAATAAATATTAAGGTAATTCTATAACTACATCAATGGATAACTCTAATTAGTGCAACTACATCTAGCAATCATTGTTAAATTAACCCTATATCATTATCACATGTAAAGAGCCATCAACTAATGAGGGTATTAAGACACAAAGGTCGCCTCCTTCGCGACCGCGCCCATGCTAGTCCTACGTACGGAGGGTGGACTACAGAGGAACCAACGCAGCTTGTCACTGCGCGGACTACCACACGTCCCGGCACGTCGGGGTGCACTCGCAGATAAACAAGATATCTAGACACCACGTCTACATATTGTCTACCATCTACCCAAATGTCGTTTGGGTAAACGCTATACTGAGCAATTACATGAATTCAATAAGATCAAACCAACTATCCTAGATATATAATCAAAGTAGACAATGACTCATTGCAATTAAGAATATATAAGAGATTAAGAACAATGTTGCCCGAATCATAATGAATACAATAAGAGCAAAGTACTAGAACTATACCGAACTCCGCGCTCAGCACGCACGCCGGGGGACTCCGGATCTCGGCCGAAGAACTAGAACTTTTCTACTTCTAATCTAACTAGGCTAAAGCTATGAATTAGAGAGGCTCGATGAACTAGAGAAGGCTCTTGATGGCTGGATCTCCAAATGACTTGATGCCTTTAGGGAGGGGGTCTACCCCTTTATTTATAGCCCTTGGGGATCGGCGTGCGCCGCAGATCAAACCGACGTAACCAAGGGCCAAGATGACTCCTCGTAGGCGGTGGAGGAAGCTTCCGGAAGGGGGGTCGAAACCCTAGAGTTGGGGCACCGGCCGGTGCCATGGTGGGGCCGGCCGGCCCCACCTGGCACCCCCTCGGGCCCCGGTTGCTTCCGGTGTCTTCTAGATGGTTCCTGAGCCCAATCGTGATATTTCCGTGGCGGATAAGTTTTCGTGCTAAATATGCACTAGAATCCCTCTTTTTCAGCTTTTCTAAAAATCACCCTGGAAAATACAGAATATGCAAAACTCGTGGAAATTGTCAGATAAAACCCTAGACTAGTGTGTTTTCTTGTTTTTCTTCGGGTAAAAAGCCCTAGTAAAAGTTGACGCTAACTAGTGTCAATAATACCCCCAAGCTTTACCTTTTGCCAGTCCCTTGGCAAACAAACTAAGCCTAGTTGTTATTGCATTTGGATCGGGGAGTTGATACCTTCCGGTACACATGTTTTCAAACGAAAATTTCCTTTGGATCAAACAATGTATGCTCTAACATTCAAACTTACTCATTTTACCTGTAATATGGGGCTTCACAGTTTTTGCACAAGTCTTGAGCAATCGAAAGATAGAACAATGCAGCTAAGTACTATATCTCAAATTCTTTGCAATACCAATATTCTGGAGTTTTTCATAAGTTTTCAGAATAAAACTCAGAGCTTAATTGTATGACACCCTCAAGTCTCTTAATGTATGTGGTATTTGTGGTTCTCTCTTGAGGTATTAATGTTGTTATGCTTCCTATAGCTAAAGGTATATATGGTGGAGCTAATAGGAGTGGCAATAACAAGGATAGGTATACTTGCAATACATGTATTGTAAAGTCAACTAATGGATCCACAGAGAATCTAGGCATACAATCAAACCAAGACGTGCATGTGTATAAAATATGGTGGCTAGGTGAATATGTGTTATTTATGGCTAATTTCTAATTCTAGGGTTGCTCTTTGAAAATAACTCTCTATTTGAAATTTTTCTCAGGAAAGTCATAGGCTATCTTTATTATTTCTTTTTATTTAGGGAGGCGGGCATCTAGTACCCATTGTTTTAATTGCTTGGGACACTTGTCCATCTTTTACTCTCCTTTTCTTTCTTTCTTTTTCTTTCTTTCTTTTGCATAGCCACATGCATCCTTTGAACATAAAAAATGAATCGAGAGATATAATCGGGACTTAGAGCATTAAAAAAAAAGGGGGTTATCCCATAGGGTGAGTGTATATTTTTGTGTCCTCTTCCAGTGTAAGAGGTGAAAATTTTATGATGAACATGTATGAAAATATAGTGAATGATTGCAATTACCCCTAAAGTAGGAATAATACATATGTGGACTGGAGTGTGCAAGTGATTCTTGGTTTTAAAAGCATGACAAGACTCTCATAAGGTATACAACACAGGTTGACTAAACTCAATGCAAAGCAAGCAGCTTTAAATATGAAAAGATTTTTCTATCCTCTAAGATATTAATTTTGGTTTTGGTAGAAATTCACATTTGTCATACAAGAGCTCATCATGTAAATTTTTTTAGATTTTCAAAATAAACCTCCAGAACTTAGTAATGCTAGAAATAAGATAAATAGCAGCTCAACCTTTATGAATCATATCAATCAACTACCTAGACTTAGCGCAAGCTTATGCCTCCACAATTAAGGTTCAGAATAAATTCTCCAATTAAAACATCAATGCTTAGAACCTAGAAAATTTTAAGTTTGGCAAGTAGGTACTTAGTAAGCCATATACAGAGCAACTATTCATCATTTCTAAGACAAAATTTTAATGTTCATCGGTTTTTTAATTAACTCTAGCCTAGACTGACTCTAAACACACTCTAATATAATTAATACTAACTAAGATTTCTTTTTATTGGTTTTTAGATTTTCTTTAACTAAAGACTCATAAAAGACTCAACAGGCTTTGACCTTCATGTGCCCACATATTTTTGGTATTTTATGACTATATAAAGTAGACTCAAAAATCGCTTTAGGTGTAATCACCTGATAACTAGGGGATGCTCCTCCCCCAAGCTGGATGGTTGCAATACTTGGTATAGATGTCCTTTAGAGTGAGCTAACCAGTAGCGAATCTGGTGGGTGCCACTGATAGACTCTCTTCTTGCTATGATGTTATTCCTGCATAAATACTCTCCACAAAGAGAAACCAAAACTCGAGGCTTGAATTTGTTAATGGGTTAGCGGTCAGCCAAACAGTAATTGATCACCTTTATGAGCTAGCTTTATTGTTGTCTAATTTAAACAGGATTTCACTTTTCTCTTATTTTTGAATTTTCTATTTATGATGCAGGAATTTAAATATGAATGCTATATTTTTGTCATTTTTATTTTATGCCACCACAGCGGATGTTCCTTCGAAAAATACCATAGGGTGTCCACATGGGGCTTTGTGATGCCATGAGTAATACAGTAAATATTTTTGTTGTTTTTATATCTTTTAGTGTGTAAACAAAATTATGCTACTAAATAAATTGCAAATGCATTTAATGAGATAACTACCATTCTAACCTTATGGTTAGGGTATGAAATTTAAAGTCTACCGACAGGACCTAGATAGAGAAGAACACTTACTCGATGGGTTCATCGTCTGAGGTAACCTCAGTCAACTCCCCGTTTCGTGGTGATGTCGCACGTGCCTCCTTCCATCTCGTTTCTGTCTCTCTTGCTTCTAACCGTGCTGATAACTAGGGGATACCCTCCCCCAAGCTAGATGTTTGCTTATGGTTGATCGTTGAAGCTGAGTGGTCCTCACAAAGGAGCTCATGCTTATAAGAGCAAGTGTTGCCTAGAATACTTCAATCTCATCACCCAAGAAGTTACTTCCTTCACATAGGGGTCAGCTGTATATCGGAAAGGTGTACTTCAAGTGATGAAGATGAAGATTCTTAGGTAAGCTGGCTCTTGGAGTCATCCTGCAGAAAGCTCTCACAAAACACCAAAACTCGTGGAACGGTATTAAGATAAAATATTAATGATTAGCCATTTTTAGAGGATTGGGTGTTGTGGTCGTTTTAAATTTTTATGATAGCAGATATTGTAGCAGGATGCTCAATTAATATTTTTTAGATTTTATAGGTTTACATGCAGAAAGTACAAATGCATGATATATATTTTTATTTTATTGGCCACCACAAAGAGAACTCCTACAGTTTTTACACTACATAGGTTTCAAATAGGGCCTCGAGTTTTTAAGATGCATGAATACAGCCTAATGCATATCTATTTAATTTTGTTATTTCTATGCATTGCTAATATATAAGAGTAAACGTACTAAAGAGAAAATAAATCATATGATGCAAGAAAGTAAATATGGATAACTACCGATGTTACCTCACGGCGAGGGTTCGATATTTATAGTCTTTCGAGCTAGACTTCTCCTTGCAGTGATTCATTGAGTACTTTAAGTTGCTCTTGAGGGTAAAGATTGAGGTGGTGCCTCCACTAGTGGCTCATAATGGCGGTACCACCGTCTTTCTTTCTGTTGTAGGCATCTCAAGGCCAATCTTATGTGCTTCATTATTACTTAGTTGAAAACTTTCACTTATAAAATTTGGAGAATTGTTTCTCCGCACTTTAATTGAAGTGTGTTCTGCCTATAAAGACAAGGTAGAGTTCAAGTGCATGAGCTCTGGGTGGGGAAAACACCAACGAACCGAGAAATTTATTCATCTTCTAACCTTGGGCACAATAAGATTGATATTATTCATATTGTTCATTCCTATCATGGGTGAGAGGACCAAAAATATAAATATAACATTTAAACTTGTGGGATAAAGAGTAAAGCTACTTAACCACTAGAAAGACTGTTCATCTTTATAATGTATCAATAATAATAGACAAAGTATTTATAGCTTACTTGGTTAAGACTGAGATTAAGAGAATAGCACTATGAACAAACTCAGAGGACAAATCATGTTGAGTTTAATCAGGTCAATCAATTTAAGTTGTAACTCTAACATGGTTGTATTTTCATTTATTCCATACCAAGATCAAGAGGAAACTAATGACCACTTACCTTAAGATGTTACCTCCATTATTAGAGCATGATGAAGGGTAAATGAAGTTCAATGGTCTTCTTCTTTTTTCTTGTATCATGGGTTATTCATTAGCATGTTGTCTCGTATGTTGTTCTCCTTTCTCACTCTTCAGACCTTCTTGCTTCTCCCATTATGTCTTTTCTGCAAGGGGTTAGTAGACAACACATACCCGAAGGAATATACTATTTATCAAAGTACGGATAGTGTTTGCCTAAGAGTTAAAGATTAATTTGTGCTCGTATTTTCAATGATTCATCACTATTTCAAAATTCTCTTTTTTTCATCAAGGTTAAAGCAAGGATATTATTTTAAAGCATACTCTTAACCTTGAATTGATTCTATGAATAGTCTCCTGATATGATTTAAACCTTTTTTTTATATAGGAGGGGTTAGTCTACATGTACAACTAAATTCTTATAGAAGTATGCTTGATTTTCATAATGTTTAAATAATGTACTAAAACATACTTATAATAGAATAAAGAAGTTTTCAAGACTAAATGTATTTATTCACATAGAACCGAGAATATGTATGGTGAACCACATTAGCAGTTTTTATTATATATATAGCAAGTTATATTTGAGCATGGCATAGGGTAGAAATGACCAAGATAAATTAGTAACATGGTATGAGATATTAATTATAGTTACATGTTGCATGAGGCTTGGACAAACGTACCTCATGTCTTCATCCTTCTAAGTAAGTGGTGGTAAACTTACTTGAAAGAGGAGGGTTCGGGTTCATCTGTTGGTGAGAGCTTATGGTCTTGCTGAGCAAGGTCTTTCTTTTATTCTTCGCCTTTTCACCATTCAATGAAATTGAAAACTTCTTCTTCAATAGATTAAGATTGTTCTTTCTGGAAAATATTAATAGACATATACACGAGGGAATAGCAAGATTGAAATATGGGTTTTGTTGTCCATACTCTTCTTTTTTTTTATTATTATTTTTTTATGCTAATTAAGATAATATATGGTTTAAGATTATTTAGCATAAATTGTGTTTATCATGTTTTATGTTGTTGTTGCAATCTAGTATGGTTCGAGGTAAGGATAACTTGTAACAAAAGATAAATAAATATTAATACTCACAAGCGAGGACTTCTTGTGTAAAGTTATCATCTGCCTTGATTCATCTCATATGTGAATTCTTTTTGACTTGACTTACCCAGTTAAATTTGAGAATTCTCCTATAGGGGGTTAGTCCGACAAAATAACTAGTATCTACTAAAGTGTACTATCGGCTCAAGAATCAACATAGACTCATGTCCAATTTGAATCGGGAAAAGGATTTTAACCTAAGTACCTTGCTTAATTCAAAAACCTTTTAGAAGTAAAATCAAATCACCTTATGATTCAAAAATTAAACTAGACACCATGTCTATTTTAACTTAGAAAAATAGTCGATGCTCAATTTTAAAGGTGTATAAAAATACTTCTAAACCTAAGCATACTATAGCAAATACAAGTAGCATGAAAGTACTTGTAGAAGTTAATTCAAGTAGAGATAAAAAAGCATGATTATGGTGAGTTTTTTTAAGTTATTATTATTTGCAAGTTGGGATGGATATATAGAACTAAACATGTTATGGATGAAAAACTTTAATGAAATGGATGTTTAGATTGTAAAAAGTAAACATACAGTGGAATGTAAAAGATAACTACTCATCAAATTTAAAGTCCATGAGCAAGACTTTCTCACCTTTATTTAATCATACTTACCATGACTCACGTGATGGAATTTGTGAGTGATGCAATATCTATGTTCCCGTCACTTGAGATATGAAATAAAGTCCTGTGACGTCGACCTCTTTCTCTAACATTGGATTTGTTATGTTTATTTTGTGGGGGCATGCCGGAAGGTCGTAAACCGGTCGTTCATTACCCCGCATAACATATTAAAGTAGACAAACAAGGGTAATCCTGCTTGAGCGAGGGGTTAATGGTTATTTCGATCACATGCTTAATTATAAGTCTATCAATGTTCTTAATTGTCTAGCTACCTTCCCCGGCAACGGCGCCAAAAATGCTTGTTCGCATTTCTAACGTTATTCCTAAAAATAGAGATAAACCCTACCTCTAGCAATAGCGCCAAAAATGCTTGGTATTAAATTAACTTGTCGTTAGCAACTAGCCACCTATTTATCACTATCATTCCTAAGCATGAATTAAGTTGTCATCCTTAATTATATTGCTTAAGAAATAACTATAGAATTACATGTATTAAATATGACTAGACAGAAATAAAAGATATGAATATAAAGATAAGAATATAAACTAACCGGGGTTACGCAAGCGGCATGATAATTATACCGTTGTAGCATTTTACCTAGAAAAGTCTACCAGGGTTGTCGATTTATATTTATACCACTTGGGAAGGTCTATATGTAGGACTTATAAACTATAACTTATACTATTGATGTGAAAGGCAAACCATAACTAGAATCCTACTCATAACGAGAGATAAGTCACGTGATAAAAGATATATATGATAAATAATAATAATGATCAGTCATCATAAATAGATAAACATCGAGCTCTTCTAGTCATAACAATAGCTAGCCAATGGATAAACTCGGGGAATAAATACTAAGGTAATTCTATAACTACATCAATGAATAACTCTAATTAGTGCAACTACATCTAGCAATCATTGTTAAGTTAACCATATATCATTATCACATGTAAAGAGGCATCAACTAATGAGGGTATTAAGACACAAAGGTCACCTCCTTCGCGATCGTGCCCATGCTAGTCCTACGTGCGGAGGGGGTGGACTACGAGAGGAACCAACGCAATTTGTCACTGCGCGGACTACCACACGTCCCGGCACGTCGGGGTGCACTCGCGAGATAAACAAGATATCTAGACACCACGTCTATATATTGTCTACCATCTACCCAGCGGCCGTTTGGATAAACGCTATACGAGCAATTACATGAATTCAATAAGATCAAACCAACTATCCTAGACATATAATCAAAGTAGACAATGATCAAGGCAATTAAGAATATATAAGAGATTAAGAACAATGTTGCTGAATCATAATGAATACAATAAGAGTAAATTACTAGAACTATCTTGAACTCCGCGCTCCGCACAGGGCGTCGGGGGCTCGATCCCGGCGAAGAACTAGAACTCTTCTACTTCTAATCTAACTAGGCTAAAGCTATGAACTAGAGAGGCTCGATGAACTAGAGAAGGCTCTTGATGGCTGGATCTCCAAATGACTTGATGCCTTTAGGGAGGGGGTCTACCCCTTTATTTATAGCCCTGGGATCGGCGTGCGCCCTTGGATCAAACAGACGTAACCAATGGCCAAAATGACTCCTCGTAGGCGGTGGAGGAAGCTTCCAGAAGGGGGGCCGAAACCCTAGAGTTGGGGCGCCGGCCGGCCATGGTGGGGGGGCGGCCCGGCCCCACCGGCACCCCTCGGGCCCCGGTTGCTTCCGGTGTCTTCTAGATGGTTCCTGAGCCCAATCGTGATATTTTCGTGGCGGATAAGTTTTCATGCTAAATATGCACTAGAATCCCTCTTTTTCAGCTTTTCTGAAAATCACCATGGAAAATACAGAATATGCAAAATTCGTGGAAATTGTCAGATGAAACCCTAGACTAGTGTGTTTTTTTTGTTTTCCTTCGGGTAAAAAGCCCTAGTAAAAGTTGACGCTAACGAGTGTCAACGCCCCTTCACCAGCGAGATCGTCGATCTCCCGCCGCTGGCGTCCCTCCCGCCACAGGAGACCCGTCGATACTACACCTAGAGACTCAAGCGCAGCTTATTCATGAACCCTTGTGCCTCGGTTTCTGTCAGCTCCCGAGGCACCCTCACTGTCATGCTCGCCCTTCGTTTCCTGCACCGTGTGGCCTATGCCACCAGCGGTGACCAGCAGTGGACTCTCTCCGATTGGAAGCTCCGATCTTTTTTGTTACCCGTGGCTTCCAGAGGCAAAAGATCTACATGTTGCAGGTTCAGTACGCGAGTCAGAAGGGAGTACACATCTACAGGGTTGATCCACCGGTCACCACTGCCGCTGATGGATTTCCTCATTTCCCGTTGCCGATGAAGATTGCCGAATGCCCATTCGACAGGTTCAGAGTTATTTTCGGCCTAGTGGAGTGTGGCTCAGAGACATTGGTTGTTGCTTACAAGGATGAGTCTTGCATAGATCTGGCAGTATACAGACTCGCTGATCTTGTCATCAGATGGACGGATGGTTTGTGCCTATATCAAGCATTGAAAACTTTGCCTTGTTTCTAGGGGAACGTGTTCTCTTTGCGTTTCACTCCCACCAAACAAGGGGTTGAGTAAATGGCTGCCGTCTGTTTCACCAAGAGGGCGGAGAATCATCTGTTGTATAATGCTCAGTACGTAAAAGAGGTCCTCAATATGAAATGAAAATATCACAGTGCACACCTGATGGGCCCCGGTTGGCCGATGAGCCGGTGGTGGATGCAAATCGGGCCCGTCAACAAACCAAACAGGCCCTGCCAGCAAGGGAGACATGTTTGGTTACTGGAGCCTCCGGATGGAGTTTGTAACTCTTATACTTTGAATGAATAAAATCAGAGCTCCCCTCAAAAAAAAAAAAGCAAATGCAAAGAAAACGGAATGGCGGTGACACCGGCAGTGCTTTGCGTCTTCTTTGGTGCGCATGCAAGAGAGAGAAGAGAAGAGGCTCCATTTTTCCCATACAAAAACGACGAAACGTAACGGTAGGAACACGCTACTGTGCTGTGCGGTGCTCCCGTTGGGAGTTCATCGACGACAGGTGAGGGAGAAGACAATCCTGGACTGGACATGGTCATGCACGCACTCCGATCCGACCAAGGAGGAAGAAGGCTTCTTTCTTTCGTAGTATAGGGACTAGGGAGTGTAATTAGCTTCTCATTACGGCCTTCTTTTAGCACGTCTTTACAAGCGTAAATAAGTACTCCCTCCAGACCTTTTTGTTAGGCGTGAACAGCCAAATCCCAGACACCAAGGAAGAGAGTAATCACGTATACAGCTTGTGGCTTGCTCCGGCGGAGCCATCCCTCGCTTGCTCCGGCGGCTCATCACCAGCAGCAACAAACGGATTTCAGATCTTGAATCACAGGTTCCAGAAAAGAGCAACTGGGAAGAGTGATGGGAAGAGGAAAAATGAGAAGAGGAACGGACCTTGGTTTCGCGGGTTCTTGAAATAAATCGAAGACTCTGGCGGGGAGCTACTAGATTGTTGAATGATTTTCACGAGCAATGGTGCTGGATCTACTTTGACTCTATACCTCTGCACAAAAGCTTAAGGTTGATTTACATCGATATCAGGTAGTTACCCATGTTGTTTATTGATTTATTAACCGGTGGTCGCAGGTTCACAGATCGATCAAGAAGTGGGTCCCCTTGGCCATGTTATTTACTCCCTCCGTCTCAAAAGGATGACGTTTTGGGTGTTCGTGCTACAAGTTTGACTCGATTTGCAGAAAATACGTATAATATTTATATCTCTAAATAAATTTGTTAAAAAACTAGATCTGAAGATCTTTCGGACAATACTAATTATGATACTAATCGATGATATTTACTATTTATAAAAATTGTCGGCATTCGTTTCTCGGGAAGCAAGAACGACATACTTTTTGGGACAGAGGGAGTATTGATGTAGCACGAAGTTTTATTTTCTGATGTTTTTTGGGTGTATGTGTTGACACGAAATGCGATGCACTGTGCCTCACACACAGCAAGCCGAAAAGCGTGGCTTCAATCGGACAGCCGCACGGTTTGGAAATTCGGAAGCGTGCCAGTCAGTTTGACCTGAAAGCTGACAAGGGATAAAAGATTGTTAAATACAAAATCGGAACGTGCCGGATAAGACCGCATAGCCCCGTATATACGGCCCTGAAGCCACTTACGACGACATACAACTATAGAAGCTGTCTGCCAATCATGCATATGATTCATTCGGCTAATATGAAGACGAAACACGTGGAACATTTGATTGCCGAACGCGCATGCATAAGAAGACATGTTTGAACAAGTAAAAGTTGATCATGAATTGAAAGCATAACCAAGCTCGGCAATCCAAATTTATTCGGGGTCCATGAAGAAGGAACAAACAAACTATCACGAAGAAACCCATCAAGAACTTGCATCTGCCGCACGACACCCGGTCCTATCAAGATTCAAACGCTTCTGACGTGCAAGAACCCGCAAACATGTGACAATCTAGATTGATCTTATTCGGCTATATAGGCATATGATCTACCTTTCATGGTGACATGATATGTACGTCAAAGAGCAAATAGATCTATGAAAATAAAGTGCCGAAAACAACCAATCTAGGTTGGGCAAAAGAGTGTTACAAATAAATAAAGCATTAAACACATGCAACACATGATAACTTAATGAATCTACTAGATTTTGCCAAAATCTAATAGAGCCGATAACTATCTTGCTTCGCTAAGCTATCAAGCGGACGTCTGCCGCCGCGCCATCTAGTCGAGATAAACAAAGCATAAGCAAAGACTTCTTGATCGTCAAGCGGCGCTTTGCCGCCGCACGGCCATCCAATCGAGACAAACAAGACTACTTGCATCAATATCTAAATCCACCGCATGATACTAGACATGATAGCAAGGTTGCCGAACTTACGGAGGTCGACGGATCGATGGCTCCTCGAAGAACTTCGACGACACGACAAAAGGACTCGAAACTTGGCACGGGGCCGATTGTGTTGATTTGATTGTGAATCCCCTTTACAATGGTCGAGGGTTTATATTTATACCCCGGACATAACATGAGTCCTAAGATATTACGATTACACAATTCATTAAAGGTAACTCAAAAGCATGGTGATTCTCCGGCTATAGCCTTCCTCGAGTCCTTGATCATCACGCTCTTCTCCTTCTATTCGGCTTCCTGCTTGCCACCTTTTGCTTCCCGAATGGAGCCACCGCCTTTAAAGATAGCCGACCGCACGAATGCTTGCCGAACCGTCCAGAGTTAGCCGTACGAATACTTGCCGAATAGTTCAAGGTTAACCAACCGCACGAGCGTTGCCGAATGCGCCGATCTCTTCCCTTTTTTTCGAGCTTTGCCGAACGGGCCCACTGTCATCTTTCCTCGCTCTTACCAAAATCCAAGTGTTAACACATGCCCCCTCAATTTCGGGATAAAAGTGAGTTTTATTCGAAATTGACCATAAACTCTTTTCTCATCTAGGTCAACACTGTTCAAATCTGCAGTCGCCACCCGAAATCCGAATTCTCCGTTCTAGATTCAAACCCACTTTTAGTACTCAATGGCGACCCAGGATGGAGTTCCAGAGGTAATTTCTCGCTTCTTTTATGTATTCGGCAATTTCCTCATTGATCCTTCGCTTTTTCTGATTCACTTCTTTTGGTTGCGTCACTCTGAAGGAATACAAGGATGAGACTTTGATCCCCTACGCTGCGAACCCTGATTCATATTTCTTGGGGCCGATGGGAGATCCTAACCCGATTGAATTCATTGAGAAGGAAACTCTGAGGATCTCTTTCAAATCTGGAATCACCCCGCCGAATCAGTGGCCGAACACCTTCAAGACTTGGCCATTTCCTCCAATTGCGGATGGCGAAATTGGTACCGGAGGATGCTTTGGAGAAAAGCAAAGATCCACCGGGAGTCCCAAGACATTCAAAGATTGCCTGGAGTTATCCCCGCCGAGACACCCCTAACGACTTCGCTTCGATAGCAGCCCACCCACTTCTGGTCTGATGTCGCTAATGCCTTCATCTTTGGTCATGGCCCAATGTCTTTTACTTTGGCTGATATTTTCATGATGACCGGCCTAAATGTGACAAAGACCGGTGTACCCTTCCAAGTACAAGGATAGCAAAGAACCAAAAGGCGGTTAAGTCCGGAGGTGGATGGATGAAGTACATCAATACTTACAAATCATCCGGTATCGTACTTGACAAAGAATACAAGGCTTTCCCCGAACATGTGGTCGTGCAGATTCATCTTTTGTGGAAAATCAAATGAGCCGACTCAATTACATGGTAATGGTCAAGAGTTGGTGCAGCTGCAGCACCCCGATTCCCTTGGACAAGTATTTCTTAGGGGTTGTCTATCACATGATGCACAAGACCGCTGTTCAAATGCGTCAACATAGGGAAATACATTGTGTGAATGGTCCTTGGTGGTTTATCCAGATGTGGCTGCAGTTGTACATGCATCAAATAGTGTCTGTAGATCTCCATAACTTGGGTTTCCCTTCAGTTAATCATGCTGAAGATGACACAAGAAAAAGAAAAGGCCTGCCAACATATAGAGAAGCAGCATCCTCTGTCAGCATTGACATAGACATTGGTCACCTCTTCAAGATGTTCTTCAAAGGTTTTGAGAATGTACTGCTCTCTTATAGGAAAAATGAGAATTTGACTCTTCCCCGCAAGTTTAGTTATGAGTTTGGGTGCTCAGACCAAGTATCCATAGAGGTTTTCAACTTCTTTATCAAGCCTTGCACTTTACCAAAGAGTTCCACCATAGAAGGTTACTTTGCCCCCACTTATGAATTTTATAACCCAAACATGGTGGCCGACAGCTAGGATGTGGACGGTTGCCCCCAAGGCTGTTCTTCTCTAGGATCATAAAGCCCAGGGGAAGAGATAAAAGATGATATAGAGGCCAAAAAGTTTTTGAACTTGGATGGGACTTGCCAACATATGCACCTTCCCCACTCGGATTGATACATGCTTTGCCCATCCCTTGTTTGCTTCCCCGGTGGCGAGAATGGCGTGCCCACATCTTTAATATACCAATGCATCCTTTATGCCAAGATTTGCGTGGCTCAATTTGCTTCCGACGGTGAGGTAACTTTCTTGTACCTATATTTTCTCACCATTGGATTCATTCTTGATTTTAACACTTTGTCATTCACAGGGATATTGAGCCTACTCCTCCTTCTCGAGTAGCTCAAGTATTACCAAAGTCGGGCCTATTCCTGCTTTGGGATATAATGCCCCTACTTTGGCAGCTTTCATGAAAACCCCAGCAGTTTTGGGTTCAGCACTTCCAAGAAGAGAGAGCAAGAGGAAAGCCACTGCTGAATCAAGCAAGGATGTCACTGTGCCCAGAGAACAAGATCCAAGAAAGCTAAACTGCGTCTCCCAAGGTACACCCTTGTCAGTTTTTTGTTTAGGCAATAATTTTGTACTCACTTCCTCTGCCTGCAGCCACAGGTTAAACTTTCAAGATCGGCCAATACTTCAACAACCATTGAGATCCCTCCTCAGGCCTCTGCTGGAGATGCATAAATCCAAGAAACCACTGGCTATACTGGTATTATTATCCCAGTTGATCGTTTCCTTTCTTTGTACTAGATGCACTGAATAGTCCTCACATTCTGCTACTTCTACATTTTAGAAACAGATCAATTCTTGGACAGGACAGTAGAAGAATCCTCTTCTCATCAGGTTTCTAGCTCATCATCCCTGGGCATCCAATCAAATCCTCAACCAAGCCGGAGTAGGATTCAACCTGAAGAAGACTCTATTCAAAAGGTAATACTTCACTTCATTGGTTTCTTTAACAATTTTGACCAATCGGCTAATGATTTTTCCTTCCTTTAAGGATGAGGCTAAGCCGACTGTCAGCTACTCTTTCATAGTTGAAGAGTACATCAATGAGGGAGGCGAAGAAGCTATATCTCAGCAGAGGTTATCAGCAGAGAACCAGTCTCGGCTTAAGGAGATAGCTCTCTTGCTAACCAAGGACATCAACATTCTGGTCCAAGATGTAGATCAGATAAGGGACCTGGTTGAACTCATTGACTAAGAAATCCCTCCAACTCTCAGGGTTTCCTTAGAATCTGCAACTCATCTTGATGACCATCTTGGTAAGGTCAGGAGGGCAAACAAAAAAACATGGCCTCTAGAGCTGCTCTCGCAGAGTGACAATCGATGAAGAAGCAACAAGCCGAGAGCTGCATTCCGAGATTCAGGCCGCTAAACAATCTTTGTCAACTTTGGAGCCTGAAATCAAAGCTATGGAGGAAGAAAAGGCCAGCCGAAGCTCAATTGGTTCAGTTAAATGCCAACATCCAGTCCCACAAAGATAGAATTGCTAATCTGCCAAGCTCCATAGATGCAGCCAAAACAAAGATAGCATCTGTCATCAAGGAGAATCAGCAGATCAAAACCAGGCTTACCAAAATCTAAAGCTCTGAAGATGACGACAAGAAGGTGCTAGAGGAAGTTAGCCGAATTAGGAACGATGCTATGGATGCAATCAAATTGTTCCTAGGCGAGTGAAGCACCGGCTTTATAATGTACTCATATGTATCATACTATATTCCTGAGCAATTGCATTCCTTGTTATGTTTTGCCCTTTTAATCTCTGCCTGATTGATGACATAGCCGAATACCCCGAGCTTCCCGATTAGGAGGATAGCAGACCGCCTCAGGTTTCCCGATTAAGAGAATGGCCGATCCCTTTTGAACCGTCGTTTTTGATTTAGCCGAGCCTGGCCCAAATCCCCGTAACGCCCAAAAGGAGTAAACCCTACTTAAATCGCTTGGGATACCCCGAAGTATACGCCACGATCTCCACTTTGGATTATAAATAAAGCCCTTCCTCGGCCTTCACTGTTACCTCCGACTAGTATACTCATCGCCGTCTCTTCATCTCTCTGCCTCATCCAACCCTAAGAAGAGGATCAATCCTTTAGAGCGCCAATGTCGAGCGGCGGCGATGATCGCGGCAAGCGTCCTACTGAGGGAGAGGTAGAGGGAAGTCGAGCACCGCGCCGTCAGCGCCACGGGTGAGAATCAATCAGTGGCTTCTTTGCGGTTCATGCTTCATGTTCATCTTCCCTAACCTTGGTTTTCTTCATCTGCTTAGGGCGAGGGTTATCACTGGCCAGCACCACCTCCTCCCTCCGATGGTGGTGACTCAACCGGGCACCTTGGACCAGCCGGTCCCTGTCTCTGGCTCCTCGAGTTCGTCGAGCTCTTCCGAGTCCGACAACTCATACAACGCCAACCCTTGGTGTCCGACGGAATCAGAGGGTGAGGACCCTCTGTACATTCACGAGGAGGCGCTCCGGTTCTGCAAGGAGAGGGATGAGGCCCGGAACGAGCTGGGCGATGCCTCCAAGCGCATCAGCATTGCGCAAGCCGAATGGGAGGATCGGCGCAAAAGCCTCTCTGCGACGCCATCACCGGTTCGGCATCCTCACATAGATTTCTTTTCTCTCAATCCTCTTCGTGTGCTTGACTTGCTTTTCTTGTTCAGCACTGCGAGAATGAGCGTCTCAAGGCAGCGGCGAACGGGTGGCCGACAAGGTGAACGCCCGGGGGAGACTATCGAGGCACGCCTTTGGATGCTTTGTGGGACGGCCGTGTTGATCGAGCCGTCATCCAAGGTGTGCACCTTGGCGCATCTCTCGGCTTTGGGCGGCGAGTCTTCCCAGCACCGGCGAAGACTACTCTGTCCAAGCCGTGGGCTTTGCTGGCGGCCCTCCTCATGAGATTGAGGACGTTAACGGCGCTGGAGCAAAGATGAAGATCATCTTCTTTGCCCTCGCCGAATCCACCAATCCTCGATCCGTCTGAATAAGTTATTCCGTAGTTTGTAATTAGGGATTGAATATAAATAATCAAATTACTTTACGAAGATGCGTTTGTTCACGATTTTTGTGTTGGATGCCGAATAGTTGTCTTCAGCATTTTTCTCAATAAAAATAACTCTGAAATGATGTTTCTCGAATGTAATGATGTCATTTTAGCCGAGTAGATCTTAGTCTTGCGTTGCAATCGATTTGACGTGTCATTGAGTATTGTCATTCAACGCTTCACTTTCTCTTCTTCCGATAAACCAACCAAATCGAAATGCCCAAGTCAATTCCAAACCATTCGGCTATATTTTGTACTAAAGGCGATACAAACTGTATCGGCTATTTGCCGATTTCACAATTTTTCGGCTAAAGGCGATGTTGTTTCATCGGCCGCTTAACTTCAAACTCCTTTTATGAACCAACCTCAACACTTTGGGGTAATATTTTTTAAGATATCGTCCATTGATAGCTCGCAAATTCTTCTCTAAACAAAGTCTTCAAAATATATGCATTGCCGGGCATACATCTTTCTACCCGAAAGGGTCCTTCCCAATCGGAGACCATTTGCCGAACGCTACGTCTTTTTGATCCAATCGGCAAGATAGTCTTCCAAACCAGATCACCTTCTCGTGAATTGCTTTATCTTGACTTTCTTATTGTAGTATTTGGCAACACGTACTTTATTTTTCTCAATATTTTCCAAAGGCCTTGAGACGAATCGGATGCAAATCCTCCAGGTTCATCTATCATCGATTTGTATAATCTCCTTTTTCCAAATCCTTTTGCAACATAACTCGCCTCGAACCCAATTGCAACTCCCAAGGTAACACAAAGATGATGCCCATAAACCAACTCATAGGGAGATGTTTGAGTCGACCCGTGACAAAGCCATTCGGTAAGCCCACAATGCTTCATTAAGAACCAAATGCCATCTTCTTGGCTTCTCATCAATCTTCTTTTGAATGATCTTGACCATAATCTTATTTGATGCTTCGTCGGCCATTGGCTTGTGCATAATAAGGAGAAGAATTATACAACTTGATTCCCATGTCTTCGGCAAAATCACAAAACTCCGAAGAAGTAAATTAAGTTCCTTGATCGGTCATTATAGTTTGAGGGATTCCAAACCTATAAATTATATGCTCTTTAACGAAATTGATCATATTTTCTCGACGTGACCCTCTTCAATAGAATAGCTTCAACCCACTTGGTAAAATAATCCGTGGCCAAGAGCACAAACTTATGTCCTTTGCTCGAAGGAGGATGAATTTGACCAATTAAATCTATGCCCCATCCTCTAAATGGCCAAGGTTTGATTATTGGGTTCATAGCGTATGCTTTGGAGCCTTCTAATATTGCCAAATTTTTGACAATCATGACATCCCTTATAATATTCAAAGCAATCTTCCAAAGATGGTTGGCTAAAAATAACCAGGTTCTCCGAATTATCCATTTCATTCGGTAAGTCGACCGATGTGCACCACACAATCCTTCATGCACTTCATACATCACTTTTCCGGCCTCTTTTTTGACTCAAGCATTTAAGCAATACTCCATCTATAGATTTGTAATATAACCGATCTTCAAGAAGCATGAACTTGAGGGCTTTATACCTGAGCTTTCGGGGAAACTCTCTGTGATGGATTTCTTAGATATTCGATGATTTCGCATTTCCAATCATCAACCACTCGCTCAAGACTCAAAACATCTTCATCTATAGTGAGGACTTCTTGATTTTCACGATATCCGAAGCGGCTTGAGCTAACCTATTTGCTTCTTCATTGTGCCCCCTAGGGATATGGTGCAAGGTTGCTACCCGAAAGCTTTTCAAAAGTTCCCGGCATTCTTCATAATATTCTCTCAACACATCACTCTTGCATTCATATTGGCCAGCTTAATTGGTTAATTACCAGCTCGTAATCCTCAAAGATCTCAACAAAGAACGGCTTTCACTTCTATAAGAAGCCGAAGCCCTCTAAGCAATGCTTCATACTCCGCTTGATTGTTAGTAACATAAAATTCAATGGGAATAGCATACTCAAAAGTTGCTCCCTCGTGGAGAAATTAAGAGAATACCAGCACCACCACCTTTGCAACAGGATGAACCATCGAAAAATAAAGCCCAAGGCACAATGCTTACCACCTCAACAGAAAGATCATAATGTTGTGTAATAAAATCAGCGATAATTTGACCTTTTACCGCTTTCGCCGATTCATATCTCAAATCAAACTCGATAAAGCCAAAATCCACTTGCCAATCCTCCCATTCAAAATTGGCATCGACAAAGATATGCTTTATTACATCAAAACTAGAAACTACCACGCATTCGGCATTTAATAAATAGTGCTGAAATTTGGTACACGAATAACACACACATAAACAAAGTTTCTCTATAGCCGAATACCTTGTTTTACGATCCAAGAGTTTTCGGCTAAGATAAGCTATCACTCTCTCCTTTCCTTCAAACTCTTGTATGAGGGCCGATCCTATTGTTAGACTATCGGCCGCCACGCACAACTTGAAAGGCTTGTCAAGTTGTGGAGGTACCAAGATCGGTGGCGCCTTCATGTATTCCTTGATTTCATCAAAAGCCTTTTGTTGTACGTCACCCCATACAAATTCTTGACCCTTCTTGAGCTTTAAAAGTGGAGAAAAAGGCAAGACTCTTTTTCGATAAATTGATATAAATCTTCTCACAAAATTAATCTTGCCAAGCAATGATCAGAACTCTCTGTGAGATTGGTCGGAGGGACAACCTTGTCTATTGCTTCCATGCTCTTTTTTCCAACTTCAATCCCTCCTTTATGAACAAGAAATCCCAAAAACTCACCAAATAGAGACTCAAAGCACATTTATTTGGATTCATTTTCAAACCATGTCTTCTAGTGTACTCCGAGTCTTCCTCAAATCGGCTAAATGCCCTTCATAGTTTCTAGACTTGACCACCACGTCATCAATATAAATCTCTACGACTTTGCCGATCAACTCATGAAAAATGTAATTCATAGCTCTTTGATAAGTTGTGCCGGTATTCTTTAACCCGAATGTCATGACAATCCATTCAAACAAACCAATATGACCAGGGGCATCCAAGGTCGTCTTTGATATATCTTCTATTGCCATGAAGATCCGGTTATAACCAAAGATTCCCATCCATAAAGCTAATGACTTCATACCCAAATGCTGCATCTACTAGCAAATCGGCAATCGGCATCGGGTATCCATCCATCGGAGTGGCTTTATTAAGATTTCTAAAGTCTATGCATACTCTCATCTTTTCATTCTTCTTGTATACAGAACTATATTTGAAATCCATTCTCGCATACTTGCATGGCCGAATGAAATTTGCTTCCAACAATCTTTCAATCTCTTTTTTCACATTGGCCAATACCTCCTCTTTATAGATCCTTCGTGGAGGTTGTTTGTAAGGACGATAACCGGACTTAATAGGTAATCGATGTTCAACAATAGAGCGATCCAATCCGGCATCTCTCAGATAATCCTAGGCAAAACAATCTTTGAATTCCTTTAAAAGGGCTATTAACTGTGATTTGTACTCCGGATTCAAACTTGCACTAATGTACATCGGCCTTGGCTTAGTACCATCACCCACATCTATTTCTTCTAGCTTGTCGGCCGACATAAAACCATGCCCCAACTTTCCTTTGTTGCCATCGATTGGGTTACCCATTAAAAATTACTTGTGGAGAGCCGATCGCTTGATTGGCCGTTGATCCCTCGTTGAAGACATTCACGGGACCTTCTCCCCATACTTTACCGGAAAAACAATCAATGCCGTCATATTCCCAATAAGCGGGTTCCGCAGCAAAAAACACTTACGTAATCATCGGCGTGGACAACCTCAATGTCGCCTCCAACCCATTGAATAAGAATTTGGTGCATGGTTGAAGGGATGCAACAATTGACATGGATCCAGCCTCTTCCCAAAAAGCAAATCAGACGCCCCCTTGCCATCAATGACAAAGAAAGTAGTGATCAAAGTCTTTGATCCAATCATCAACTTCGACATGTACAGCTCCTCGAGTATCGGAAGGATTGCCAGCCGAAATCTCGAGAACCATGTCGGTTTTTTTAACAAGTCTTCACTCGTCATTCCAAGCTTCCCCGAAAGTTGTATATGGCATAATATTGATAGCAGCACCTCCATCAACAAATATTTTAGTCGAGGCCTGCCATTGACGTATCCTTTTAGATAAAGTGGCTTCAAGTGACAATATTTGGCCGGTTTATCGAAAGTTGCCTGTTGTGTCAATACCAAATTTTTGCCATCAAATCTTGAAACTCCCTCTCATCAAAATCGGAGTATACTTCTTCTTGGACGCCTTGGTTTTCGTGGAGCTATAAACTTCGATGGGAGGAAGAAAGCCATACATGCATCACCCGAGGATCCATGCTCATCGGGTTTCTTCTTAGGGCGCCATATCGGTTTCTCCTCAAAGATCCGCTTGCTTCAGTTCTTTGTTCCTTAAGCGCTGAACTCTCCTCTTCTCGACTCTTTCTCGCCCCGGAGGGCACCACCGTCCCTTTTTGCCGATATATTCATGGGGACCTTCCCCTCCGTTGTATCCTTTATAATGAGTCCAACATTGATCCGCAAACCTTTTCCTTGGCTGATTTTCAAAATCTGTCTATTTTTAGGCGCCGATCGTCCCTCGAAACCGCATTCCAAGTCTTTTATGGACCGGTCGGCGGTTGATTCGAGATCGCCTGCACCGAAATACCGATCACCGCATTCGGGGCAATTATTTCTAGCAAAGCGACTTCAAGCCTTCATTCCAAAGAATGTTTGAAGAATGAACAACCCCAATGAGACTGCTCCATCTCTCTCACATGCTCTTCTTGCTCTCTCATGCGGTATACCTCTTCTTCGTATCTCCGGCGTTCCTCTATAAACCTTTGTTCTTCATAGTATTCCCGTTCTTGCTTTGTCTTTGCCATTTGTTCAAAGAAAAATACGCGATGTTACCCTAGGCTTGGAACTTTCTTCTCTTTCGGTTCGGCTATTCTTGAACCGAACTTTTTGTTTCAGCTCTTCACTTGTGATTTGTCGATCGTGGTCGACAAATGCCATTCTTCTTCGCTCTCCGTCGAGGTTAACACCTTCATCTTGCTTTTACCTTTAGAATCATCCGCGTAAACCATATTCACAGAGAACGAAATCATATTTTGAGGAAAAGGTTGACCATCAATCTTCATCTTGCCATCGAACTTCGATGTCCCTCCCGGATAGCCTTTTGAATCCGCACTCAACACTCGGCAATCATTAATGGAATGAGAATTAGTGTTGTGATAACCACAATATTTCTTGTCTTTCACTCCTTCAGATGCGGCATAGGATGTCCATCCGCGCTTTAATGCGTTCTTCCCTTACTAACAGATCAAAGAGCTTATCGGACTTGGAGACATCAAAGTCATAAGTTCCTTTTGTTGCCTCAACCAACGCCGGCTAACTTGAGTAGGCTCCTTTGCCCAAGTCATTTCGGCCAAGGGCTATCTCGTCATCATCATCATACTCACCCGCTTCTTCCGTAAAAACTTTGATACATTTCACCGGCAACATTTCTCTTTTGGAAGCGGTTATCTCTTTTGAACCCCCGAGCTTGGTTACTCATAGCAGCCGGTCATTTGTGAAAGTTGGCCAAGGTCATCAAATTCCATGCCGAACAGCTTCTCTCGACATTCGGCCGCATGCTCGCTATCGCCATCCCGTGCAACCGATCATCCGGTAAGTTCAATGAATAACAAAGGTTCTTGGTCTCTCTAAATCTGCGAAGATACTCCCTCGGTGTCTCATTAGCTCTGTCTCGCACTCATGAGGTCGACTAGCTTCTTTTCATTAGTGCCGGTGAAGAAGTACGCATGAAATTTCTGTTCTAGTTCCGCCCACGTACCAATGGAATGGACCGGCAGGGAGGTGAACCATGTGAAGGCTAGCCCTGTGAGAGACAAAGGAAAATACCGAATTCACCAAGCTTCATCTCACATTTGAAGCTTCCCCAAGCCGCATTAAGTACCGACCGATGTGCTCTATGGTGCTAGTATCATCTTGGCCGAAAAACTTGGTCAAATCAGCCGGAGGCTACACTCTTGGAGGAAGTGCCACTCTATTGTACCATTCGGATAAGGAGATTTGTATGAATAGGATTGATTCTTCGGCTTTAGGCCGAACCGATTCTCGCATCATGTCGGCCATCCTATGCATGATGACATCAATATCGACTTTGGAGCCCCACGTGTTTGCCTTCCGTAAGGTATCCCCGATGCACTCCCGCACCACTCGATTCGGCAAAGCATCCGTGAGCAGTATAATCAGTAAATTCCTGATATCCATCTCCATACATGTTTCTTTGTAACCTCTTTGATGCTGGGGACACTTTGAAAGTAGACTGCGGCACATCTTCTGTTGTACCAAATGTCACTTGACCATAGGTAGGAAGCGGTCAAGTTTCTCATTAGGGGCTGGTCCGTCTTTGTTTGAACCGGATGCTCCTTCATCTCCAATGAGGGCTTTTCTTGGTATTTTGGCGGGTTGAAGAGTGTTGGTCCACGGATTGGTCCTGCATTCTCTTCAAAATACTTATCAGCCGCTGGGCCGAAAGTACTAACCATGATTGCACGAAAGGTGTTCAAGAAAGCTGTGTTATGATTTGTAATAGTTTCTCCTAGAGCTTTGTGAACCAATTATGACACCTTTTGAGCCTCTTCTTCTTCAGTGTAATCAGATTGATGTGGAAGAAGAACCCTTGGCAATGACTGCTTTTGGAAGACCTTATTGCTCTTGTTCTTGGTGAAGGACATCAAACACTTTTTGCTGAAATTGATCACATGCTTGTTGCACCAACTCCCTTGAATTCTCCTAAGCAATTCATCCAAAATCACATCCGAACGTGATTGTTATTGATTTCGCACATCTTGAATAACGGTGTTCCAATCGACGTGCCAAAAAGTGTGTTGACACGAAATGCGATGCACCGTGCCTCACACACAAAGAAGCCGAAAAGCGTGGCTTCAATCGGACAGCCGCACGGTTTGGAAATCCGGAAGCGTGCCAGTCAGTTTGACCTCGAACGCCGATAAGGGACAAAAAGATTATTAAATACAAAATCGAACGTGCCGGATAAGACCGCATAGCCCCGTATATACGGCCCCTCGAAGCCACTTTACGACGACATACAACTATAGAAGCCGCCCGCCAATCATGCATATGATTCATTCGGCTAATATGAAGACGAAACACGTGGAACATTTGATTGCCGAACGCGCATACATGAGAAGACATGTTTGAACAAGTAAAAGTTGATCATGAATTGAAAGCATAACCAAGTTCGGCAATCCAGCTGACTCAGGGTCCATGAAGAAGGAACAAACAAGCTATCACGAAGAAACCCATCAAGAACTTGCATCTGCCGCACGACACCCGGTCCTATCAAGATTCAAACGCTTCTAACGTGCAAGAACCCGCAAACATGTGACATCTAGATTGATCTTATTCGGCTATATAGGCATATGATCTACCTTTCATGGTGACATGATATGTACGTCAAAGAGCAAATAGATCTATGAAAATAAAGAGCCGAAAACAACCAATCTAGGTTGGGCAAAAGAGTGTTACAAATAAATAAAGCATTAAATACATGCAACACATGATAACTTAATGAATCTACTAGATTTTGCCAAAATCTAATAGAGCCGATAACTATCTTGCTTCGCTAAGCTATCAAGCGGGCGCTTTGCCGCACGACCATCTAGTCGAGATAAACAAAGCATAAGCAAAGACTTCTTGATCGTCAAGCGCACGCCCGCCGCCGCATCCGGTCGAGACAAACAAGACTACTTGCATCAATATCTAAATCCACCGCATGATACTAGACATGATAGCAAGGTTGCCGGAACTTACGAGGTCGACGGATCGATGGCTCCTCTCGAAGAACTCGACGACACGACAAAAGGACTCGAAACTTGGCACGGGGCCGGTTGTGTTGATTTGATTGTGAATCCCCTTTACAATGGTCGAGGGTTTATATTTATACCCTGGACATAACATGAGTCCTAAGATATTACGATAACACAATTCATTAAAGGTAACTCAAAAGCATGGTGATTCTCGGCTATAGCCTTCCTCGAGTCCTTGATCATCACGCTCTTCTCCTTCTATTCGGCTTCCTCGCTTGCCACCTTTTGCTTCCCGAATGGAGCCACCGCCTTTAAAGATAGCCGACCGCATCGAATGCTTGCCGAACCGTCCCGTAGTTAGCCGTCATTTAACACTTGCCGAATAGTTCAAGGTTAACCAACCGCACGAGCGTTTGCCGAATGCGCTGATCTCTTCCCTTTTCGCGAGCTTTGCCGAACGGGCCCACCTGTCATCTTTCCGGCTCTTACCAAAATCCAGTGTTAACAGTATGCTTGATTTGGTTGTGTCTTTGCAGGGGGAGTCAATCAAATAAGAGACTATAGGTTTATTTGGTTGCGAGGAATACGAGGGACATGATGATATCCCGCCTGTTTTGTGTGTGTGTTTGGTTCTGGGGGCCGAGGGAGCCTCCACTTAATTGTCACATGTGCCAGAAAAAAAAATGCTAGCAATTCATCAATCACCGCCATCTACTTGATCCATGTCTACATAAGATCGATGAGAAGATCTACGTCAAGTAAGGAAAGGACACGGGTGACGCAAAGACTTGGAGGCGGCAGGCCACTACTGCCACGAGACCATGACATCCGGCGTCCACAACATACATCAACGTTGGCGCCGGTGGCACTTGCATACTAAAGGTATAGCAATTTTGCTAGATTCTGTAATTAGAATTTATTTATTGTCTCATGTGACGACGTGCATAATATGATCTTTATTTGCCATTAGGTATAGTTTTTAAATTAATTTAGTTGTCCTTGGATTTTAGATATTATCCTTATTTACCATCGATATATAATTTTTTGTTCACTAAAATAATAAAGTCATTGGGTTACTTTAGTTTTGCTAAAGATGCTGAAAAATTACGACCATGATCCATGCAAAGATCAATAAATCATGTATGGAAAAAAAAATTCAAACCTCCATAACTAGAAAAGATAATTAAACCAATCCAATGTCTCTCGCATTATGGAAGATAGTGCTTTGACCTCTAAGTTTGCATTCAAATTATCCATACATGGTATTATGAAAGGTAATATAAAGTATTATATATCTATATAATTTGTATCTAAATTATCCACCTCAATGATTATAAAAAATTAATAAAAATCACTCAAATCCATGTGTAAATACTAATATAAGCTATTACTTAAAAATAATTCAACTTTCAATAGTCAAAACTTACATTACTACAAATATTTCATTTATAAACTTATCAAGCTCGGTAAAATATCCTTAATTAGCAAACCACATAGTAATGACACTTACAGTTCACTTAAAATTATATTAATATTCATAGTAAAAAAAATTTGTACACTTAAAATTATATTAATATTCATAGTAAAAAATTTTGTAAGTCACTGTCTTGAAAGAGTTTAAACATTTTGATTGAAAAAATATAACTTATGAATATTAGTAACTTAATTTTAAGCATTATTTGTTTCATAAAACTATACTAATACGCTATAATAAATTCAACATCTTGAGTGGCATGGTGCATGCTTGAAACAATTATTTATGCTATTGTAAGACTAAGTGTTGCCTAGGACCTAGAATATGATTTTAACAAAGTAGAACATGAAAATTTTGAATCAATCGATACAGATAAACATTAGAATTTCAAATAAATACATGTATAAAATAATAAACCAAATAGATCAAAAGTTGAAAGTTGAACTATAGCTTTTTATAATATCACATAAAGGGATAAAATAAGAATTTATATACTTTAAGTTTAATTATGTATGTTTCAACAAAATACATATGGTTGTAGAAAATGATTAATCCTAGAAATTATTACTCACAAAACTGCTACAAATAAAAATCTAAAACATGTCGCCGGCTCGGTACACTATTATCACCATTGTAAATAATAACCATTATATCTCGAGAAATTTATAAGTTTAAAATTTCAGAAAAACAATCAAAATTTAGATTAATGTCAAAATAGACTGTAGCTAAAAATATCATAGTTTAGAAAATGTTTTAGCTAAACGTATATTAAACATACGTGGAGGTTCTATGCTAAGAAAAAACTACGAATATGGACCAAGAGTACCTATTGTTTCAAAATATTAGTGAAGAAAAAAGATATTTAGTAAAAGTATTTTCATTAGTCGGTGTCCCATAAAATTCTAGCCCGTGCGAGAGCACGGGTTGATGTACTAGTGAGACTAATGGGTCGGAAGTCACGGATCTCCAGCGGCGCCGGCTTCTTCTTCAGCAGGATCATGAAGACGTCGTTGATTAGGTGAAAGTCTGCGGGAGTGTAACACCCCCTGGTGTTACGTTAGCCTAAACCTGCCATGTCATCATCATCATTGCATGAGCATTCATAATTAGAAAACACTAATGCCAACAACCAAAATGAATTTACAATTCTAGGGTGTTGGTTGTGCTCTTTTATATCGTATGTGCAAGTCATTAAATTCCACTCACAATTTTACTTTAATAAAAGCAACCAACTAAAACCAACTTTGATGTTTGCAAGTGCTTGGCTAACCCTAGCTTACACCTTAACTATGTTTTATAAGTCAAATGAAGCAGAAGCAAGAATTGAAATTGAATTCGAATCCAAATCCCTAAACCCTAACCCTAGTGGTCAAGGGTTGGATTTGAATTTCAAATTCAATTTCGAGGAGCTAACCATAATTAATTTTCTAAATAAAAGTTACTAACCAACGGCACCATTTCAAAGTATGAAGTTTATACTTTGAAAGTATGCTATTGGTTGGGTTTGAAAAGTGTCGCAACATCATTAATTAATTGCCCAGAGTTTGAATTTACAAAAAGGTCATTTTGAAACCTTGATTTGGATTTAAAAAGGGCTTTTCAAAAATATTTGGAATTTGGGTATTCTTCCAAAAGAAAAGTTGTAGATCTTAAGATTTTGGACAACTTTCATTTTGGGAAAATTTTAAGTTTCAATTTGAAATCCTTTTAAAAACTCTAAAGTTCAAATTTCCTGTTTAAACCCTTTTCAATTGTGCTCAAAATATTCAAAATTTGGGAAAGCTTCCAATATACAGTTTGTGCATCTTTTTTGAGCTCTACAACTTTGGTATATAAAGTTTTTCAAGTTTTTAAATAAAATTTCAAATAAATTCAAAAGTTCTTTAAATGGGAAAGTGCCCCTTTTGAGTTTTAAACTCTAATTCAAAATTTATTCAGTTTCATGAAAAACTTTCTATATGAAAGTTGTAGATCTTGAGAAATGGAACAACTTTTATTTTTGTAGATTTTCATATTTTATTCAAATTTTAAAAGTAATTTTAGAATTCCAGAAATGGGAATTTGAATCCTTTTTCAAATTTGAAATACAATTCAAAAACTATTTGGATTTAGACAAAACTTTCTTAATGAAAGTTGTAGAGAATGAAATTTTGCACCATCTGTATTTTGGGAATTTTTCATCTTTTATTCAATTTTCTAGAGTAATTTGAAAATGAAGAATGATGAGGTGGCTAGTTGTTACAGTACCCCGAGCGGTGCTCGGCATGGGCGACGTCCTCGCCGTCCGCCGTGGCTGCTCCAGCAGCTTCTCGCGATCGGGCGCGTTGCTGGCCGCGTGGCGTGGCGCTCTCGCGAAGGACCCAAAGAAGCTCGAGCTCGCCTCCTCCTCTTTATAAGCCGGAGCCGGGCCGTCGCCGAGGCCTTTTCTTCTTTCTCTGCCGCCGCCGTCGATCTTCAATCCGCCAAAGACGCATCCTCGCCATCGTGCTACCTCCGTCCAATTGCCCGCGCACCTAGCTCCGCCACCTTCTCCTGCATCGCTTGAGCCGTGGAAGGCAAGCTGCAACCGCCGGAGTCAACCGCACGGCATAATCTTCCCCAACTCCGACCACCCACCGCCGCCACCGTCGATCATCATCCTCTGGCCCGCTCCAGAGTTGCCGCCACCATTTTTTGAAGCCTTGGTGAGCTCTAAAGCTTTCTGGGTAGTTGGTTGCAATAGTTTGCGTTGGCTTGGCCGGCACGCCGAGCCGCCGACGAGCCAAACCACCGCCCCGTGCCGCCATGTCCATCACCGCACGCGCTCCAAAGGACCTGGATAGGGCCGTGTAGTACCTTGTCGTGACCCCGGGAGGTAGAGAGGAGCACGTTGGTGCTCTTGGTGTTGCTTATGGGTCGCTGGTGGCGAGAACCGCCGCCACACCGCCGCTTCGTTCGGCCGGGGACAAAGAAGGGAGAGGAGGAGGAAGAAGGCGCCGACAATTAGGGGGCCACCTGTCGGCCGAAAGGGGAGAGGGGAGAAGCAGCGGCCGGCCAAAGGCAGGCCGGGCCAGCGCCCCGGGGGCCGTCTCGGGCTGCACAGTAGGCCCGGGAGAAGAAGGAAAATGCTTGTCTTTTTCCAAATTCAATTTCTGAAACTAGTTTTCATCTTTTTTGCAATAAATTATTTTGGGCAAACAAAATTATGACAAAAATATGTGTATGCTCCCTCGTGCCATGCTCTACCTAGGAAAAATACTAACCCTGGTTTTGCAATAAAAATTAATTGTGCTTTAATTTGTTCTTTTAATTAATAAAGGCAACTTCCATGATTTTTTAATAATTAAAATATAAGTCCAAAAATCATGAAATTTGTTTTGCATACTATTTAGATGATAATGATTTTAATTATGAAGTTTGGTTAAGTTTTGATTAATTTTTGTATTATGCTTAACATTAATCATGTGGTTAATTAGGGTTTAATTAATCCCCAATTAGCAAGTTAATTAGCGGCTTTCAACGACTGTAAAAATGGTCAATAAATTAGTAATCACCTCTAATCACTATTAGGGTTGTCTGATTTTGGGATTGAGTGATGACCCTAGGTCATTAACCCTAATGACCTTCGGCATTTTATGTCGATTGCGTATCGCTAGTCCGTCGTCGTCGACGCTAGTTATACCTTCTTAGTGCAACTATACCGTGAAGGAAAGTTGTACTCAAGATCGGTTAACAATCGTTGCATCATTATTGCATGCTCTTTTATTTGCTGCACTGTAATCATGCATCTCAATCGTGTAGTTGATCCGACTCCCGTCTCGGAGGAAGGTTATCGGTGTGAAGAGGTTGGTCCCGATCTCAACAAAGTGCCATCATCGCTCCCTAACCGTCAAAGCCCCAAGGCAAGCCCCGGATGCATTCAGACCCTTCCTTGTATTTCAAAAATCTTTTATATTGTATGTTCCAGATATGATGCATTAGGTGTAGGAGTTGTGTGATATCCTACTTTGATGCACTTACCGTACCTTGCTATACACCCTGGATACCTGTTTTGATTTCACAAATGCTAGTGCATGCTTAGCCCTGCAGATAGCAAAGGTTTTATGAAATGTTTTTAAAGATGTGATAACAAAAGTTCCCCCTTGAGGGCAATTACGAAAACTTGATGTTACTTGTTGGTATCCCTTCACTTTGATCGGGTCAAGGGTACGCAACAAGAGCATGATGATGAGTAAATCGAGACCGGGTGGAGTGACTTGCACCAGGAGGGGCTAGTGCCCTGGTGTAGTGTCGTCCACTTGTGAGTCGATTAAGCACCGTTCGTTGCTTGGCCCTTGGATCATGAGGTTATTGGATAGTACTAGTCGCATGCTAATGGCGGTAAGCTCCCTTGTATGATCCATACGAGAACGGACACCGGGACGGGAAGTAGCGTGTACCCACACTACGAGTGCACCCGTCGACGGTTGTGACTGACGGCGTAGGGAGATGGTGTGTACTTGTACTCGTGGCTAGGACCCGCTCAGTGCCGGAGAAATGCAAGCGTGAGTTGATGTATGCAAGATGTTCGGTCCTCGCATACATCGTGTGGCTAGGAAGCCCCACCGGGTATATAAAGCGATTCGAATCGTCGTGTGCTCCACGATATGGGAGTCGTGATCCTCGCACCAAAGATCGTAGTAATAATGGAAGTTGATGATGGAAAGTTTTGAATCCGATACATGGTTGACAAGTGATTGATGTAGTAAAGTAAGGACTGGCTTAGTCTCTTTTGCAAAGGTGTCATTTGATCTTGCTAAAGCCTCACCTTGATTCCTATTAGCCAAAGATTCCCGAGTCTTCTCCCCAATTTTTGGTCGGGTAAGTCTTGCGGAGTACTTTTTTGTACTCGGGGTTTGTTCAACCCATTTGCGGTGTGAACCGCATGGACAAGTGTGCCACGGCCCTTGTTGCATGACGGTGATCGAGGAAGAGTCTGCTGAAGAGTAGAATGTGTGGCCCGTGGGCAGGGCGCTTTCGTTGTGTGTTTGTAATAAAGTTATATAGTGATACTTCCGCTGTTTTGTAATAACGCTACTCTGGTTTGTATAAGTTTGACAAAAGTTTTGTAAATTAAGTTATTGTAAGTCTTCCGCTACTCTGGTATTTTGTATGAAAACTGTTGTAATACTGTGATGTCTCTGTAAGTATCGATCCTGGAAGAAACTTGGTTTATCGGGGGTTCACCCGACGGAACATTCTAGGTTATGTGGTGCACAATTACGGCTGACAGAGGTCTTAAGGACAATGTCAGGTGCTTGTGGGCCATATAATTTAGAAGGTTCTGCCACAGGGGGTCCAGGCTCCAAAAAGCGTTGAATACATTCATGACTTCATGCTTGATAATAGGCCAAGCCAACTTATCGAAGATGCCTGTGAAGCCATCTGGCCCTGGAGCCCGATCATTTGGCAGCTCACGAACAATTGCACAAACCTCATCCTCAGTGAAAGGTGCTTCTAGATCAGAGAGGTCAAATGACGGCACCCCCAGCGCTTCCAGGTTCAGTCGACGCGATCACACGAACGCCGTACCCAGGACGGAATTGTAGAAATCCCAGAGAGCGGCGGCCATCCCTTCGTTGGCGACCAGTTCGTTCCCATTGACACGTAGGGAGTGGATGATATTCTTCCGTCCACGATGGCAGGCCTGAGCTGGAAGAACCGGGTGTTCGCGTCACCTTCAGCCAAGAATCGCAACCCTGACCTCTGCCTGGCAATTGTTCGACACAGTGATGCCAACCCTAGGCACCTCATCTTGAGACTTCTACGAAGCAGCTGCTCGTCAGTGGTTAGCACCCTGGATTCCCTTGCGGTTTCCAGCTGGAAAACGACCTCCCTAGCGATCGCAAGCTGCAGCCGTGCACTACCAAGTCTGTTTGGCGCTCCAACACTTGAGTGTTCTAGCCAGGTTGCGCAACTTGTGATGATTATCGAGCAAGATGGGCCCTCTCGATATTCCATTATGAATGACTAGCTACAGCTTTCCGATCGATCCACTGTTCTTGATTGCACGCCGATGTAGACTTTTGTCTTTCCATGTCGGTTGGTTTATGTCTTTCATCAGTCACAACTAACTAGCAGCCTCCAAGATATGGACCGGGCAACAACCGTGCAGGATTCATGAATTTTCAGGTTTGTAGGCATGCGCGACGTTGACTAAAGGTTGAATTTCTCAGCTGACAAGCTCCCTCATTGGCTGCACGTGGTTATATTTCCTTCAATTATCAAACTTTGAATAGTAATACCTATTTCTTTTCACTATAGTATTCCTTATGATTTTCTCTATAAAACAAGAAGGTATCACATGGCAAACTGGGACCACAGGTGCTTCATACTGGGACTAAATGTAGAGTGAACTTAAAAGGGTGCATGTCTTGTCTATTTTAAATGTGTCATGGAGTTGATATGGCAGCGCACGCAAGGGGCAAAGTGAAAATTCTTGAGTTTGAATCTTTATGCCTCCATCTTTTCTTTACTCAATAAATACCTAAAAATCGAGATCTTTTGTCCTGATTGCATAATTCTGGTTCCCAAAACCAGGACAAAAGGGGTTGGGAACCGAGACTAATGACTATTTTTGTGGTCGTTCATAAATAAGTAAAAGCACCACTAGCATTCAATTATGTTATATGTATTCAATTTAAATGCATTGAACTTAGCCCATAAGTCCATCATAACATGGACGCCTGGATGATCGTGTGTGTGTGTGTGTGTGTGTGTGTGTAGAAAGCTTGCTGTGTTGCCCAGCATGAATGTACATACTACGTTAGCTGTGCTGATCCATTATAGTTTTACTCCGTGGAATTGTACGCATGGTAACTGGCGATTACATGTGTATGCTTTTACCATATATATTTGCTCAGTATATTTCAGGTGCCCGAATTTAAAGATGGTTCTATACAACACTTTCACCACTAGCATTCAATTATGTTATATGTATTCAATTTAAATGCATTGAACTTAGCCCATAAGTCCATCATAACATGGACGCCTGGATGATCGTGTATGTGTGTGTGTATGTGTGTGTGTTTGTGTGTGTGTGTGTTGCTCAGTATATTTGAGGTGCCCGAATTTAAAGATGGTTCTATACAACACTTTTGTAGAACCAGTTAGTACAAGTAAATTGCTCTTTTTTTTGACAAAGGAAGATTTTATTAATTTTCAAGAGTGTTATGTCGAGGTGATAAAAGGTCTTGAAAAATTCTTCCGGCCTCTCCTTAACAAAGAAGCACACGGCCTTTTAACAAAAAGAAGCCACCCACAATCTAGTGACACTCAATATGAAGACTAGACTACCACCCATGTGTCTGGGAAAAAATATCCTTGACCACCCTTGCCAAGTGTTGTGTAGCCTCCGCAACCGAATCCTGTGCATCCGACTTCTGAATTATAGCCCATGAACGGAGCCAGTGTATAACTAAGTAGATAACCTGCAAAAGAGAGTATTTTTTTCTTTTCAAAAACTAAATCATTTCTGCATAGTCAAATAGACCAAATAGTTGTGGCCGCGCCTAATAGGACAATAGGCTTCAACACTTTGCTAATCCCTCCTAACCATGTGCCAAACAAGTGTGACACGCTACAAGGAACAGATAAGCCTGAAGCCACCCGTATTATTAACCAAATAGCCCTAGCAAACCGACAATCGAAAAAAAGGTGTCTAATTGTCTCCTCTTTTGACAAAAACAACAAGTTTTACTACCTTGCCACTTGCGCTTGGCTAAATTATCTTTTGTGAGAATGACACCCCGGCGTAAGTACCGTAAGAAAATTTTAATCTTCAAAAGTGCTCTTAATTTCCAAATACATTTATTTATATTTGTATGTCTACATGGATTAAAGCTTGATAGTGTGATTTCACTGAGAATTTTTCCAATTGAGTCAAACTCCAATAAAATACATCAGGCTCATGTCCTAGAGAGATGTTAGCAATACGTGGTAATAGGCTGTTCCATGCTGCTAATTTGGGTCCAACAAGGTCTCTATGCCATGAAAGATTAGGTGGAGACGTAATAAGAGCATCAGAAAGGGTAATATGTTTAGGTCTAGTTATGTTGTAGAGACAAGGATATTATTCTCGCAGTGGTGTAGCACCCAGCCACTTATCTTGCCAAAAACGAATTTGTGACCCATCCTTGTTATTTTATCTTTGCAACGTAATATACAAAATTTTTGTCCTTGTCTTACCATAGAAGCAATTGCAAATTGAACAATTGTCTTCGTACCAACAAAGATCATATTTTGTCAACTGTGAAGTTTTGTCTAATGAGTTTTTGCTCTTGGAACCGAGAGCTGTAGTTATGACTATATAAATTGTAACGAACTAAAATTATAATTTTAGTATAAAATATATGGAATAACCGTTGCATGAAAGGATTTTAAAATTCAGATGCCTGAATAATTCAGGCACCTGAATGTTCGCACGGCCCACATTTGCTCATGGATTCTTGCTCCATGTGGCCAAATAGAGTACGTCCAAAACGCATGTACGTATCGATAGTTGCAAGTTACTACTAATTAATGTGCGGACACTGGCTTCGGTTGCTCTCCTAGCCCCTCCATGCTCTCTGCACAGTGATGTTGCACCGATGGGTCAGTTCAGTCATCATCATGTCATGTGGGCACGGGGCCAACAATGGGACCGTCCGCCCCTCCTGTGCTCTCTTTAGCTCTTCAGCCGGATGGGAGCCAGCAGAAATAAAACCAAGCAGCGCGGTCAGTTCACACACACACACACACACACTCAAACACACGCACGCACGGACAAACCAAACCCCATTATTGCTAGCTAGCACAACCGGGGCTCATCGTTCACCACAAAGCAGCTGCTTCACTTCACCACAAGGGGCACATCCATCCGGTCCCTTTATCTCCTTGTATGTAGGAGCGGATCGGAGACTACTACTACTTGATCTACTGAGAAGCAAGGTGTTCATTCGATCTGCTCCCTCTGTTTAGTGTTTATCGATATTTCATTTCTGCACATCATCAGTGCCAGGACAGGAGCAAGTTTGAGGTGAGAACTTCTACTATTCACATCCACTACTCATATATATATTTGTGTGACGCGTCCAATTATAGACACGTTTGTTCCATCCATGGACAACTGCTAGTTATACTAATCAATAATCCGTCTGTACTTGATTAATACAATCAGTGTCTGTAAATCTCTTGATCCAAGAAAAGCCAGCTGTCACGTGATATATAGATGATTAACTTAAAATATTAAATTACTATACAGCTTAAATTAGTTTGTTATAAAGACTTGGGGCGGCGTATGTGTACGTCACAGGTCAGTCAAGAGCCTTATGTATTAATAATCTTGTAATACGTGCTTAGCTGTTTCATAGTACTAGCTGCTAATCTCCTCTTTATAATCCCATCCCCTAGTGCTCATTCGATGCACATCACAGCAGCACCACTTGCTAGTACCTTTGGAACCCCACACAAGGAATAGGAAAGGAGAGAGACCAAAGGGAGAGCAACAATGGCGGACCTCGCCATTGGACTCTCCACGAAAGTGGTGGACGGACTGGTGAAGAAGGTGGAAGGAGCCATCAAGGAGGAGCAGGAGCAGTGGCAGATCGTGGAACGGGATTCTGTGTTCATCAAGGGTGAATTCGAGATGATGAAGTCATTCCTCAAGTCTGCTGATAGGGATCGCGTCAGGAACAATGTGGGAAGGACCTGGGTGAGGCAGGTCCGTGACCTATCCTACGATGCCGAGGACTGCATGGATGACGTCTTAGAGCTGGAGCCGAGTCGTCCATGGTGGGCTCTCCCTTTCTGGCCACGCTTGCTGCCACCCTGCTGCAGGCCCAGAGTGGGGCAGGCCCTGGATGAAGCGGTGAACAAGATAAAGCTGATCAAGGCCCGAGTGGAGGAGGTGAGCCACAGGAATAAGCGCTACAACCTCATCAACACTACTGGATCCGGGAAGATGCAGCAAGCAGCTACTGCCATGGACATGGTGGACCTGGACATGGCTAAGGTGGAGGAGGGCTCGTCGAGACTGAGGGATTTGCTGGGTGGTGAGGCCCGTGATGGCGGCCGTCTGAGTGTGATCTTTGTTTGGGGAACAGGAGGTAACCTTGGGGCCATATCGGTCATCAGAAATGTGTTTGACAATCCAAATGCCCGCCCGAGGCACAAACTTCGTGCATGGGTCAAGCTGATGCATCCTTTCAGTCCTCAAAAGTTCCTTCGGGATTTGGTTGCTCAGTTTGGTGCCAGCACCTATGGTGATGATGTCTGGTCAAAGATGGAGAAGTCCTCAGTGAATCTTGACAAGGAGGTTGTTGTGCAGCAACTGAAGGGTTGCGCATATTTCTTGGTCTTGGAGGACCTGTCCAACATGGCAGACTGGGATATCATCAGGACATACCTGCCAGACGAAGCGGATGGTAGCTGGGTAATTGTGTCAACTCAACATCAACACATCGCAAGACTCTGCATTGGGCAGCCACAGCGTGTAGAGGAGCTCAGTCAAGTCTCAGCAGATCATTGTGTGTACGCCCTTTTCCGCGTGCCATCTGAACTAGTAAGCATCGCCATATTTATCTTACTTTGAAGATAAACTTATCTATATAGCAACAATTGATTTTTTTTCTTCTTTGGGTGTGTGTACATGTTCGATATAGTACTATGTACATTTTAGTAATTTTGGTTGTCATTGTTAGTGATCTTTAGTGTACCGTTTTATGTCTGAAGCATACATTATATTATATCATATCGTATGGTTTTGTATTATATTATATTATGTGTGTAGCCAAATAATCGCAATGGTGCTTACAATATGACATTTTTGTTTTCATAGAAATTTGAGTTTGAAAGACTGTACAAGTACCTTTAAACTTATCAGGGCAGCAATTATTATGAACTGCTAGGAATTGGAGCATAGCATATCTGGATATGATAACACAACTTATTTTTAGCCCCCAACATATTGAAACCATATATAGGAATTAATTAATATAGGTGAACTTAGCTCGCTGTGTGGTCAAAGTATTGTATCTCACGACTCTCTACTGCTCCTTGCATACATCCCTCCCACTGACGTTCATCTCTTCGAAACTGCAGAATCAAGGCAGCACGGGTGTCCCATACTTATCTGCTATAGCCAATTATTGGAATCCCTCTCACTCAAATAGGCGCGCCGATAAGAAACTTTTCGACCGCGCCGTTAAGGAACTTTTCGACCGCATCTCTTCTTATTCAGAAAGACCCTCCCGTAATGATACTGATGTGCTTGCCGTTTCGGCCCCTGACGCTACTGGGAAGGCTGTCATGTCAAAAGTCTGCTTGCAGTGGGTACTTACTCTCTCTGTCTCTTATTAACCGTCGGTGTTGGTTTTCGCATCGTAAATTTAATTTGATTGGTAGAAAATACGTGTAATATTTATATCTCAAAATAAATTTATTAAAAAAATTAGATTAAAATATCTTTCTAATGATACTAATTATGTATTATAAATATTAATATCTTTTAATATATAATTGCTGACAGTTATTTTCCAATAAGCGGGACAGAGAAGACGAGAGTAATACTAATAAACCGCCGTCATTTGAACTATACGGCTGGATTGATATGGTCGTGGACCAACCATTCCATGTCCCGAGGTTCTCTCGGATCTTATATTCTGTCCTGCGGCCAGACTCTTGTTATGATGATTCCACAGGGGATCCGTGTTTAAGTCTCCTGACGGACCACCGCTGCCTTGTCGTCATTAATGGTCTAAAGAAAACGGAAGACTGGCGGGCGTTGGACAGAGCCGGGTTGATATATGGGCATCCAAACAGTTGCATCGTTGTCGTTACTAGCGATGAAAGTGTGGCCAGTGCCATACAAGAAGGAACGCCTGCTGCAGTGCACTACAAGATCAGACCACAGGTTTGTTTACCCTGTTTTCTGTACCGCCTCCGTCCGTCCGTCTCCAAATTACCTCGATCTGAGTGACCTCCCTCTCCCTGAGTAACTTCATCTCTTTTGAATTGCAGTTGCAGGATGGACTAGCAGTACCTACAGCGGGCATCATGGGTGGCCCGTGCTCACCCAGTGCAGCTTCTTCCGGGTTGCTGTTGAAGGATTTTGCCAAACACTGGAACAAAGAGGAGCTTACTGGCCGCGATGAGGAGCTTTGTCAACTTTACGACATGGTTTCTTCTTCTACTCCCCTACTCACCGTATGGGGCCCCTCTGGTGTTGACAAAAAGGAGATCGTGGCAAAAGTCTACTCTTATTATTACCTGCTTAGTACTACTAATGCATCACGGCTTCGTTTTTCACAAGAAAAAAATCCATCACCGTTTCAGTTGTACGGATGGGTTGATGTGTCCTCCAACTCCAATCCATCCATGAGCCACTCCAACTCCGATCCATCCATGAGCCTCATGGACAGATTGCTTTCATATAAATACGTGCTAAGCACGGTCTCGAAAACAAAAAGATTGCTTTCGTATAAGCAGCCACAGCTAAAAACAGATGATCATGATGTCACAAAAAACAAAAAATCTATGAGCCTCTCCAACTCCGATCCATCCATGAGCCTCGCGGACATCTTCTCTGAGACATTGCTTTCGTATATGCAGCCACAGCTAAAAAAGGATAATCTAAAAACAGATGATCATGATGAAGCACCTCGTCCCAACGGGGACCGTGCATGTGAACTACTGACCCGTCAGAGCTGCCTTGTCGTTATTGAGGGCCTGCAGTCCGAGGAAGACTGCAAGAAGTTAATAGATGCTAAGTTGATAGGCAATGGGCATCCTAAGAGCTGCACCATTCTCATTACTGAGAAAGAAAGTGTGGCCACATATGCAAAGATCCAACAGAAGGTATGTATGTATGTTTACTTTCTGGTTGATATTACATATAGCCTTTTTTGCCTACACTCTACTCCCTCTATTCCATAAAGAATGTCATTTTTAGTTTTTAGACTTTACGTTTGACCATCCATCTTATTTAAATATTTATGTAAATAATAAAATAAATCAATCAATATTCAAATATCTTTGTTGATAAAAGAAGTCATAATAAAATAAATTATATTTATACAAAAAAATTTGAATAAGACGAATGATCAAATAAGATAGCACGAAATCTAAGGTGACAAACTCAATAGGACAGAGGAAGTAGTTTAGATGATAATTCATTGATGAGCTGATCTGATTTGCGGCGGATGAGTAATAAATACTCCCTCCGTATAGAAAATGAATGTCGTTTTTGGATAATGACACAGTCTCCAAAGTATATCTTTGATTTGGTATTATTATAAAAATACTCATCATAAAGTGATATATCTATACTTTTATAAAAGTATTTTTCAAGACAAATTTATTCATATGGTTTTTATATTTCCAAACTCAACAATGTAAAAGTTATTTATAATTTATATTCCCAATGTTTGACCAAAACCATGTCCAAAACGACGTTCTTTTCCTATACGGAGGGAGTACTACAAGGACAGTGCAGAGCTATTGTTGTACAAGTGCTATCTGGATTCATTATAACATTCATTATATTATAAGTCGTGTTATATATACCTCATGACATCCATTGAATCTATTTTAATTTGTTTTCTAAAGAACTACCAACCCTATTATGCATTATAGTAACTAATAAAAGCGCGCAGTCTATGACCTAGAATCCGCATAGGTATATAATTAAAACTAAAGTTTGAACTTAACCTATGCCATTTTACTTGTGCTAGTGGTCATGAAAGGGGTTATCTTTAGTTTCCTGCTAAAATCCGTGAGGTGTCGTTACGTTAAGTCGATAAATTCATTGTATCGTGTTGGACCAAGTTGGCTTAGTTTTTTTTAGCGAATATATTATAGTGGACTTAAAGGATTAGTTAGTCCGTTGTTGTACCAAAGTTGTGAGAGTGGTGTGGGCGCACCGCCTTAATTGTTTGTGGTTCTTTAGGCTCGATTTCCCTAAAAAACTGGAACAACATTTTTTTTTACTGTTTTTCTCCTCCGGATTGAACCCCCCCTTCCCTGACTCGTTTCATCTTCTCTTCGTAGTTGCAGGTGCGGCCACTTCCAACACCAACCAGAAGAAATCTGGATAAAAAAATAGAAGAAAGAAATCTGGATGACATCACTAGCTTATTTCGTATGGCCAATTTATGCTCCCCAAAATATTCCACCATTATAGGGCGCGATAATGAAGTTGGTCGACTTTCCAAAATGATTTCAGACCAAGACGGTACTACTCCTGTGGTTGTCGTATGGGGCCCTCCTGGTGTCGGGAAAACTGCTCTCGTTGCAAAAGTCTATTCCCAATTCGTGCTTAATCATCGGTCAGCTACTCGTCAGCCGTTTGAGCGGTTCGGTTGGGTTCAAGTGTCCAACCCATTCAATTTGATGAGCTTCTCTCGGAGCCTGCTTTCAGTTCTGCGCCCAGAAGCACCTCAGTCCCCAGATCCTATTCGGGACTGTGCAAACCTTGTGCAGAAGGACACCTCCCTTGTCGTTATTGATGGCTTGCGGTCCATGGAGAACTACGACGAATTGATGGGTGCCAGCTTGATATTTAATAGAATTTTTTATAGCTGTTGCATTCTCATTACTAGGGACAGAAGTGTAGCCACATCTATAGCGTCAAAACTACGGAAGGTTGCTCTGTTCCAAGTCAAACCTTTAGATGGGCCGAGTGCTAAGGACCTCTTCACACAGGTTAGTTTAATTTCTAGCCGCATCCGCCTTTACTTTTAGCTGGAAAATTTCTGTACCGTTTGATATATACATCGGTTTTAACACAACTACTGTTTCCTTGTTATCAATTAATTCCATGAATATGTGAAAAAAAATCCTTTGTTGATTGTTTTTGTTTTCCGTATTTACAAAATAAGTATCGCTTCCTAGCGTTATCATGATCAACCCTTGCCATTGTTTCCATCGTTTCTCCTTTAACATTGTTTCTTGACAAAATATTCCCAAGTATTGTTTTAAAATAAATCTCCATGATTGTTGAAACATAAAATAAAATAATATGTATTGCTTATACATGTATACTTGATCTATACAACGAGACAACATTTATATTCTCTTTTTTAAGTATTTTTTTAAAAGTATGAATATAGTAATAGAATTTGATAAATTGCAAACATATTTGATTATTTAAGCATTCTTTTAGAATAACATATGTGGATTAAAGGAGATATTTAAGTGTTAACAACTTAATGCAAATTGAATGGGTGTATTATTATCTATCATAATGGAAGAGTTGGTAATTTATTAGATATAATTCAGAGTTACTTTGCATTATGTTCCATAATTACATAATTGGATACATTTTAGATACAAATTTAGGAGTTAATTTAAATCATGGTCCATCGAGGCATAGTTGGGTAATTTGGATGTAGATTCCGTGGATTACTTTATGTTCATAGGGTGTGAAACTTTTTAGAAAACGGAATAAATCTGATGACTATTATTAATTATCAATGATTAGAGTTTGCTGCATAGATGGCCAGTTTTTTTTTAAAAAAAATAGAAGAACTTGTAATATTTGTTTTTCAAGCTCATTCATGATAATTAACATGAGATCTCTCTCTCTCTCTCTCTCCATTGGAGCTTCCAATCAGTAATAGAGCACGATATGATGTGGCTCTTTGTGTGGCCAGAGGGGTTACTATATTATGCATGTGTAAGGTTGAAAGTTGGAACAGCTGATCTAATTATATAGTACGTTTGCTAGTATAATTACTCGTACGTGTCAAGTAATGTTTTTTTAATGATGAAAGTGTCTGTACACCAGGTATATCAACGAGAACGCCGCGGACGAAATTCCTCCAGCATCAATGGTGATGATTTGTTGTGCGTGGCGGACAAATGCTGTGGTCTTCCCATAGTAATACTTGCTGTAGCTAAGTACCTGAGCAGGTTACCAGATGATCAAGTAAAGCAGTTCACGGCAGCTGGGAAGGACGGCAAGTTTATCCATGAATTGGCAACAAAGAGAGGAGAGTTTGTTGGCTTAAAGGGTCTACTGGATTGGGTGGAATCAGACTTGCTGAAAGCTTGTTCTGAGTCCCTGAAGTTACTTATCATGTACATGTTACATTTCTGTCAAGAAAGTGTCGTCGTTCGGCGGAAGCGTTTGGTGTGGCGGTGGATTGCCGAGGGGTACATTAAGAACACCGGCATCTGTGACATGGTGACCGAAGCGGAGCAGCGGGTCCGAGAGCTTCAAGACCTTACAATAATGATGATGCAAGTGCTACCAGGACCAGGGCCGGGGGTAAGGCACCGCGGCTATCAACTTGGTTTCTCTGGCCAGGTCCTAATGTCAAAAGAAGCACAAGACCCACTATTCCTTCCTCTGGAAGTCTCTGCACTGACGGAAGGGAATAAGCAGGGCAGCCTGCTGACCAGCAGCACTGGACGGCATCTTAGAATCGATGGCAAGTGGGAAAGAGATGAATTTGTGTTCCGTAGCTTAGACTTGTCGCGGCTTCGGTCTTTGACTGTCTCTGGAAGATGGGAGCCATTCTTTATCAGTGACAGTATGAGGGTGCTCCGGGTGCTCGATCTGGAGGGCACACAAGGTATAAAAAGTGATCACCTCAAGGAGATACACAAGCAGCTCCCTCGCCTGAGGTTCCTCTCCCTGAGAGGATGCAGAGATATTGAGCGTCTGCCGGATTCAATAGGAAAACTCAGGCAACTCCAGACTTTGGACATAAAAGGAACCAAGATAACCAGGCTTCCAAATTGCATCCTCAAGCTACGGAACCTGCAGTGCCTTCGTGCTGGTCAAACCATGAAAGCACAGACGGAGACGAGGGGAGATCCATGCACACCTCGACCATGGAGGAGGAGGAGGAGGATCATCATCAGCAGGCTGCGCGGTTTGGCATCCTGCCCGTGGCAGACGACACCGAGCAATGCCAGTCCAGGTGTCACTATGCCTAGAGGTATGATGAGTCAACTGACGGCCTTGCACACACTGGGTATTGTCAACGTCAGTACTGCAGGCCTGGAGCTGGCCACTCTAAAACATCTCAAACAATTGCGCAAGCTTCAATTGTACGGCATCAACTCGTGCAATGTGCGGGGGCTGAGGCATCTCCGCTCTAGCTTGGACTCCCTTTCACTGGGGTTCGCCAAGGACTGCGGGGATGATGCAGCAAGCAGCAGCAGCAGCAGCGTCAAAGTCGGCCTCTCCGGCTTTGCGAGCAGACAGAGTTTTCGTCTTAAGCTGCATGGGCATGCAGGGAGTCTGGAAGTGTTTCCAGATGGTGCAAGGGTAACGGATTTGACCTCAAGGAAACAACCGAGGGTACGTAACCTATACCTCGATGTCCACACAGGTACCAAGCTCAAGTTTGATGCAAATGATGATAAGGATGGTGGTTTCCACCAACTGAAGCACCTCGAGATTACTAGCTGCTTGGATGGCGACGCGGCGCAGTTACAGGTAGACTTTGCCCGAGGAGATAAGGACAACGAGACTCTTAAGGTGCTCAAGCTTGTCGGATCAATGAAGATTCCTACGGGTCTAAACCACCTGCGCTCCCTCAAGGAAGTCTGGATTGAAGAAGGTCAAACCCAAGCAATGCGTGACGTGCTTAAAGAGCATCCAAAACATAATAATGTAAAGGTAAATGCTTTGCCGACTTCGCAATAGCTAGATTTGGATGTAATTTTTTTTTATTTTAAATATCAGGACAGATAGAGGCACTAGCCCCCACTGAGTTACTGAATGTCCAGACCCAGTAATAGATGAATTCCACATTTGGATGTAATTTTTTTATTTTAAATATCAGGATAGATTGAGGCAGGCAGTATGTTCACAATCGATCTATGTACGCGATGTAACATTTGTTTTGTGATCCCTAATAAAGATCTAACATCCTAATGACAAGTTTTTTTTTTTCGGTTTTGACACAAGGCAGAGAGAGCTAATAATGTGATCCTATGTTTATTTTCTTCTTGTAACGTTGTCATTCATTGTAGTATACGTGTATACAAACGATTGCCAATAATCATTCATTGAGTATGGTAGTTGTTCACCTGTATGTGGATGCTGGATGGCGGCAGCCTTATGCATGCTCTGCGTGTTTTTTTTTTTTTTTTTTTTTTTGCTTGAAATAAATGGTGGACGGATGAAGAAATCTGCCCATGTTTATATCGGATCGGATCAGTTGCGTTGATGGAGTAATTGTTGTTTCTTGTTCCGAAGGCACGTACAATTGGATTTTGTGATGAATAATTTCCTTCAAACGTACAAGACTGTCTTCTTCTTCTTCTTATATATATAGAAGAGAGAAAGACTGTCTTTGCTCATTTTTTAGAGAAAATTGTCTTTGGTCATTTTGCTAAGTTATCGGCGAAGCTTGTCAGGGCTTTGGGCAGAGTCTTCTTCTATCGTGGCTTATCCAATCTCTACCACATATAAAACATCGATAAAATTATCCTAAGTCCACACATAAATTATCCATCACAGTCATTCTCTATCCAAATCTCTACTAAGTGCATCAACGAAATGTACCAAACATAGTTTAATCTTTCAAAATTAATGGTCCTAATTCACTTAGCAATCTACTTTCTCTTACTCATATCCAACGATGGACAAAGCTGGTATCCAACGCTCGTCACTCATGTCCCCAGCTTCCGCGGGCCGCGCCCGCCCACCCGACGTCCGCACAAAGCCCGAGGCGCGCCTTCACTCGCGCGAGGCGAGGCGAACCCGTCCCCGCAGCGAAGCCCGAGGCGTCGCAGCTTCCCTACACCCCGGCGCGCCGCTGGCGATCAACCAGCCCGCAGAAGCCTGAAACGTCGCACCGCCGCCCTCCCACCGTCGCCTCCACCGCTGCGCGCCGCCGCTGACGCCTGCCCTCCACCGCCTACCCGCAACCGCGCGCAGCCGCGTTTGCGCGCCCGCGCCGCGCCTGCCTGCGCGGCCGTCCATCCACCGGCCGCGACGCAGACGACCCCTCAACGCGGCGAGTCGTCCCTCGCCCGCACGCCATGACGGCGCCACGACCGACGGCGAGGACGGGCCGTCACGCACGCCACGCCCCGCGCCCCGGGCGCCGAGGCAGCCCCCACCCACGCCCGGACGCGCGCTGAGATCCCTCCAGGCCTCCACCACGGCCAGCGGCCGCCGGTGCTGAACACGATTGCCCCCGTCGTGAAGAGGCAGGAAGAGAAGGCGGCCATTGCGGCACACCCGGTGTACGAGCACTTCCTAGAGCCGCACGTCGCCTACCTCGCATCGCCACCCCCGTCGACAAGCTCCCCTGCAAAGACGTGCAGATTGCCGTGTGCACCCCGTCACTTGCCGCCGCCGCGAGAGGGCCTTCTTGCGGCGAGGAGCGCTGCCTCTTCATGGTACGGCTTCACCTCCCTGCGGCCTCCTTCCTATGCCACCTGCTTTGCACCTGCTATCCTTCGCAGATCCCAACTTTCAGGTGTGTGATTCACGCTGTTTGATGTTCGAATCTGCCAATGCAAATGCCATAATTTCTGCCCGTGTGCTCATGGCCGTCTTGGTGGTGCTGTAGTGCAACCGAGATCCATGGACATGGACCCGTCCAGGGATCCCTGGCCGCCTACAGCAACGGCAGCTTGGCCTGGAAGGAGAGGATGAAGGGCTGGAAGCAGAAGCACAGCGCCTGCAGGGAGCAAGGCGGCGATTGGGATGGTGGACGGTGCTGATGCAGATCTTACACTATATGTGCTGTGCTCATCCAGACGTGTTGATGATTAGTAATTACTACCTGTTGCTGACAGTGAGCTACATCCTGTGTGCTACAAGAGTGCAATGTGCTTGTATGGACTATATGAGCTGGAGATCTTACACTATATGTGCTTGTATGCAGATCGTACACTATATGAGCTGGAGAATTATGATCCAAACAAAAGGCACTGCTTGTATGGACTGGTACGATGACAGACTAACTAAATATTTGAATATTTTTCTACATTACTGATCTTCTAATTATTCTCTTTTTTGTGCCTCTTTTACTCTCTGAATATTCTTACAGGATGAGAACCTAGTAATGCTTGCTTTGGCATCTCATGAGCTTCACTTTTCGATTTTGCGTGAGGTCTGTTTACCCATCTTCGCTTTGGCATCTCATGACCTAATATGATTTTTTTTTTCATGTTATGGGAATGGCAAATGTTGGCTGTGTAGATAAGAAAGTCTATGAGCTTGTACAATTTCCTCGGCTAAAGTTTCTGTCTCGCTGCAGAAGACATCTATGATCTAGCTCATATAGTCTTTGTAGCAATATCTGCATTGAGGGCTTCAGTGAACATCATTCAGGTACATTCCAAAAGATATATTGCAGTTTGGGATTGTACTTCATTTGAATGTAACCCTCCTCTCTTTTTTCCCATGCTAAATCCTTAAAGCCCTAGATGCAGGTGTTTGGACAATGGCAATGTGCAGGATCTTGAAAAAAAATTACTGCTTCTGAAAATAAATGTAAAACATGCTTGTTTGGACAATGGCAATGTGCAGGATTTTCATCCAGACGTGGCTGACAGTAGAGTGTGCTAAGGAATGCATATTTCCTTCTCCTATATCTTGTATGTGTAGATATTTGTTCTCTGGTGCTTTTAAGAAATTAGAGTAAAGAGAGTAATTCACATTTTGTCGATGTTACCACTCAGTGTTAATTGATTAATGAGATCTCTAGGTGCTTACAAGAATTCAAAGTACTATGAAAGTTCTTGAGACTCTATGAAAAGTTCCCCGATAAACATTTCAGGTTTTTGTCATGGTGTCCATTTCAGCAAGGATCAGTTTCAAGGTTGGAAGCTTGGATGAGGGTGGCTGTGTTCAATTTGGCTAACAGGTCATGTGTGTCGATAATGGCTCTTGAGTGTTGGGACCTGACATCTTGGCCGACTGCTATATGATTCAGCGCTTGACCTGTAACCCTTGGAAAGAGAAGCGTGGAGGAACTAATGCAACCTGGAGCTGAAGGTGAGATCACACATTACTACTATATACATGTTCTCTCATTTCCGGCGCCAGAGTACCCACTGACCAAAATATCATATTTTCTTATTTGTTTTTTTGTTGGACCGTAGATTTCAGGGTCAACCAGGCAAGTGATATATGTGGGCAGTGGGCGACCGGCAAGACCTCAAATTATAATTACTCTTTGTTGCCATAACCTAGAACTACAGGTATTGCGCTTTGTTTCATTCATGTTTGTTTCAGTTCTCTTTTATTTGTATTATGCAATATATGTCTTATTATGCCTTGTTATGCGTGAGTGTTTTCCAGGTTGTGTACATGGTCATATACAATTTTGTGAAAAAAGTATTGTCATTCTAAATTATAAGTCGTTTGATTTTTTTTACCTTAACTTTAACCACTCATTTTATTCAAAAAAAAAAATTTGTAAGATTTCACTTCTTTTATTGTGGCTTGCTTTATTAATAAAATTCTTCAAAAATAACTTAAATTTGACTATATTTGCAGAAAATTTTTTTGAATAAAACGACAAACTTATGGTCAAAAAAGTCAAACGACTTATAATTTGAAACGGAGAGAGTATATATGAATCAACATTGTGCTCCGCATCTGCACGGTGGGTGTATGTCCGCTCTCACTGTTGTAGTCATATTTCACAGTTCATAGACTTTGTCCAACAATTAATCAAATTATATGCATGCTTAAAGTTGTCGTATTTCACAATTCTTTGAATGTGACATTTTTTACAAGCACATATATCTTTATCTCCTTGTGCTTAAATAACTGAATGAAAGGATCTCTGCAGCAAAAATGAAAGGATCTCTTCTACTGGCACATTTTATTTGTACCTAAACATTAGAACCAGTTTACAAATGTTTTAATTGCTTTGATTCTATTTTGGTTTGGTTGTGATTTATTTTAGTAGGGCTTTATCTCCCCACCATAGATGACATGAATACTTCTTTTTATCCCCTTCAAATGCATAGTTCCACTAAAAGAATGCATTGGTACTCTATTTCTTCTGCAACAATTGGAGCTAATGGTGGTATGGCCGGAAAGGATCCCATAGAGGGGAGGGGAGATCTGATGGTTGGACTTCAACTTAGATGATGCCATCAACAACAGTTTTCTGTCACTACTGACATTAAGAAGAAAAACTGATAAGAGTCTTGCATGATTTTTATTCATTTAGTTAGCGAAATGGAGTTCCTGTAGTTAAAAGAAATGTGTTGTTTCTGACTTTTTGGAGTGTCAAGTCTTTGTTTTTCTACTCTGTTGCCAATTTTATATTTGTTATGACATTATTGAGTATGATGCAATTTTTAATAGATGTTCTTCCATTGCTCTATTTATTCCTTCTTCAATTTTTTAAAAAATATCATTATTTATTGTTTCATATGTCTCCTCTAAATGAAGCCGTAGCAACGCACGGGCACTATACTAGTTCCTTCAATGTATGGAAGGAATCAACTACGCCACACTCTCTCCGTCGTGTAATAATGTAATATAGGTGAATTAGAGCATTTATTATTAAAAAAATATACCTAAATATTATGGATCTTAGGGTGGTAGTTTTGTCAATGAGAGAGGAGAATCATCTGTTGTAATGCTCAGTATGAAAAAGAGGTCCTCAATATGAAAACTGCTGGAGGAGCAGTGGTACAAATCACAGCGCACACCTGATGGGCCGCGGTGGGCCGGTGGTGGATGCTAAAGCTGACTGAATCCAAACCGGGCCCGTCAGCAAACCAAATAGGCCCTGCCAATGCAGCAGAAACGGAAGTGACACGCTGGTGCAGAGTGCAGACACAAGAGAGGGGAAGAGGCGCAATTTTTTCCCATAGAAAAACGACATAACGTAACGGTAGGAACACGCTGCTGTGCTGTGCGGGAAAAGTTAAAAAGGAGAGGGAGAGGACAATGGACATGGACATGCACGCACCCCGATCCGACCAAGGAGGAAGAAGGCTTCTTTCTTTCGTACGTACTAGGGACTAGGGAGTGTAATTAGCTTCTCATTACGGCCTTCTTTTAGCACGTCTTTACAAGCGTAAATTAGTATCGTGCTTACATTTGTTTAATAACCACGCGCCGATGGTCTACTCCTCTTGTAGTACCAACAGGTCAAAGATGGAAAAAGATAAGAGGTTCTTTTCTCGGTCTCGGTCTCGGTCTCGGTCTCATGAAAGAAAGACACATTCTTTGGCACGGCCACCGCCATGTCTGCGGTCTCTCTCTCTCTCTCTCTCTCTCTCTCTCTCTCTCTCTCTCTCTCTCTCTCTGTGTTAAGAAAGAATTAAAGAGTGCAAGCGAAATCTGGTTGTTGATGGATGACAGTCAATTGTAGACGATGGTGGAATGTTTGTCAAAGGCTCAAAACTGGCATCCTCTTCCTCCTGAGGCATCCTACCCAAAGTCCCAAACACAAACATGGCCATGGCCCCCATGCATGGGAACGGACGGACTGGAGGAACGGAGACATGCACGGAGATTCCTCCGTTCCAATCCAATGCCTCGTTACTGCAGCCTTCCCAAGTCCCAACCCCACCACACGGAAACACACACAGAGGGAAGGGGAGCTTTTTCATGCAGTGTCCTGCCCTCCAACAGTCCAGCCACTGTAGCGTCATCATCACCCCTCCTGGATGCTGCATTGCTTTGTACTGCACATTTTTAAAGGCGACTGGTCCACACTCCACAGCTGCCCTGCCGCCATTGTTGTGCTCTCAGACCAGAGCCATAGCGAGAGCGAGCGAGCAAGAGTACGGAGTACCCCTTAAAGAGCTTCACCAGACCAGACCTGGTCGGTACATTTGCGACTAGTACTCGAGTCATTCATTGCACTGTTCTGCTTCCCTTCACTTGAACAAGAGCGCGAGGAAGGAACAAGAGAAGGCAAGAGGGGATGATGGACAAGAGACACGGCGGCGCCGGCGCCGGCGGCGGAGGCTGCCCTGTGCTCCGCCTCCTCGGCGCTGCCGTCCTGGCGTTCCTGCTGCCGCGGTCCGCCGGAGCGGCCGACGACACCAAGGTAATCAATCAATCTCGGTAATCTCTTTCTGAGCTCTTGGGGCTTGGGCCAATGCTTCCTTGGTACACTAGTGACTGACTCAATTGCAAACCCATTGGCATTTGGCAGTGGCACGCCCATGCCCATCCGGCCGTCGGCCACGGTGCCCCCGCGCCCCACGCGCACGCGGCCGGCCTCCCGCCGCTCTCGGCACCGCCGCCCACCGCGGGAGCCGACGACCTGCCGCCGGCGCCAATGCCCCTGTCCGTGTCCGTGTCCTCCCCACCGAGCCTCGCGCCCGGGCAGCGCCAGCAGGCTGCCCCGCACTTCGGCTTCCCGCTGCAGCCGGGCTCGGGCGCCGCGTCCGCGGCGGCCCCTGGGGCGGGGTCCGGCGGCGAGGGGTACCCGTTCATCGGCAGCAACCCGACGGTGCCGCTGCCCACCGGCATGACCGACACTTCCACCGTGCTGCCGCTGCCGGACACCGGGGACGCCACCGGCGCAGCCACCAAGGTGATTTGTTGTGCTATCTTTCCCTTTGCTCGTCACGTCAGGTCGGTCACTGTGTGCTCATGCATGCTTTGCGCTGCTTGGCTGCAGGTGGTGGGGTCGGCAGCATCTGTTCGTGCTCGCGTCTCCATGATTGGGCTTGGAGTTTTCGTCGCCACCTTGTTCCTGTACAAGATCTAATTAACCCAATTCTATGTATAATTATTGTACTAGTACTACTGAATGCTGATTCTGCTGCCTTCATCCAAACTACTACTCCTAGTCTTGAGTTCGTTCTTGGCATGAACTAATCTACTACCAGTTCCTTTTAACTTCCTGTGAATTCAATTCAATTCGACAACAACATCATGCTTCGCTCTTCTGCCTTGGCGAACAAAACCAAACCAGCAGGCCGCACTATCCCTCTGCAGCTCTGCTCAGCTTCTCCAATGTTTCGACCCCACAACCACAACGCTACAGAACCAGCATGTGCATGTGCCGTGCCGACTCTCCAACACAAACTGGAAAAGGAAAAAAAAAAAAAAAAAAAAAAAGGAGTGCAAACAGGTCGCCAAACGCCAAACAAAAATAACAAGTGGCAAGCACAGCTCCAATCACAATTCACAATTTAGCAGCCTGACCACGTTTGATTTACTTACAAAGAATCACAAAGCAACCTTCACAGTTTCACACTTTGGGCAAGAACGAACCATCAGCCCCATGCCATTCATTCTTCAGATACGAGATCGAGCAAAGGAAAGGGCATGGCATGAAAGCATGATACATACGTCTGCCACCAGTACCGCTAAACACAACTCCACTGCCCTAGGATGCACAGCTTACTTAATTTACAGGATGGTACAGCAAGAGTTGGTTTTCTTCGCCTGCTTGTAGAACATCTGCATACATGTTAGGGGAATGTCAGCACGAACATATCATAAACAAGCCACGGACTGGCTAACCAGTTAACCTAATGTTGCTGGACTCACACAGACTGCTATCATTTTCTAGCAAGTTCTCTAGGCAAACAATGGAAGAGCTATGGCATGTCGATGAAAGCAACAATTGTTACTATAAATGATTCTACAAGTGTAGATTTTGTTCTTTTTTGCATCCTACCTTTTCTTTCTAAGACACAAGGGGTAGACCAAGAAATTTGGTCCTATATATGGTCAAATTTACAAGGAAAATTTTATCAGTGACACTGAAAGGTACAGGTTTGGGAAAAATACCACCAAAGCGACTCGATACACTTTAATACCATCAAAAGATGTCGCCTTCTCTTTAGCTTTTTACCACTCTGTCCAAATTAGGCATTAGTTACGGAACTGTTAACCATTTTGCCCCAGCCCTCTTGCGTCTAAGCCAAAACATGATCCCCTTTATCCCATGGGGCAACCCAAGAATAGCATCGGTCCCAGGTGGCTTTTTCCATCACTGTGCTTATGTTCCCCCTCAGATCAACCGTAGCAGGGGCACACCACCCTCTGTTCCTTCAGCCCAACCTCCTCTGCCCCTTCTAGATCTTCATTTGCTGTCCTCTGGCTGGCCACACACCATGGAAGGGAGGTGCAGAGCTTTGGCTCCAGTTACCTGGTCCGCGCCTCCGCGGTGTTGATGGCAGCCGGATCTGGTGTGTTGTGGCAGCTTTGGAGGAACAGCGACACATATATAGTGGTGAAAGGAACAGAGCTGCGCCACCCCTGCCCCTCTGCTCAACTCGTTCTGACTAAACGGCTTCCTCAAATGATAATATCAAACCCCAAACCCAGGGCAAAAATGGCCCCAAAAAAATGTAGAAATAAAAATGGGAATACTAAAAGGCACAACAGAATGTACTGAGTGGTAAAAATCTGAACTATGGCATCTTTTGGTGGTGTCAATGTTTAAGGCTGCTTCAGTGGTGTTCTCCTAAAACTGGCACCTTGTGGCATCATAGATCCAATTTTTCGAATTTCAATGGCGAAGATTCATACATATTCAGATGCTTAATTTAGACACTACACAACTTCAGAAATTGTCTTTCAATCAGTATCTAGAACAATGCAACTGGACAGAAGAATCATTTTGACCAATTGCCCATAGGCCATAACTTGTTGTATGTCTTTGAACAACATAACACACAGCAAAAATATCAAACAGCAAAAAGATCCCTACCTGTGAAGAAATACTTAGATCAGAACTCTTCTCCACTAGGCTATCCAACCTTTCACCTCTTTGAAGCATGCTATCAATGGTTTTATGCTGCAAATATCAAAATCAGGAACATAAATTAAAATTTGTGAAAGAAGAAAGTAGCCTTGACTAGCCTTAACCTCAGTAGTAACTCATGGCCTCTTCATCAGACATATTAATAGCAAATAGCTCAAAAGGCAGGTGACTGAGAGTATTCAAGCACCTGCGCAGGGCACTTGTTCAAAGTGCCAGCAAACAATAAAGAATCCAGATATTGCATTGTTCCAGAAGAATTTGTAATAAAATTACTGAGCATACAGTTGACGGGGCACGCTTACTGCACACATTCTATCAGTTACTAGTTTTCAACAGCAAGCAGGAGCAGAGCACCAAACTCTATGGGCTAACAGTAAAGAATGAATCATAAAGAAAGAAAATAAGAAAAACACTAGTGTTCTAAACATATTCTAGCACCTGTTCGACAATGTAATAACATCCCGCCCCTTTGCTCCGAACCCAAGCAGGGTAAAACAAAACCTCCCCTGACTTAATTTTAGCACTGCCTAACATATATGGACTCGTGTATGGTGCACATGAAAATAACTCCATTTAGAATTTGATAAGCTAGTCAGTTACAGTTCCCGAGGCCTGAGGGTTCCCGAGGCCCGAGGGTTCGACAAACATGAAGTTACTTACCAGAATAATCTTGGTTTCATCCAAGTCCCTCTGAATTTTCAACCACTTGTCAGCCTCTGCAGGATCCTGCAAAGAAAAGAATTGGAAGGCAATAAATCTTTGGCAAATCGAGCTTGAAGGCAATAAATCTTTGGCAAATCGAGCTTTATTTAGTCAGTGAACAATGATGTGCTCAACAAGAGGGGACAAACAGTACATGCATAAAGTTCCAAATTTGGACACACACCCTATAGTTAACAGTACATGCGTACAAGAATCTGATTCCTGGATAAGCTACATTTTCAAAGACATAACTGCAGGAGCATGGCAATTCATATGTAAGGGATGGAGGAAGAGCATGCACATAACTTATTTCACTATTTAGGCCTTGTTTAGTTCCATGCAAGTTTCACTGAAAGTTGCAAGTTTTTCCACTCTCTCTCCATCACATCAATTTCTACCCGTATATATGGAGCATTAAATGTTAGTGAAAAAAATAACTAATTACACAGTTTTATTGTAAATCATGAGACAAATCTTTTAATCCTAGTTGGGCCACGATTGGACAATATTTGCCAAATACAAACAAAATGCTACAGTTGCAACTTTTTTCAACACTTTTCATCTAAACAAGGCCTTACTCTCGAATAGATCCTGGGTGTGTGAAAGTCAGCGTGCTCGGACAGACAGCAGAGCTTTGTGTTTTTCTCTTCGAAATCTTTAGTCCCCCCCTAGATAACTACAACTTAAGTGTTGATGTAAGAAAAGCATCACAAATGTGTATGGGTCCAAACTCCAAACGAAGCAAACCTGGTATTTGGTTAGGGCATCATCCAAGTATTGCCAAGGTTGGGTCACATCAGTTTTGGTTGTCCTCCATGAGTCTCCAAAAGTCTTCTGGTACTCTTCCAGCACCTGTAGAAGATGATATAGGACATGGATAACAATTGTGAGACTGATGTGTCATTATATTCATATGACAATAATAGCAAGAGAGGTCATGCATTATCACTTTATTATTTATCACAACCACTGCAGCAAAAATGTAGCTCGAAGGGGTGCGATTACAATAATCAAAAGGATGATGACAACAGTACAAGGTTGGAAAGTAATGACAGACGTATCAGAGAGCAAATCCAATTGGCAGCTATGTGGTTATTAATTAACTTCAGAAATATAGATGATGAGGCCAAACTGATCAGGGATTAAATCGTCAGTAACACGGCAACTGAAAGCAGTCTATGCTTATGGATGGCCCATCATCAGATATAAGCAGGCAAATAAAGCAGAGCCCAAAACCAGCATCACTAGACTAAGTCGAAAGTAACCACCGCGTAACAGGGGAGTTGACAGAGGAGAAGAGCAGAGAGAGAAGCGGTAGCGTACGATGTTGAGGAGGGAGAATGCGCTCCTGACGGGATAGTGGGCGTCGGTGAAGGCGATGGCGCAGAGGCCATCCTTGTTGTAGCAATGCACCATGTACTCTGCAGAGGAGAGGCGGGGTCAGCAATGGAGGTCCGGAAGGAAGAAAACGAGGAGGAGGCAGCAGGCGTGATCGTGAGTGGTGACGTGCCTTCGTGCTGGACGTTCTGGCGGCTGCCGGCGGGGGTGCGGATGGCGACGGTGCGGGCGACGAAGAGGATGAACTCGCGGGCGGCGGAGCGCTGGAAGTAGCCGAAGTGGCTGACGTCCGACGCGTTGGCCAGCACCACGGCCTGCTGCTGCTCGCCGCCGGAGGAATCGCCCGGGGATTTGAGCACCAGCAGCGCCGTGATCTTCATCGCGGGATCGAGCCGCGAGGGGGGCGGGACGGCGCAGCTGAGGAGAGGAAGGGGAGGTGAATTGGGCTTCGGCGGTGGCGTGCGGGGAGGAGTGGTGCCAACACGATGCGATGCGTTTTGACGTGGCTTCCTTTGTGAGCAAGGAAGAAGCGCCACTACTTGGCACAGCGCCAGGACTCCCTCCACGAGGTTTGCCGACGTGTTTCGGTTTTTGTAGTAAGGCTTTGTTCTTTTTTTCCTTCAAATTTTAAATTTTCTCTCTCTTTCCATTACATCAATTTTTAGCCATATATATTGAAACATTAAATATAGATGGAAAAAATAACTAATTGTATAGTTTTCTTCTTCAGCCCCTCTATCTCCGTGGCTGTTTCTCTGACAAAGATTTGATCATTTGGAAACCTTTTCTATAGTCGCTTGATTATTTTTGGGTATAATTGTCATTAAAACTTTCCATGAAGATGAAACACAACTATAAATAAATTCATATATTCTAGGAACAATATCATTTTTGTCGTTTGGAAACCTTTTCTATAATCGCTTGATTATTTTTTTGGGTATAATTGTCATTAAAACTTTCCATGAAGATGAAACACAACTATAAATAAATTCATATATTCTAGGAATAATATCCGTAATTTCATAATCTTTTATCTATATCTATATTTATATCTATATGTATATATATATCTAATAATAAACAAACAAAATTTTAGCCCATTTATATTTATACATGTATTTTCCCTCTATATAAACATAGAAGAGAAAGGAAGAACAACATACATTATTTTGGTAGTGTGCTTCCCCTAACATATATAATGGCACTCGTCAAGACCAGCACAACAAGGCCCGTGTGTGCTGCCTTCTGCATTTTTGTTCTTGTGATCCTCTCGCCTTCTTTTTCCCTCTCTAACTCGGAAAAAGGTATATATGCGCATATGTATCCGCCTTTATTTCACACTTTCCTATTCTAAGTTAAACTACCCTCAACAACCGCGATCTGAAATACAACACTCATTCGTTCTTTAGGTAGCGCTACAACAACAAAACCTAAAATTTTATTAAAAAACACCTAAAAGATAACTTTTTCTACAACTAGATCCCTAAGAGAGAGGATACTCAGATTTGTGCTATGTCTCTCCTGGCACTCAAAATGAGTCTTCTGTATAGGTATTCTGTTGGAAGCTATAGATATTATCCTGGAGACCCATTTTGGGTTTGTGTACCCTAATAACTCTCCTCTTGAAGACAGATATTTTGATTTTTTTTCTAGATATGATGCATTTGCTATGTTTATATAGATAATGCATGTGTCTATCTACATAACAAAATCAATGTATCTATAAATATCAAAACATCATATGATCTAGAATGAATTTAGTACCCAATAAATAATATGATCTGATATGTGTGCATGGATGGTTTATAATTAATACGCTGTGAATGAATAATTATATATTTTGCTTGTAATATGTATGTGTGCAATGCAGATGAGGCAGACGAGACGATCTGCAATCCCGTGACTAATGTGCAGTGCGATATCACGCGGTGCGCCATAGAATGCATGCAGGAGGCCAAGAAGCGTACGAGTACTTCGTGCGTGCATGCCTCCTGCGACAGGCGTGCTCGTCCTCAGCAGTGCTGCTGGACGTTTCGCCGCCGTCGTCACGTCGTGCTCACCGGAGACCACGACGACGTCGTTGGAGCCGATTCGCCATGAGTGCGTGCGTACTCTTCATGTGTACTCGTATGCATCCGTGATCTGATGGCCAATATACAGTTTAAATTTAAATAATACTAGAATTCCAATCCAGCTAGTATACGAATACGCACTCCTATAATAGCTCTGTTTTTTAAATTACGTACCCTGGGCCTTGCCATATTTAAAAAACCAACACCTCCGGCGAGCGAGGCCCGGCTCTATGTCTAAGCCTTGCCATATTTTGTTCTTGGCTAGCTCCTTGCCATGGATTTACCCTATATCTTTCATTATGCACAGAACAACAAATCCTTCACCATGATACCAACTCTTCCACTTAGTAGCAAGATCTATTTTTTTCTTTTGTGAGAACCAGTTACGCACTCAAATACACACGAGCGTACATTCAGCTCTATAAACACACGCACACATCTTATCCCAATAAGCACCTCCAAAGAACTAAGTTGAATCGATAAATCTTGAGATTGACGAAGTTACCACAGATGTCTCGATAACCACTTTCTCATTTGCTTTCATCCTCTTCCCTTTCAAGTATTCAACAACCCGCTCCGCAACCAGCCTACTACGTCCCGCTTCTTCTACTCCATGACGAAGGCCACACACAACCCATCACGGGGGAGCAAGCCCTTGCTTGGGCAACGACACTTGCCAGTTTTCTTCCATTAGAAAATGCCGAATAATACGGTTGGCACATCCATAAAGCAAATACAATGATAATGCAAATGTTCAAAATACCCTTATTAACAATGTGTGGTTGTAATACACTCTAGATAGAAGCCTTCATGCCCTATAAGGATGATAACGGATGTATAATGAAAATATAGGATGATGACGGGTGACTGACTGACTGCTAGGTAGAAGCGATCCCTAAAGGAGGAAAAGTAGAGGCATTTAGGGAAAGGAGGGAAACTTAGGTTTACCAAATCAAAGCTTGCCAAATATAGGATAAATAGTATAGGTGTGTATTTAGTTGCTTGCCAAAATTAAGGCTTACTAATTTTCTCTTTTTGTAGTTTAAGAATTTTCTAGAAACTTACTAAAACTTTGGTAAAAAAGAAATAGTGTTGCTAATTCTTTGGTATTGAACCAATTGATGACTACAAATTTGGCAAGCTATGATTTTGGTTTGACAAGAATTGGAAGGCAACCAAACAGACTCTATATCCATAGACGAAGCCATATATATATGACTGGTTGTCATGCATGTTTGAACCTTCTATATTGTTATTGACTTCTTGTTATAAATGGATGTCACACAAACAATTCTCCTGCGCATGCCCTATATATCCACAGAAGAAGCCATATAGTATATGACAACATAAGGATGATGATGCTGGGTGACAGCAAGGTAGAAGCAATCTCCTAAAGGAGGGAAAGTAGAGGCAGAGAAAACAAAATGAGACCCTCGTACCCACCCAAAAAATGCACCCTATATATCTATGTATAGAAGAAGCCATATAGTATATGACTGGGTCGTCAGGCATGCATGTTTGAAGCTTCTACGTTGTTATTGGCTTCTTGTTACAAATGGAGGCCACACAAACAATTCTCCTGCCCTATATCTTTTGCTACGCAAAGAGCAACAAGCCCGGCTTGATCCTGATACCAGCTGCTCCGTTTAGTAGCGAGGTCTTGAACAAAGCTGGTGATCTTTTCAATGCTAACATTTGGCATCACCACCACATATATGCGCTATGTCACCCTCACACGCGAGCTGCTAATTGCGCACGAACGCCTCGTCTCGTGGCCTCTCGAACACCACCGTGTTGCTTAGTGGGTTCAGGGACGCGCTCACCCCGGCGTCCCACCCACTTCTGCTGCATGCATGCGAGCTGATGTAAAGCTGACGCAAGCGAAATAAATCAAAACATTTTCTTTGAATTGCTATAACTTTTGAGTGGTGTATTTTTTTTTTTTTTTCAATTCTGTCTTCACCATGCGTTCTATGTGATGAGACGAATAAAATTAGACCCCACTTGCATATGTTTCGAAGAATTTTATTTTAGTAGCAATTTTATATAATATGTGCTAGAAGATTTATAAAAAAATAATTAACATATAATACTAAAGTTGCTACTCTCAAAATATACTAAACTTGTTACATATACTATAAGCTCGGGGCAAAACATCAATACCATGTAATAATTAAGTTGCTACCCTTAAAATAAACTAAAATTGATAAATAGAAACAGAAAACTAAAGTAGAAAAAATTAAAACAATATAAAAAACTTAAGACTGAAACTAAAATAACCAGAAATTAACTGAAATTGACACTCAAACTGAAATTGACAACCCAAAACAAACTAAATTGAAAAAAAGAAAATAATAACTACGGTAGACACAATGAAAAACAAAATACTAAAATTGAAAATACCAAATACTGAAAACAAAAAATGACAAAGGCGAAGCATAAGAAAGCTTCTAGAAAATTAAATTGAAATTGACAAATGAAAACTAAAAAACAAAATGAAAGAATAAAACATGGTACAAGAACTGAAAATAAAAATTAGAAAATTAAACTGAAATTTAGAAAATGAGACTAAAAAGAGTATAAAAACTTATAAATGAAACTCACAACTCATTAGACTGAAAGGAAACTGGAAAAATAAAATTTATAATTCATTTAATTGAAACAAAATGAAAATTGAAAACTGTATGATCTTATGTGTGGCAAGTTTGATTTTAAACTATGTGACAAGTTATATTTTGATGAGTAATATAAGTGACAAACAATTGCATTCTAAGAACAGACAACAGCCTAATAAAAGGCCTTCTGGGCTAGGCTAGGAATCCGGTGGAGTCATCACGTGTCCACGTAAAAGCATGATCCGTGAGATTAATTTTGTGCATGTATATCGGTCCTATATAAGCCCACGTGATAATCAATGGGTGCGTGTAAAAGTCCACGGGCCACGTCACATGAAGCCAGAAGGCCGCAGGCGGAAGGGTCGCTCGCTGCCCCACGAGCGCGACCAGGCGCGCCGTAGCTTTTCCGATAGAAGAAGCCATATATATGTTTGAAGTTTCTACGTTGTTATTGGCTTCTTGTTATAAATGGAGACCACACAAACAATTATCCTGCCCTATATCTTTTGCTAGGCAAAGAGCAACAAGCCCGGCTTGATCCTGATACCAGCTGCTCCGCTTAGTAGCAAGGTCTTGAACAAAGCTGGTGATCTTTTCAATGCTAACATTTGGCATCACCACCACATGCGCTATGTCACCCTCACACGCGAGCTGCCACTTGCGCACGAACGCCTCGTCTCGTGGCCTCTCGAACACCACCGTGTTGCTTAGTGGGTTCAGGGACGCGCTCACCCCGGCGTCCCTGAGCTGGTGCACGACGAAACGCGCGTTCCTCAGGCACTTGTGGACGTCCTTGCGGATGCCCATGTAGCCCTTGGTGTTGAGCGTGTACCACAGGAACAGCGGCGCGTGCCCGTTGCGGCTTCCCATGATGGTCGCGTCCCTCGACGAGAGGTACTCAATGGTGGTGGACAGCATGTCTGCGTGCTCTCGCCTTGTGATCACCACGCCGCAAGGTACAGGGCATCCCAGGAACTTGTGGCCGGAGACACTGACACTTCCAATAGGCTTTCTGAACGTCACTCTTGGTGCCTGGAAAAGCCAAAAGAAAAATGCATGATTTCAATTGGTTGGTTGGTTAGTGAGATTGTTCACTCTTGTAAACTGGTAGTACGTCAAAATTAAATCGTGTGGCTACAATAGAGATTGAAACCAAGAAGAAGGGAAAGAGTGTATACATACTTGTTTGAGAAACGGTATCATGAGTCCAGCCAGAGCACCATCACAGTGGATGTAGAATCGGTCATGGAACCCACACTTTTCTAGCGTTGATATAATCTTGTCAAGATCATCAATTGCTCCCTTCACAGTTGTTCCTGCACGAAGCAACGACAGTGCTTGTCAGCAAGAGGCTACTGCAGGCAAAAAGCAGGTCCTAATGTTCGAATCAATACAAATCTAAGAAGTGATTTATTCAGGGAACACATATATAGATCGATCAGTAAGTACACGACTAACCAATGTTGACATTGACAATGGCAGGGCTGTGCGTGTTGCGCATCAGCTTGGCCTCGAAATCGGCACAGTCCATCTCCCCAGAGACCAGGGTGTCGACCTTGACGCACCTGACCCTGTACATCCTGGCCGCCTTGAACACAGAGTAGTGCGAGTCGGCGGAGGCGTACATGACGGCGTCGGGGAAGACCTCCCGGGCGACGAGCAGGCCGTGCAGGTTGCCCTCGGTGCCGCAGCTGGTGACGTAGCCCCAGTAGTCGCCGGCGCCGAGGTCCCAGAGGCGCGCGAACCAGTCGAGCACCGCCACCTCCATCGGCCGCGAGTGCACGCCGTAGTTGCTCTCCACGAACGGGTCGCCGAGGTTGTTGACGCACAGGCCCTGCAGCAGGAACGGCGCCAGCGCGGCGAAGTCCAAGTCCAGGTTGTACGGGTACCCCAGGTGGTGCGCCGACCGGTCCTGGAGGTGGCGCATGAACCCGGCCAGCAGACGGGACACCTCGGCCTGCCGCTCCGCCAAGGCCTCCTCGTCCGCCGGCGGCTCCACCACCGCGAACGCCTCGGCCACGGCCACTGGTGGCGGCGCCATGGCCCTGCTGCCGTCTTCCTCTGCCTCACCTACGACGACCTGCACGGGTGCATGGTGAGCAGCAGCAGCCGGCGCCGTGTTATCAGCGAGCTGCAGGTCCCTGGCCGTCGTCGTCATCGGCCCTACTACCGCCGGCGCCATTGCTCCTCCGATCCTGCAGACGCGCAAGCTAACAGTACTGTCACTTCCCTCTACCGTACCCGACGTCGTCTTCTCCAACTACGGCGTACGTGCTAGCTCTATTATGTCTAGCTAGGACTATATAGGATCGTCTGAAATGAACTATATATGTATGTATATGTCCATCGTCATTGAGTATTATTTATAGACGAGCTCCATCGCTGAGGTAGCTTAGCTAGGAGGATTATATAGTAATTAATATTATCGGATTGGATCGGAGTGAAGAAATATTATCACAGTATGTATTATTTATTGAAATAACAATATTGAGAGAGGCGTGAAGCAAGATAATACTGTAATAGTAGTCGTTAGCATGCATGTGTGCCGTGTTCCGCGTGTGCGCGCGAGAACGCATGCATACTTAAAAATTCTCTAAAGTGGATTAGCGTGGTGATTAATACACTAATTTAAGCTGGAGACAGGGCCGCGTAGCGTCATCACATGATGACGACGCTTATATGCGTCACCACTGGATGACTTCAGTGGCATCCATGTGCGTTTTTCTTCACATGTTTCAATTCGCTAGAGTCCACGATCTAGATACTACTGCTCCGTTGAAAGGGGAAAAAAAGATAATGCGTACTGTAGATAGGTATTTAGATTTAATGGAATTAAAATAGGCTAGACCCATATATAATTATATATGTATATAAAAATCCAACAAGTTATAGTAGTGGACCGAAAGTGTGCAAATTGCTGCCTAGGCATCCATGCAAGACGATAGCAAATCAGCTACGTACTGTGTACACTCGTGGAACGTGCAATGGCTAATATCATATAAGTAACCAAGTTCTCCATTAACAATGTCCATATTGCAATTAATTAAGTACAATGAGAAATAAAAGGCCTCGTGCATCGTGTAAACGATCGAGAACGATGCGGCGCCTACAGTTGTCGGTTAAGTATTTGATCCATTCTTTGATCGTGCTGGAGCTGACTTGGAACAACTGTAGCTAGTTTTCTGTACTCTACACTCCACCCTTAAAACTTAATTTATAGGATTCAAAGTTTCAAACTTTATCAACCACAATTAAATAGTCAGATTAATTCATAGTACACATGATATTTTATAACACATCGACACCTAAGTTTGTCTCTATACCTATTAAGTCATGAATTCCTGAAACAGGCAAAACACGTCTGGGGTGTTCGGCTGGTCACATAATCCGACTGATAAAACAGGCCGTCTAATTTGCTGTGAGAGAAAAATACTGTTCACCTGACTTATAATACAAGCGGACAGAGCGGTCGAAGTTCAAACCATATCCATGGAAATGTCTTGTGGTCAGTAAAATAGCAGCCGTTAAAAATAATGTCACCCATGCCAATGGATAACACTTGAGGGTTTATATCGATGTATGTTCTTCTTTTTGTGTTGGTGCAAAGTATGATAGTGTGCATTGGCGGATCCACGGGTGCAAAGTTGATCCCGTCTCATCATCCGTATCAGCAAAAACTTGCTCGGTGATCTCCGGGTGAACAAAATTGTGACAGCCCTTGTCTCTGATGAAGGCGATGCCGCGGCGCTGCGCCGGGTTGCCTAGAACCATTCCCCAGCCGGGTTATAGTATTAAGTTATAGCTCATCTCCACCAGCGGCAAGGGGAGTGTCAGTTCACGGGGTGAGCGAGGGCTCGGCGTCGAGCACGTCGCAGATCGAGCAGGATGCCACGCCAGAGATCGACCCAGCCCATGGTACCGCCTTGGCCTCCGATGGTGATCATGGTGGTTGTGTGATGACGACGAAGCCGGCCGCAGTTCCCGGGAATCTTCACTGGAAATTCCTGCGGGGCCTCCAATGACAACAACCTGCTGATCCAGGTCGAGGTGTCCGATCGAGTGGAACAGGTGGAGTTAGTACTGGTGATCGACGCCTGTGAAATCCAACGCAGCGACGGTGTAATGGCGACCATCCGAACGGGGAACAATGCCGACGTCATCTCTGAAGAAGTAGCAGGGACGCGGGCGCCGGATGATCTGGAGCGACGGTCGACGGTAGAGTCGCTGTCGTCGGCACCGGCGCGGTAGACGTAGTAGTCGAAGTCCTTGTCGTACAAGGCAGAGCGCCCGGACCCCCATGTTCACGCGGAGGAGGAGGAGGAGGAGGAGGTCCACCGAGCAGAGGATCTCCGGGGACACGGACGGGTTCAGGTCGGAGCAGTACACGAAGAGCGTGGACGGCTGCGGAGAGCACTTGAAGCAGAAAGAGACCTGGATCGGGTTCACATTCCGGGTGCGGTCTTGGGCGGCGGCGGTGCTGCTGCTGTCGTGGATGCCAACGACGGCCTGGGTGTTGATGGGGACGCGGGCGGGGCGTCGGGATCCTCGACGACGCGGACGCCGGGAGGACGGCGACATGGTTCGCCGGTGGCTGGTGCCCGGCCCGGTGGTGCTTTGCATTTGGCGGCGCCGGAAGCAGGGGCGATGACACGACGGGCCCAAGAGGAAAGGCCTAAACACCGGATGGAGGGCCAGCCCATGGCCTCGTCATTCATTCCACGTGTCTATTAGCTCACTCCAGGCCCAACAATGCAAAGCACTTCCCTTCTTTTCCATAATGTGGCCCACGTAATTGTATGGCTACTGTTTTATTGAATACTAGTGATATAAAACTTTAAGTATCAAAACATTTATGAAATATTGCACAGTGATACAAGATATCAAAACAATTAGTGGATAGTGATAGAAGATGTCGAACCATTATACAATTAGTATCAAAACATATATAATTTCAGCACTTAAATTATGGTGCTAAAATTATATATTAATTTTTTTGAGCATCTGAACGGCCTCAAATGAAAAAAACTCAAGATTAGAAAGTTGTAGATTTCGTCGAGATATATAATTTTTATATAAAAATCATCTTCATCCGATGTCGTATTGAAGAGTTATGATTTTTTGAATGTATTTTGGTTTGAAGGGTATTTTGGTCTTTTTTTACCCGCCCTTTGACGGCACAATGGACGGCAGGGCCAAGAAAAAAAAAAAGTTCATTTTAGGGCCAAATAGCCAAATTCGAGAAAAAAAATGGCCAAGAAACTAAGAGACTTTTTTTAGGGCCAAGGAAATAATTTGCTCTAAGATATATACCAAACTTTAAGTATCAAAACATTTATGAAATATTGCATAGTGATACAAGATATCAAAACAATTAGTGCATAGTGATAGAAGATATCGAATCATTATACTGGATAGGGGTACAATATGTCAAAACCATTAATGGATAGTGATAGAACATATCAAACCATTTATGATAGAGACACAAGATATCAAAACATTTATGGTATACTGGATAGTGATAGAAGGTATCAAAACCATTTATTGTAGAGATTCAAATGCTCAAGAACCCACATGTGTTTATCCCTCTATATAACCACGAGAAAACGAAACACGGGAATAAGCATATAGAAGGAAAAAAAAAAAAAAGAAGAGTTGCGGACATTTCGGTATTCTCCTAATGGCTCTCGTTATGACTAGCACAATAAGGGCCATTTGTGCTGCCTTTTGCATTGTTCTTGTGATCATGCCTTTTTCCCTCTCCAACTTGGAAGAAAGTATGCATCTATGTATATCTACTTTTGTAATTATATGCATTATTAATGTATTGTATGATAAGTTCACGATTTGCTAATATAATGTGCTATGAATTGTGTTGCATGCAGACAAGGCAGATGAGACGGTATGCAACCGCATAATTAATGGTGTATGCGATATTCGTCAAGCTATGCAGTGCTCCCTACGATGCATGGATGAGGCCAAGAAGCGTAAATGTTCATGTGTCCATGCCTCTTGTGAAAGAAGTGTTAATCCTCAAGAGTGTTGTTGGACATTTCGATATAGAGGCGCATCCACACCAGAGATGTTGGAGTAGACGTAGTGGCAAACACCGATATATTTCTTGGCTGAGCTATACACATAAACAAACATGGATCCATATATAGATTCTCCAAGCCAATTCTTCTTGAGTGTTATTTATTCATGTAATGCGTCCATGACGATGTGATCAATACAATTTAATAATTTCAATAAATGTATGTTTCCTTTCAGTAATTTAAGAAATTAAGGAAGAGACAAGAGAGAAAATTCCTCAGATTGAAAGAATTCATGTGTCCAGATCAAGTTCTATTTTGAAAGGCACGTGAATTGGATGCCAAATCTTGAGAAGCACGCGAGCTAATGGCTGAATATTGAAATTTCTCGTTAAAAAAACCGTAATCTTGCGCACATGTATCTGTGTGTAGAAATTAACTAACAACAGCAACAGAAATTTAGAACTTAGAAAAAAAAGTACCCATGACATATATACACATATACAGCCCAATCTATATCAATTCAAATTAAAGTTCACAGATCACATAGCTAGCTCAGCCGACCAACTGTAACAGCAATGCATATTCACCAATCTGCAATGACCATCACCATATATGATGACGAACCGTAACAGCAATGCACGCATATATATCTATCTGTGTGTAGGCTTGAGTTCTTTGGCTGTACTTAACTGTTTTCGTTTGGACAAGGCCTCAGGCCCCAGGCCCCAGTTTCTGACATGAACTGTGTTTTTCTTCCACCTCAGGCAACGTGTTTCTGAAACACATGCATGGTTCGGAGTTGCGTCTCATCCCCGAGACAGAGTTGGCGCTGTGGCCTGTGCGCCTTCCTATTATTTTTTTTTAGAGGATATATACAATATACAAATTTCTGAAAGCGAGTCAAGTAATGGGTGGCGCTAAGAATAACAATTGTGGTTTGGATCGGAAACGGATGTTCGTCCGTCCATCCCAACTTGAACTTGAGTCGATTTCTGCTTTCGTTCGTTGGTTTGGCTGGCCTGTTGGTGTTGGAGGAGGGGATCCATCACGTAGCGGACACGTACGTACGGGGTTTCAGTACGTTTCACCAACGTCCCCGTAACAGACCCCAGACCAGGCGTCCCGGCCGCAAGACACCTTGTGTCAGTAGTATAAATAAAACAACTCGCCACGGCATAATCTCTCTCTTCTCTGCTGAAACAGAGGTTTCGTTTCTATCTATTTTAGCCGCCCAAGTAACATAATTGTCGGAGGAGGTTTTAGCCCTATATTTCGTTGCGGGACGAGACGGAGATTTAAGCCGCCACCGTCGTCTCTCCCTCTGCTCTGCTGTGCTGCTGCTGCTGCCCCTGTCCCTGCCCAGGGGATACATGGGGATGGCGACCACCGACATGGACAGCCTCGCCAAGATCAAAACGGAGGAGATTAATCTGGTCAGTTTGATTTCATCTATCGTTCAATGCGAGATCAGACAAATTTTCTTTGTTCTATAATCTAACACCAACACATGCACGTGAACTTTGCAGGAGAGCATTCCTATGGATGACGTGTTTAGCACACTCAGATGCAGTAAACAAGGTCTGACCTCCGTCGAGGCCCAGCAACGTGCTGTAATCTTTGGTCCAAATAAACTTGAAGAGAAAAAGGTAATAGGTCATACGCATTTGCATCTCTTAATTTCATTCCTTCTTTTTATTCAGCGTCTGCTGATTTTAAATTCAATACAAGTACCCTACCAAGTCATCGTATTTTTTTTCAAGAAGTCTAAAACCACATGTAAGGATGTCAACGCCACGGATAGGCCACCCTTGTTAAGTTGTTAAATTTCCTACCAGTGTGTAGTGTCGCTGTTAGATGCTTGGATCAGGGTTGGTAAAGGGACAAAATAGCCTAACAGGTTTTGCACCGTTACCTAGCTTATTACAATGTTTTACAGACCAAGTACAGTTTTTTTTATGGCATTTAAAGACCAATAACAGGATTTGCACCGATCTTTGTAATGGTTTATAGTATAAATATTTACAAATTGATTTTACCATATAAAATTATAACTCTAGTTCTCTAGCTATTATTTCTAGTATGAGCGTATACAATGATTATAATATATTAGTACTCTTTTTAACGTATCGACTGATAATCTGGTTGAAATATATAATATGTTCTTAATCTGCAATATATGCATATATAATTTGGTTGCAAATAAAATAACACTGTCGTATTTCATTGTCGTGTTTGCAGGAAAGCAAGGTGTGGAAGTTCTTAATGTTTATGTGGAATCCATTATCGTGGGTGATGGAGGTTGCTGCTGTGGTAGCCATGGTGTTTGCCTACGGAGACAATAGGCCACCGGACTGGCAAGATTTCATCAGCATTGTGGTGCTCCTCGTCATCAATTCCACCATCTCATTTATCGAGGAGAACAACGCCGGGAGCGCCGCAGAGGCACTCATGGCCAACCTTGTGCCCAAGACCAAGGTGTTGCGTGACGGGCGGTGGAGCGAAGAGGGCCGCGGGCGGTCCTTGTCCCGGGCGACATTATCAGCATCAAGCTTGGCGACATCATCCCAGCCGACGCTCGCTTGCTCGAGGGCGATGCACTCAAGATTGACCAGTCGGCGCTCACCGGGCGAAAGTGTCTTCCGGTCACCAAGAACCCCGGCAACAGCGTCTACTCGGGCTCCACGTGCAAGCGGTGAGATTGAAGCCGTCGTCATCGCCACTGGTGTGCACACTTTCTTTGGGAGGGCAGCACACCTCGTCGACAACAGCAACCAAGTCGGCCACTTCCAGCAGGTGCTCAAGGCAATCGGCAACTTCTGCATAGCCACCATCGCCATTGGCATATTTGTTGAGGTCATCATCATGTATGCGGTCCAGCACCGCCGTTACCGTGAAGGCATCGACAACATCCTCGTACTTCTGATCGGTGGCATACCAATTGCCATGCCTACTGTGCTCTCCGTCACCATGGCAATTGACTCTCACAAGCTGTCGTTGCAAGGCGCTATCACCAAGCGTATGACCGCTATTGAGGAGATGGCCGGCATGGACGTGCTTTGCAGTGACAAGACCGGCACACTCACCCTCAATAAGCTCAAAGTCGACCGCGGTCTTGTTGAGGTCTTTGCTGCAGATGTTGAAAAGAACGATATTATCTTGTTTGCTGCTAGGGCATCTAGGGTGGACAACCAGGATGCAATCGACGCCGCCATGGTTGGTATGCTCGCTGACCCAACGGAGGCTAGGGAAGGCATTGAAGAGGTGCACTTTTTCCCTTTCAACCCCGTCGACAAGCGAACTGCCCTCACATATATTGATCTTGCCGATGGCAGTTGGCACCGTGTCAGCAAGGGCGCTCCGGAACAGGTACATTGTCATGGCTTACTCGTTCTTATCTATTTTAATTATTGAGCTTTGTTATTGTGCTTCCGTCGGTTCCTCCCTATTCTCGAGGGCAGTTTGATTTTTTTCCCTCTTCTCCCTAATATACACCCACGAGCAAAAAGTCCCGAAAAAAAACAAAACTCTCGCCGAGAAAGGTTTGTTGTTGCTCGATTTGCACAGGAGTTCGCTGCTGATATGGAACTATATTACCCTTTAAATTTAATCATGAATTAGTTTCTGGACCATATTTTTTGGTACCGATCCGAAACTTAAGTTCTACTACTTAGTTAGTTCTTTATGTTTTTATAAACCATCAGATCTAGCTAAACAAAGGGTTCATTATTTTCATGCGCTTTAATTTTACCCCATTAAATTAAAAAATCTAATTGTATTATGTTTAACCATCAGATCTAGCTAAACAAAGGGTTCATTATTTTCATGCGCTTTAATTTTACCCCCATTAAATTAAAAAATCTAATTGTATTATGTTTTTGATAATCCCATGATATGTGTGATTGTAGATGTTGGCTCTCTGTAACTGTGGAGATAACATCAAGACCCTAGTTCACACTGTTATCGAGAAGTACGCCGAGCATGGCCTTCGATCTCTTGCAGTCGCAAGACAACAAGTTCCAGAGAAGAGTAAAGACAGCCTTGGAGAGCCATGGGAGTTCGTGGGCCTGCTCCCTCTCTTGGACCCACCGAGGTCAGATAGTTCAAACACAATCAAGCGTGCGCTCGGCCTCGGTGTCAACGTGAAGATGATCACCGGTACATTCTACATTTGATTGTCTAATAATTCTAACTTTTTACTCTTTTATACACTTCATAAGCCTGAGAGGTTCATGCATCTGACGTTGGTACCTGCAGGTGATCAACTCGCCATTGCCAAGGAGACAGGGAGACGGCTAGGAATGGGCACCAACATGTATCCATCATCAGCTCTGCTTGGGCAAAGCAAAGATGAAGCCACTGCTTCGATTCCGGTGGACGAGTTGATCGAGAAGGCTGACGGCTTTGCCGGCGTCTTTCCAGGTTTGCATGAACACAAAACTGCATTTGTAGTAATATTTGGTTGGGTTATTTGCTTAGTATATGATAACTTTGATGTAGAGCACAAGTACGAGATTGTCAAGAAGCTACAGGAGATGAAGCACATCTGCGGAATGACAGGAGATGGCGTGAACGATGCACCTGCTTTGAAGAAGGCGGATATCGGAATTGCTGTGGCTGGAGCTACTGATGCAGCACGAAGCGCCTCTGATATTGTTCTTACTCAAGAAGGGCTCAGTGTCATCATCAGCGCGGTGCTCACTAGTAGGGCCATTTTTCAAAGGATGAAGAACTACACCGTAAGCATCTTAATTTCTTTTTGGACAAAATTCACTAATAATGCCTTATGATTATGACCATAATAATAACTCCTTTCTTATTTTTTTTGTTAGATATATGCGGTGTCAATCACTGTTCGTATTGTGGTAAGTTTTTTTTTTTTTACCCGGCCTTTGCAAAAATCTAGAGACCATGAATGATTTATTTACTATGAACCGTGTATGTGTGCAGCTTGGATTTCTGCTTATTGCTTTAATATGGAAATTTGATTTCTCACCATTCATGATTCTGGTGATCGCCATTCTAAATGATGGTAAGTTTGCAGTATATAACTTCAGACAATGGTTGCAACTAATTTCTGCATGTTTTGATAGTTCTTTTTTCTGAAGAAATATATACTGTATGGTTTCAGGCACTATCATGACCATAGCAAAGGACATTGTAAAGCCGTCGCCACAGCCTGATAGCTGGAAGCTAAACGAGATTTTCACCACGGGGATTGTGTATGGAGCGTATATGGCTGTGATGACCGTGGTGTTCTTCTGGGCCATGAGAAGCACCGACTTCTTCTCTGTAAGCATGCATATTTAATTTTCTTCCTGTGTCTTGTCCATTATTATTACCAACTAATAATCAACAAGATTATCCACTGATGCCTCGACATTTTCTTATGGCGATCGATGCAGGACACCTTCCACGTGAGGTCCCTGCGTGGCAGCAACGACGAGATGATGTCGGCCCTGTACCTTCAAGTTAGCATCATCAGCCAGGCCCTCATCTTCGTGACGCGGATCGTAAGTCTCCTTCCACTTTTGATCAGCAACGACGAGATGGTGCTTCATCGAACGCCCTGGCTTGTTGCTGTGCGCAGCATTTGTCATCGCGCAGATCGTAAGTCTCCTTCCACTTTTGATCGAAGCGTGGCTAATTGCCTACCATATCAATCAATCGGTCTTGAAATTAAACTTAATTTGTATGCATGATTGCAGGTTGCCACCGTCATTGCAGTGTACGCGAACTTTGGGTTCGCCCGCATCAGTGGCATCGGATGGGGCTGGGCCGGCGTCATCTGGCTCTACAGCCTCGTCACGTTTGTGCCGCTGGACCTGTTCAAATTCGGCATCCGCTACGTGCTGAGCGACAGGGCGTGGAACAACCTCCTGCAGAACAAGACGGCGTTCACGAGCAAGAAGAACTACGGCAGGGAGGAGCGCAAGGCGCAGTGGGCGACGACGCAGCGCAGCCTGCACGGCCTGCACCAGGACCTCGAGGCCGGCGGCGCCGGCGGCGGCAGGACGGAGGAGCTGCCGGAGATGGCGGAGCAGGCCAGGCGGCGAGCCGAGTTCGCGAGGCTGCGCGAGAAGAACACGCTGAGGGGACACCTCGAGTCGTCGGCCAAGGTCAGGGGCTTCGACATCAACGCCATCAAGAACCCCTTCTACAGCATGTGATTGTGAGTTGTGACGGCGGCGTCGCTTGTGCGTACTCGCTGCGTATTTTTAGGAGCAAGTACATCATCAAGCAATTGTCTTCTCCATAGCTAGTTAGTTTGGGGTTGGCTCGCTGGTTGCTCAGTCAGGTTTTTTACATTTACATGTTGGTTTTTGCATTTTGGTCCGTTAATTACATTACACTCTTGTGAATTTTGTTTATCTCCGCAACTGGAGACTACCACGCCTAGCTCAGTGTGCTTCTTTTATTTATTTATAAACTAATTGGGAACTAAAGTACCGTACCAGAGTTACAACGTACTGTGCCTGTGGATTCAACGTGTTTGACATACAGTATATATTATCGTGTGATGCTCTTTCTTTTTCCTTTTTTCTATATTTAGGGAAGTAAGTATTGCAACACCCGCATCCGGCATCCGTAATGATTTGTTGCGAGGACGCGCTTGCATAGGCCTGAACACTTTTCTCTTCGTGTCATTCAAAATGCACCGCCAAATTTGACAGGTAGGTTAATAGAGTATACTATTTCATTAGCATCTAAGTAGTACAGTACAATGAACCACACTTTGATTATTACAATCTAAATTAAACTTGTTTAACTTAATAACTTTGATTAAATTTACTGGAAAAAATAGTAGCAGCAGGTTTCGCTTCCCCTGTCCCTGTTGCACTCATCCAACATGTGTGATCTACAGGATCAACTTTCAGGTGACTGATTTTGTATTGATCCATCACTCCATAAGGCAAGCGTGGCAGTTATCTGCATTATAAATGCACAAGGATTTGCCAAATATAATACTTAACGTAACAACAAAATGCATGTTTCATCACAAAAACATCTGCTTGTTGTTAGAAAAGTATGTATTCATGCCCAACATGCGGACGTGCCAATTTCATTAGCTGGAATTGCGAGATATTCAGTCCTCAGACTTGCTGGGGTAGTTGGCTAATCATCGTTTCACAAATTTTATTCAGTGTTAACTATGCACAAACTTTGAACGTCACAATATACTCAGATTACCAGATGTGTATCTCAAAATCTCACAAGATCAAGAGGGGTTACTGAATTTGTTACAGCAATTAGAAACAGAACTTTTCAATCTGCTAATGAAAGCACTCTTCACATTCAAGGGAAGGATAAAGATGTAAAAGGAGCATATCAACTACTTCCGCTGCCAAGGTGCCAAAAGAATTATCCACCATATTTCTGGGAAATGCTTTGACATGAGAAAACCTGCAATATCTTGGGACAGAGAGCAGTTTCTAAGAAGGCAACAAATCAGGCCATTGTCAGTATCAGTAAGCTTCAAAATGTCCCTGCACCAGAAACCTTGGATGTTGCACCAGGGAGTTTGCCACCGGTGTAGTAATTCTGTCAGATAAGATGGCAGGCCATGACTATCAAACAAGTGCTCTGGCATAAGCATAACTTCCAACTCGAGGGCAATCATTTTCATCGTCATCCAGACCAGAACAGAAGGCATCAATGCGAGCAAAATAATTGTGCAGGAATTCCACGAGACCACTATACCTTTCAGAATCATAAAAAGGTAGTATATGATATGAAGCTCAGTGTAGCCCAGTTTTGCTGGTGAACTTGCGTAGTGCGGCGTCTACAATTTCAAGCAACCAATTGAACCATCTCAGGCAACATCTCCTATTGCTGGAGATGAATTCGCTGGCCTTTGGGATCGGCTCTGGCGACAGGCAAACAAAAGCGGCACATAGGCACTCACAACAGATTTACTGAAACACAGCGAAAATAAGAACTGAGAGCAGAAAACCAAACATAACAGCATGAATTGGAACAAAATCCGGGCAGCAACAGAGTTAACAGGCGACCCATGACATCTACTATCTACATAAACTATTTTAACCACCTTAGTCTGTCTGTCAGCACATTTGCCTATCGTTAGACAAGCCCAGGCAAAATCCCCTGTGGCTTGTTCTCCTCTCTGAATGGAATCCTCTACAATTCACATCTTACTGTCAGCCACCCTCACAGTCTCACTGACCATGCGATCACACTGAGAATAGTATATGCCATCACGAGGCTGTGAGGCGCAAAGCCCTGAACATCAGGAGGACCTGTATATGCCATCACAGCCGACCCGATCGTCCAAGTACTTTGCAACATCACAGTCCCTATCAGCATCGAAGAAGATGTAGTCCACGTCCACGGGCTCAGGGAAATTACTGCCACACAAATCCACTTCGTCCTCTAAGAAATCCTGGCAGCCATGGAAGTCATCATAGGTGGGGTGCACGATCTTCTTTTTGTTGCTCTCACAAGCAAAGCAGGAAGCTGCACATATTTTACCAAAAGCAGAATTTCCAAGAAAGGTCAGTTACTGTTGCACGGTTGCACAATTTGTAGTAAACAGTACTAACAAGCTTTCAGACATGGGCTAAAGCAGGAGGATGCTGGCACTCAGGACATCTAGAGCACACGGTAATGACATCTAACAATGAGGATTTCAGGTACAGATCAAACAAGAAAAGGGAATTGTATTCTTTGTGCTTGCAATTTGGTGTATGGAAGTCTGGGGCTTTCAGAAGCACAGCAAGACAGCATCTGATTGGCTTTCAGGAGCACAGCAGAGCAGCATCTGATGATTGTTAAATTAGCTTGTTCATAGTATAACAATGAACCATAGATGAAGGAGCCCATCGTGCTTAATGTGCTAAAGCAAAATGACAGCATCAGTGTGTTCAGACTTTTTTTTGTGTGTGTGCAGACAGCAACCAATTCAAGTAGCAGAGGAATTCAGAGCAATTGCACCAAAGTAAGTGGCAAAATTGGTGGATATACGTCCCTCTATATTCACCTAAAAGGCTAAAACTATGTTGATGTGATGGTGGTGATACTTTATATTATGAAAGGATTCAATCAGGATCAGTGTTATTAGGAAAGGATCCAATCAGGATCAGTGTTTATTAGGATAGGACCCATTAGGATCAATAATAGACTAGTTTCCTTGTGTTGTAGTGCCTGCCTTTTTGATGGTTAAGCCTACTGCTAATGTATCCTAGGACTTGTTTGTTAGTCTTCTCTTTCTTTTTGACATGCTGCATTACAGTCAGCTATTTGGGAAGGGGGGGTGGTGTAAAACTGCCTAGCAGTTGGAGTAGGGCTAAGCAAAGTATGCTGCCCCGGAAGTGTATAAGAGAGGAGGGTAAGATCACTAGACCTTTGTATCACTTTTGCAATTTCCAATTCAATCCAAGCAGCCCATGGCTAAGCTGCCATCTGGGCTTTCTGGGCAACAATTGGTATCAAAGCCTAGGGTTCCCAAGCCGCCGCCACCCACTCCTCGACCACCTCCACCTCAACACGGCGGCGCGGACGCCTCCAAAGGGTCCACACCATCTACCACCGCGACTCGGCGGCGCCAGAAGTGGCCAACGCACCAAGAGCAACTACCACGAGTGGAGTCTTCTCATGAAGGTGAAGCTGCGAGCACGGCACCTCGGGAGGCCGTCCCACGCCGGGCGGCGCGTCGACTACGACGACGACATCGCAGGCCTTGAGGCTCTCTGCGCCCTGTTCTGCAGAGCTTGGCGCCTCCCTCGCCAACAAGCCGACGGCGGGCGGGCGTGGGGCGCGATCGCACTCGCGGTGGCGAAGCGCGGCGGCGGCGAAGCGACTCTCCGGCGTCTTCGGACGGAGTGGGAAGCTCTCACCTTCAAGCTGGAGGGAGCAAGTCGAGGACTTTGCTCTTTTCGCCAAAGAATTGGTGGGATCGATGGTGCGCAACGGGCGACACCGACATCACCGAGGAGCGCGCCATCGAGAGAGTTTCTCCACCGAAGTTCGGAAAAGTACGAGCGGATCGTCATGTCGATCGAGACTCGCCGACTTCGACCAGCTCACGCCGAGGACGCCACCGGGCGGCTCAAGGCGGTCCAGACCGCCAGCACGACCTTGCGTCCGTCGGCGCCGGGCGGCAAACCTCCTACACCCGCCGAGCGGTGGCGGGCCTTCGAGAAGAAGAAGAAGAAGGAGGAGGGCGCAGCCCGAGCAAGGATCGCCGGCGGCGACCTCGCGCGCAAGAAGAACAAGCCGCTGGGATCGGGATGGTGGCGGCGCCGGTGCCGGGGCGGAGGGCAAGCGGACAAGGAGGGAGCCGTCGGGCGGCAAGGCGAACCGCGACGACACACCGCCTCAACTGCGGCCGCCCCGCCACTGGCACGCGACGACGCCCCAGCCACGACGGAACGCGACGAGGCGCTGCGGCAAACGCCGCCGAGGCGCACGGAGACGCCGCTCTTTCCTCGCAAGACGGGCCGAGCTGGATGTCGAGGGAGCTGCGGCAAGGCGCCAAGCTTCAACCTTCGACACCGCCACCGCGTCTCTCGACTTCAACGAGCCCCGAGCACGCGCCTACCTCAACACCGACAATGATGGCGATGACAAGCTTGGAGGATGGTACCTCGACAGCGGCGCCACCCATCACATGACCGGGCGTCGCGAATTCTTCACCGAATTGGACACCTCCGTCAAGGGATCGGTGAGGTTCGGCGACGAATCGAAGGTGGAGATCCGCGGCGTCGGCACGATCGTCTTCGAGGCCAAGAACGGCGAGCACCGGGCGCTTCACGGCGTGTTCTACATCCCGGCGCTCCGCAACTCGATCATGAGCCTCGGCCAGCTGGATGAGGGAGGGTCAAAGGTGGAGATTGAAGACGGCGTGTTGAGGATTTGGGACAAGCACCGGTGACTGCTGGCCAAGGTGCAGCGTGATGCCAGCCGTCTCTACATCCTCCACCTCAACACGGCCAAGCCACTCTGCCTCGCCGCGCGCAAGGGTGATGAAGCGTGGCGCTGGCATGAGCGCTTCGGCCACATCCACTTCGACGCCCTCCGTAAGCTCTCCAAGGACGGCATGGCGCACGGACTGCCGGCGATCGACCACGTCGAGCAATTTCTGCGACACGTGCGTCCTCACCAAGCACCGGCGAGCTCCATTCCCCGCCGAAGCTTCGGTACATAGCGGGGAGACCGCTTCGAGCTCGTCCACGGCGACCTCTGCGGCCCTGTCACGCCGGCGACTCCCGGGGGCAGACGCTACTTCCTGCTATTGGTCAACGACGCCACACGGTACATGTGGGTGGCCCCGCCGACATCCAAGGACACCGCCGCCAACGCCATCAAGCACCTCCAAAGCCGCAAAGCAGAAAGGAGAGTGTCCGGAAGTTCCTGGAAGCCGCATTACAACGGGCGCGAAGTTCACCGCCGGGCGAAGTTCACGGCGTATCAATGGATGAAGGCATCCAGCAACACTACAGCCCCTTTACTCGCCGCAAAGAGAATGGAGTCGTGGAGAGGCGGAACCGATGGTGGTGGCGATGGCGCGGGCGCCGGAAGGCAGGGAGTCCGCCTCGCTCGGTTTTGGGGGAGGCAAGGTGACCGCCGTCCACCTCTTGAACCGAGCACCCACAAGAACCCCTTCTACAGCATGTGATTGTGATTGTGACGACCGATGTGATCGAGCGACACGCATCACTGCCGCGTATTTTTTAGGAGCAAGTACATCGATCATCAAGCAAGTGTCTTTTCCATACCTAGTTGTTAGTTTGGGGTTGGGTCGGCCTGGTGTTCGTAGTTTGCTCGCTGGTTGCTCAGTCAGGTTTTACTTTTACATGTTGGTTTTGGCCTTTTTGGGTCTGTTAATTACATTACATTCTTGTGGATTTTGTTTATCTCCGCAACTGGAGACTACCACGCCTAGCTCGTTTCAAGAAGTCTGCTTCTTTTTTTTAGAGTTCAAGGGTGTCAGGTACTAGACTCAGTGGGCTGCGATACTGTGCAAAGGTGTGGGCTCATGGGCGTGCCTTGGCCCATATACCAGAATGCCGCACTACAAGAGACAGGGGAGACAACTTCGAGGCATCGAACGTAACGAGCAAACGACATCGCCATCCTCCTCCGGTCCGACTCCTGCAAATGTTCTTGCTGTTCTTGCTATCCTCCCTCCGAATCCTTGCTGTACCCAGTCTAAATTCTCTCTTATTCCTCCCAAATTATACCCGTTCTCCTATTACCGTGATTTGGTGTGCTAGGATCGTGACAATTGGTATCGAGCCTTCAATTTGGGAACCCTAAATTTTTTCCCCAAATTTGTTCGCTTCGTTGTGCTCGGCGAATTCGTGAGGACAAGTTGAGCCTTCGGCTCCCATGGCTTCATCGGCATCCGCATCACCGTCCGCCACCGCCCGATTCACTCGGCCGCCAAAGACGCCTCCCTTTCTCGAGGATGATGGCGGAGTTGAGGCAGTATGCGGAGGAGAAGTTGGCCATGATGGGTCGCGCCCCCTGCTCGCACGACCACGCCGTCCGTGACCTTCGCCCCGATGACGGCGGTCGCGGCAAAGCGCCGCAACCGCCCGCCCGGGTAGCGTCCTTGGCCGTGTCCACGACCCCTTGATGACGCCGAACTCAGCCCACGTTGTCCACACCTGCAGCGTCTTCGGCCACGACTCCGTCGGCTCGCACCACCGTCGTGGTGTCCGCAACGACCACGCCGACGACCGTGCCGCCCACCACCATGTGGTCACCATCCTCGACTTCAGCCCGGTTCACCCGTTATGCTACCGACTCCGGCCGATGTGGAACGGACGGTGGTCTGTGTGACGCACCCCATGGTGGCGTCCTCATTGGTCTCCATCGAGTATTCGGGCAAGCCAACAGCCACCCTCAAAGTGGCCGCCAAGAACACGCCCCTCGCATCCCCGGCTACCAAAGTGACACCTCCACCTCGAGGGGCTATTCATCGGCTTCCCCAGCTCCCCGCTTCCATGCTGGCCTCGGTCATGGATAGTTCAAGGGTAGCTACAACTTCATTCCCTAGTGCCGAAAAGGTGTTCGATGGAATGCCTAGCAACCAGGGAGGCGCCTGCAGCAAGTGTTCTTCATGTCATGGTGAGCAATATGTTGTACCCTGTATCCTTGGAAGTGATGCATCAGTGTTTGACCCTTTTGGTGCCGAGAATGTGCAATTATTTTGGGCAACAACTCAAGCAGAAGGTCTGATCTCGTTCCAATCGTACAATGATGCTGTGCAAGCTTTCGAAGCTCTCCATGGCCGCTGCATCTGGGATGGTGGTTGTGTGATGAACATCTCTCATCCGTCGCCAACCGCAGTTTCAAGTGGCACATTCATCACCCAATACTGCCAACATGCTAGCTGCGGAGCAACCGCTCAATGTGACGAGGTGTGTCACCACTACGGCAAGTCCAACAAAAAGAGAAAAGAACTGTCTTCGGGGTGCATGATAGTGGGACTAGATGGAAGCATCACCAACAATGATTGTGCCATGGAACTCAACTTCAAATCAGAGCTGCCATTGGGGTCTGATCCAAGCAACGAAATGTCGTGTAGTCACCTTAAGCCAATGGAGATAGGCATGAGCATGATTTTGGTGGCCACAACGATGTCCCAAGTGATCGCAGCTGTGACTGACTGCAGCGAGGAAGTTGTGTCCATTGCTACTCCAACATCCCATGCTGCCTGGGATGCCCCCACCTTGACTGGTTCGCAAGCCCCTTCCAAAACCATTTCTGTGCTTAGAGAGACAGTGACCATAGTCTGCCGCAGCTACCTCACCAATTCTCATGCGGTTCGTTTGCTTGGTGTTCTGGTGTGGGGTTGCGCCACTAATTCTTATGAGAAACAAAGAGTGGAGTTAAATACCATTCAACTGCCGCAAATCGTGGCCGCCACCCATTCTGAGACAGATTGATGCAATTCAGCCCAGACCACACTTCAGAAGTTCTCAGCTCGCAGTATGGGTTGTTTCCCTGGAATCCATGGGCTGGCAAGTGTTTGATCGTGGCAAATACATGGATGGTGACCATGCTGTGATTTTGCTGGCACCGTGGCTACCGTCCAGATGCTTTTGTCTTGCTGTTGTAAGTTCAAGGGAGAAAGCTTGGAGTGTGTACCAGATACAGCTACAAGTTCAGATCCACGTTCAATGCTATGAGTTGGATATGATAAATACAACACCATATTGGGATTCTACAAGCACCTTGCATTTCTGGCCTGTGAATGAAATTTCAGAAATAAAGTGTCAGGTACAGCCACTGGGTGGTATTGGAGACCTTGGATGTGATAGCAATGATACAGTAAATTCTGTTCTTGGATCATTGGGCTTAAGGCTAAAGTATTTTCAGAGTGCTGAATGTCTAGAGAATCGTTCAACTGATGAGAAGACAAGTGTGATACAACAATTGGCAAATGATTTGGATCAGAAATATGTCAATCTGTTTCATACAACAGTGGTCCAGAATGTACTATCTTTTGATCTGGTTGTCGACATGGGTGCTCTACTTCCATGGAGTAGTAGTAAATCCTCAGTGACTGGGCATAATCAAGAAGCCATTGCAGAGGACATAACATACCTATTGCTTGTAGTGGACAATCTCTCGGTGGCATACCAACTTCTTCTCATTGACTACAACTGCTGGAAAGGGAGTAAGTTGAGCTCCAAGGTCACTTCTAAAATGCTGATGAGGCTAATTTGGGACCCCAGTAGCCTTAACGACAGCGGCTTGGGGGCAAGCCGCACTTTAAGAGGTGGGGAATGTCAGGTACTAGACTCAGTGGGCTGCGATACTGTGCAAAGGTGTGGGCTCATGGGCAGGCCTTGGCCCATATACCAGGAATGCCAGACTACAAGAGGCAGGGGAGACAACTTCGGAGGCATCGAACAGAACAGAAACGACATCGTCATCCTCCTCTGGTCCGACTCCTGCAGCTGTTCTTGCTGTTCTTGCTATCCTCCCTCTGAATCCTTGCTGTACCCAGTCTAAATTCTCTCTTATTCCTCCCAAATTATACCAGTTCTCCTATTACTGTGATTTGGTGTGCTAGGATCGTGACAAAGGGCATATGCCCCGGCCTTTCCATTAATCAAAACAAAAGACCATAGTGCATTACAGTTCAAGCTTTAAGAAAGGACGCCGCAAGATCCTCCTGAAGGGAAGAAGTCTGCTTCTTTTATTTATTTATTAACTGGGAGTTAAGTCACTGTTTCGTCGTTTGCGTGTAATTCGAATTCCATTGTCAATTTCACTGGCAGCTTACAGCTCGAGTACCATCCTGGCTGAGATTGGAACAATAATGAATCCGTTCGAACAAAATGGTTGTGCATGTGTTCCACGACACCATTGTCTATGTCAGAATCAGAAAACAGACAGGAAGCCGGAAATGCCGATATTGATCGATTATACCAGTCTCATAACACTGATTCTGTATTGATCCATCAGGCAAGCCGGAAACTTGCACAGCCAGACTACAAAATGTAGTATGTTTCATTCATCACAAAAACATCTGCTTGCCATTTTGATTCAAGTAGAATTGCATGAGACATTCAGGCTTCAGACTTTCTGGGGCACATCGTTTCCGTCTCCGGTTCCGGCACGGATTTTCCGTTTATTATTTTTTGTGGGGGGGTGGTGGGGGATTACGGATTTTCCGTTTAGCTCACAGAGCGAAGTCACTACACCAGCCGGCGTGAGTGGCGGCACTGTAGCACAGGATCCGAACCGCCCATCTAGAAATGAACGGTCGAAAGTCGGGCATGCATCACTGACTGACTTAGCGCGCACTGATCTCGGCATTTCCTTCTTTCTTTGTGCTGTACGTGGTGGCGACTGGCGACGACTCTCCCTGGGCGGCCACGCCACCGCCGCTCTACTCCACCCAGGTGCCCAGGTCGTCGAGGAGCCCTTCGCCGGCGACGGGCGCCCACCAGGTATTCACACACACTTCTCCTTTTCTCCTTTCTCCTGCTGTGCGAAATCGAGCACTCAAACCCTATGGTTTATTTGGCGATTTGTTTCCGGATCTGATCAAACTACAAGTGTTATATACATGTATACGTTCCTAATGACAGTTTTTTTTTTTTGCAAAGATTATGGAGAATATTCGGTTGCCTTCGATGCCGTCCATGCGGGGCGCCACCTGGGAGGTGGATGCACCTCACTGCCAGGGTTGTCCTGTTCAGTTTACCTTTTTTACTAGGAAGGTAAATCAAATTCCCCTTGCCACGATGGCTCACCTCTTGCTCTTTTTTTTTTTTTTCTGTTTTGTTAGTGAAAAGTGTAGTTTAGCCCTTCAGTCTCGTAAAACAATCATACTTGTTGCAACTATTTGTTTCCTGGGATTCCTACTTCCTAGTGTTTTGGTTCAGTTACTTATGCTTCTTGTTTACATTACATGCTCCACAGTCAGCGAAACTCACCTGCAAAGCAAATTGATAAATGAACTTGTTGATTAATAAAACCATCTGCTGGGTACTGGGTGCTGGGTGCTGGCTGTGGAAGATACTGACCTTGATGTTTTCTCGGTCTCATGTCTCATCACAGATGACCTTGTCTCTCTAGATGTAGTTTTGTCATGACTTTACCTCTCTAGAGTTAATTCTCACCTGACACCCATGACTCCCTTTGGCCATGCTTGCCATCAAAATTGTTTGCTGTGCCCATGGCTAGATCATAGTTTAACTGGAGCTCAATTAATTTTTGCTTGAAACCTTGCTGTGTGGGGGAATCAAGATATGTTCTCCATTGCTTCTCCTTTACTCATTTATTGCTGGTAAATATGGTCAATCATGAAGTTATGAAACTCAAATCTACTGTCTAAAAATATCTCGCTTGCTTGTTTCAGTACTTAACATGCTTGCGTTCACTATTTCACTGTGTTTATGAACATGCCATTGGCCATTCAATTAAACGTGAACTCTGTTAAAACCTTATGGTCTCATAAGGGGCTGTGTTAACTTTTGGATAAATTGATGTAGCACCATTGCCGAAGATGTGGGGGCGTCTTCTGCAACAGCTGCACCCAGCAAAGGATGGTTTTACGTGGACAGGGCGATTCACCTGTTAGAATCTGTGATCCTTGCAAAAAGCTTGAGGAAGCAGCACGCTACGAATTGAGAAATGGACACAAGCGTATAGCGTCAAGAGGTCTATTTTCTTTTGCTTATCATTTTGATCTGATGTGTTTCAGTGAAGAACTGTGATTTGGTTGATAATTGATACTGCTGTGAAATATATTTAATTAGTGTATTTATGGAAACCGTAATAAACTGATAGCAATCAAGGCCTCGTTGATAAAAATACAGAATATTACCATGGATTCTATTGAAGATGCAATTTACATATTAATTTTGTTATTGTCATCATATAGAGCACATATGATCATTGGGTGCTCATGTACAAAGTTTGCACTGGTTCATACTATTTCAGATTTTTCTTTAACATTTGACTATGTTTTATGGGAGGTATATCTATATGCTCAGAAACAGAGATGCATTATTGTCATTATACGCATATACTCTAATGAGCAACGATGGTGCTTGCAGCCTGTCACTAATGAAGAATTAAACATTTCTGGCAATATCTTGTTCTATCCCAGAAATTGTTTTATTGTATGGTTTATCCTTTCTTAGCTACAAGTACCTAACAGCCTAACTGGTTGCTATGAATTATTTTTGGTCTTTGATAAAAAAAAAAATCCTCATTCTGTTTCCACAGCTACCACAAAAGCAACCTCAAAACCAGAAGATGAAATTCTAAGTGAAATTCTTGGAGGTGATGGAGTGCAGATCCAGGTTTCTCGCAACGAATCTCTGGATTCTGAATTTCCTGGGATAAGTGCAATCAGTGCCAGTTCCTCTGGATCCAGTTCGAGAAGAACTACTGCTGATTTGAGTATGGACACGAATGGAGATGAGAGGCTTTCTGCTGAAGCACACGATTATGAACTCAACAAGACTGCATCTGCTTTTACCCCTGAGGAGTTGCGCGAACAAGCTGTAGAAGAGAAGAAAAGGTACAAAACTTTGAAATTAGAAGGTAAATCGGATGAAGCACTGCAGGTTTTCAAGCATGGTAAAGAACTTGAGAGGCAAGCTGCAGCGCTGGAGTTAGAATTGAGAAAGAGCAGGAGAATGTCTAGAAAAGCTCCTGATGTAGCTGCTGCAGTTAGTACCCCAACGACTGATGGTTTTGGTGAGTCTGAAACAAAAAGGTATTTAGCTGGGAAAAGGGTCAGTAAAGAAAAGAATGATCTTGCCTCTGAGCTCAGAGACCTGGGCTGGTCAGATGCAGATCTGCGTGATGAAACAAAGGCAGCTCCTATGAGTGTGGAAGGAGAGCTATCACATCTTCTTAGAGAGGTGGCCCCTAACTCATTGGAGGACAAGAAAACAGGTGGTATTGATAAATCTCAGGTTAATGCTCTGAAGAGGCAAGCCTTACAGCTGAAGCGGGAAGGTAGACTTGCTGAAGCAAAAGAAGAGCTGAAGAAGGCTAAAATCTTGGAAAAACAACTAGAGGAACATGCGATTCTGGGTGAAGCAGGAGACTCAGATGATGATTTAGCTGCCATTATTCGGAACATGGACGATGATAAGCATGATGGCATATGGATGGATGATCCAAACTTCCCTGCTTTTAACTTTGAACAAATTCTAGGTGCCTCTAATGATCTTGCCATTGATGGTCACTTGGACGTTACAGATGATGACATGAATGACCCAGATATGGCTGCTGCACTAAAATCATTTGGCTGGAGTGAGGAGGATGACAAACAATTGGAACATAATGAACCTGTTTCTTCTTCAAATCAAGATGTGCTAAAGGAGCAAGTGCTTGCTCTTAAAAAGGAGGCTGTTGCAAACAGAAGGTCTGGTAATGTTGCAGAAGCCATGACCTTGCTTAAGAAGGCAAAACTACTTGAGAAGGATCTGGAAACTGAGGAACCAGAATCTAAGGTTGCTCATTCAGAGGGGCAGAAAGCTATGCTTGCAGAAGATGTCACTTTTACAGGGACGACTGCACGACCTGTATTGGCTCAAAGAAGTAAGCTAGCAATTCAGAGAGAACTGTTAGCTCTGAAGAAAAAGGCTCTAGCTTTGAGGAGGGAAGGGAAGGTAGATGAGTCTGAGGAAGAGCTGAAGAAAGGTAGCATTCTAGAAAAACAGCTTGAAGAACTTGAGATTGCTTCCAAGCCACCTGTAGAAAAGGAAACCAGAAGCTTTGCATCTAATCCCCCATACAAGGTTGAACCCCCAAGTCTCGATCTTGCTGATGAGGGGTACGAACCTGAGGTTACAGACAATGACATGCAGGATCCAGCATTGCTATCCGTGCTGAAAAATATGGGGTGGAAAGATGTTGATACTGATTCTGCAAAAAGAAATGACAAACCATCAATTTCTTCACATGTAGTTCCTCAGAAATCAACAAAAACTAAGGTTCAGCTTCAGAAGGAATTGCTTGGTATAAAAAGGAAGGCTCTTGCACTCAGACGGGAAGGGAAAAACATAGAAGCTGAGGAGGAACTGGAGAAGGCTAAGGTCTTAGAGCAGCAACTTGCAGAGATCAACTCAACTGCTAGTCAAAGTGTTACTACTGCTGGACATCAGACTATGGAAAATAAATTTGATGTTCAGCATGTCTCTAGTATCGATGCAACTGTACCCACATCTTCAGTAACAAAAACAATCAAAGGGGACGATATGTTGCAGGTGCATGGATCTGAACCTGATATATCTGTGGATACTCTGGGTGATTCTCCAAGCAAACTGCAGGTTGAGACAACTGGTTCTAAACAAACTGTGGCAAAAGAAAGTAGTGATGGAGAATCGTCAGACTTGTCACAGCCAGCTTATACTAATTCCGTGGGATCTGAAAAAGGGTCACATTCACCTTCTGAACTGCGTGTTTGTAAAGAGCCTCAGAAAACACATGGAGATGATATTCTTATAGATGAGATGTTATTTCATAAGAGAAAAGCAGTTGCCTTAAAGAGAGAAGGGAAGATGGCAGAAGCTAGAGAAGAACTGAAACTGGCAAGACTCTTGGAAAAACGCCTTGAAGGTGCTCAACAAGACAACATGGATGGTGGTGATAACTTCATTACTCCTGCTGGAGAACAGAGCACCGTGGTCCAAAAATGTGCTAGTTCTAGCAACCAAACTGATGATGTGGCCTTTGCCCCTCCTGTACAAGCGAGCAAGTTGACACAACCTCAGAAAGCAATGTCCAGCCGAGACCGTCTTAAAATCCAACGTGAATCCCTAGCTCACAAGCGCAATGCCCTCAAGTTGCGGAGAGAAGGAAAGATTGCAGAAGCAGATGCAGCATTTGAACTGGCCAAGGCGCTAGAGAGCCAACTGAAAGAGTCAGACAATCAAGGTTCAAGCTCCGGAGTCAAGTCAGGTGAACCAAACGACGCGATGGTGGAGGATCTTCTTGATCCTCAAATCATGTCCGCCCTAAAATCCATAGGTTGGAGCGACATGGATTTATCCATGCAATCTTCTAGTGCACAACCTCCTAAGCCCCCGCGGACTTCAAAAGGTCAGAGTCCGCAGAAAGTGGAAGTGAAGCCAGCCATCACAATGACCAGCAAATTTCAGAACGAGAGAAGTCAACTTGAAGAACAGATCAAAGTGGAGAAACAGAAGGCACTCAACTTGAAGCGGGAAGGGAAGCAGGCAGAGGCCTTGGAGGCCCTTCGTTCTGCAAAGCGACTGGAGAAGAAGTTGTCCTCACTTAGCTAATTGCTGCCAGATTGTTTGTCTTCAACGTGACAAACTAACATTACAATTGAAAACCCAGTGGATGTGGCTTTGATATATGTAGAATCATAGATAATATAAACTTCAATTCGAGGCATTGTATTTTGATTGGTCCTTGGGAGTTTGTGTGGTCCTTTTGGACTCCACCAGTAACTAGTTTGTGAATCACAATCAAACAGCAACATGGGCTTACATAGTTGCATTTGCATCTAAAGTGGGCAGAACTTGTGCACATCACGAAGAAACTGAGGCTTGATGCAGAGTTCAATGTTGTGGTTTAGGGCACATTGACCGAAATGTGCATAGATTTTGCATACATTTACAAAACTTTGAGGTAACATTTGCATTTTCACTGCTGAAGCATATTCTTGCTTGCCTTTGCTTTAGTATACTGTTATGTTCTCCATTCAGTTGTGCTGCATTGTGGATATAATTGACCCTGCATTTATCTGCTCCCTTGAAATTCGACCTTGCAGAAAGTGGCATGTCCTGGCCTTCTGAAAGCTACTGAAGTTTCAACCATGTCAACTTGCCATACCTCTTGAGGCATCAGAGGAGACATGCCAACCACCTAATTCTTTCGCCAATATGCCAATTCTCATTGTCATGGCTGGTGGCTTTAATAAGAGCTGCTGTTGGTGGTAAGATGTTCAAATCATGTACTCACTAGTACAATTGTGTTTCTTACATGCAAAGTTGATGCAGTGAGGTGTTCCTTAGTCACTAATAATTTTTCCTCTGCGATTTTTCACATGTAGGATTGCTATCAGCCTAGCATGCCAAAGGAAGAATTTAAGTGACTGAAACTGAATAATCAACCTAGTCACAAACCTGAGAAATAGGAAGAAATTACATGAAGAATCAAGATCTTGTTTAAGGCGCTAGTGGAGTTCAGGACAACTCTGGAGGAGATTTTGTTTTGAGGAAAAGAAAGCTGCACAAGGATTAGGTTCTTTTCTCCCTGACAACCTCCGTTATTAATGTTTACCTCCTGCTGTTCTTCTGAGGGGGGTGTGTTACGTGTGTATGTTGTAACTCTCTTCTTCCTATCAATGATACACAGCTGTGTGTGTGTGAAACTATTTAAAAAACTCTGTTTATAGTTTCCCCCAAAGAAAAAAAAAACTCTGTTTATGTTTTACCAGTGCCATAAAAAAATGGTCAGTCAGGCTACATAATAAATCATCTAATCTAAGTGTAGTTGACAGATGGAGTACCTTCAGTGTCCTCATTATAGCTAAAGTGGTGGATATCAGTATATTAGAACTACTGAAAATTAGTAAAATGTTTGGTTTTATTTTAAGGTCCAACACCAAACATTTTAGTTTTGAACTCATCTAACTGTTTTATATGTTTCTTTCCAAGAAACAAAAATCTTGTATCGTTCCTTCCGAATTAAATATTCTAGTTTTAAGGTCCAACCTCGTGCAATTTGGATGCACAAATTGTGTTAATGGATAGTTGATACTTGAGGTATCTGCTTGCTGAAGATGGATACTTTAGACTTTTTAAATTTATCTGTTTGTGTTTTTAGTAAGTCAACTTTGGAGATTTGCATGTAGCAAGTTACTTGAAGCAAATTCTGTTTGTGAACGGGTGGCCGTGGACTTGATAGCGACTGACTGAAATGGCTGTATGATGTTAGTGGTTAGCATGAGATGGTTTTAATTGTATTTGAAACCTGTGGTTGCGGTGAACAAACTTGTGTAATTTCTAATTTCTACCTATTGTATTGGTGTATGGTGGGGCTTTAATTTGCTTAGCATAGGAAGAAATTTTATTTTTCAAGCTTGAGTCACTTGCAGGGGCAGGCACAAACCGTCGATGCGCTGTTGCTTAAGACGTTGATACACTGTTGCTTATGAAGTGGCCTGATAATTTCCTCACTTGCTATTTGGCTTTTCGCCAGGTGCATGCATCGCTGATTTGCTGCAGAGGCTGGGAATAAATACACCGAGAGGCAATGAGGCTGGCCATTAATCTGTTGCAGATGACAGGATGAGTCGCTTTCCGTTGGTTGGGTTTTGTTGTTCGAGGCGTGAGTTCTGCTGTTGGTCTGTATCTACTTACGTCACTGATGAATGATTGATTGTTGTAAGAAGGATTATGATAATCTTTGTATATGAATAAATGTCGATGTTTTTTTGTATGAATGATTGATTGTTGGTTTCTGAGATACCTGCTGCCTACTGGGTCCTGAAACATCTTTTTTTTTTTTGAGGAATCCTGAAACATCATATCTACGTCCTAATCGCAGGAAGTTTCCCTGCGATTCTAGCAATGGAGCGCTCCTCCTGACCTCTTCTGCTCTGACGCGTGGCCTTTCCTTCTTTTTTTAAGCTCTACCTGACCTCAGTGTGGGACCAAGGTTTTGTGTGGCTGTGGTTCGTTGGCCGTTGCCTCCCTTGCCCGTTGCGCCCATGTCGGTTTGGACGACACTACCGGACAACGGGGAACAGTGTCGGGGCGGCGCCCACAGCTGCAATAACCCGGGTGGGGGGACGGCAGTGACACACCCGTCCTTATCCCTTGCTATCGCTTTCTTCATCCCCAACCTTGCGCCGCCGCGGTCCTGCCTCCGCCGTTCCTCCCTTTCCACTGCGCGTCTCCGTCGCCGACGTGTTCCTTTCCGTTCTGCTGCTGCCATTGGGTGATTTCTCTTTTCCAAACTTGGTTCTATTCTTCGCACAGTGCTCTGCGTTCCTCCATTGACATTGGTTTTTAATCCTTTCTCTGCTTAGGGTTCCGTTGGTCGCCGTCGGATTGGGCCTCCTGCTCCTACGGCTGCCGGCGCCGCGGGGGGACTCGCCCTTCGTCCTTCAAAGTCTTCGCTGCCGCCACCTAAGGTCCGCCTTCTTATCTTAATCTCTACTTTCTCGCAGTGAAAGCTGTTTGCCTCATTTTCGTTTGCTCTTTTTCTATTTAGGAGTCATCTATTTCGGTCCTGCCTTGCAGTTCTGCCCGATTGTCTGCTTCCCTTTCTTCGAATTTGCCGATCAGCAGGTGCATCTATGCTACATTTACGTTCCATAATGATTCATTCTCATTTTCCAGACAGCCAGATCTGTATCTATGAAAAAAGGGTCTCATTGTTCTGAAATGGTTGTTGCGCACAGGGCATTACAAGTTCTCCAGGTTCGCTGCTCGGGGGGATTACCATCCGCTGCTCCAATACGTTGCTGCCGTTGCCCACCAGGTTCGTCTGCCCTTCTTCTCTACTGCATTTAATAGTGCTTCCTTCAAATGTTGGGTACTGGGTTCATATAATTTGTCCATGCCATATAGCAGCTATACTGAAAATGAGGCTTTCCTGTTAATGCCCACAATTGTGGTAATTGTTCGCTGCTATTTCCTGTCATAGTTCATGTACATTCTTTCATTCTACTCATGGCCACGGCAAAATTATGGCATTTCCTGTCACTGTACTTCCCATAAATGCCTTCTATGTGTTTATGTTCCTTTTTATGTGAACTACATTATATCTCCAAGTTTTGGTGCTCCTCATTACCTCTATATTATTATACCCCTTACTGTGTCTTAGGGTATCATTATGTGTTAGTCCTCGGTTTAGGTTGTTATATATGAGATGCCTCCTAGGCGGCCCCGTCGTAAACCGACCGACCGTCCACGTGTACTGTACAAAGACGTCGACCTGCGCATTCACGAAATAAACACTATGTCAACGCTGTAGCCATGCATGCTAGCGCCATGGGTTCGTTATTTCGATTTCATCACCATATGCTCTTCCTTTCTTTCTTTTTGGTGTTTCCTGCTTCCATATCTTGCTCATCCGTTCTCCCAAAATGCATACACTCAATGTGCCGGATTCGTCGTCTCGGTTTACAACTCCCTAATTGGCCAATCGTCTGCGTTAGTCACTAACCTTCTATTTTTTATGACATGCTCCACTGTTTTAGCCCATCGTTTGTTCTTGATTCCATCATGGCTTTATTTGACTGCTATAGGCGATCATTTCTGCCCGATAGTAACACGTGCATAGTCCAAAGCAAATCGAGCATACAGAATGCAACGCAACAAAGCTAAGGCAGCTGCAATCCAAGGTTTCCTGTTGTATTCTTGGGGTTCTCTTACCTTTCTCAATCCATTCAAAAATCAAATTCTTTTGTTCTATCTTTGTGACTCATTTCTATGGTCTACTCCTTCATCTATGTAGACCATATTTGTCGGCTGCCTTTAATGGAACCTATTGTTTCATTTCCTAAACAATACATTGACATGCTCAAAGGTGCCCTTACTCCATTTGTCTATTTCTTGCTACTGATGTTGTTGCTATCAGTTCACCATCTCAGCTACATGTCTCAAATATATTGATATTCTTCGCAGCGAGATATCCCGAGCGGTCTTTCTATGGCGGTCCTGATTATGTCTGCCCATACTGTTCTGCCATTTTTTGGTATCAAGAACGCCTCCAATGCCAGAGTACTCGGCAACGTATGGTTTATACTCTTTGTTGCCGTGGCGGAACTGTCTTCTTGCCCATTCAAAGGGATCCGCCACAGCTGCTACAGAGCTTAGTTTCATTTGCTGGTGGGTCACGTAGGGCAGCTTTCATGCGGCTTATAAGGCAGTATAACTCTCTCTTTGCTTTCACATCGCTTGGAGTTCATGTTGACAAATCCATTAATACAGGCGATGGACCTTATGTTTTCCGTATAAATGGTGTAGTGCATCATCGAATTGGTTCTTTACTGCCTCCACCTGGGAAACGTCCAGAAATATGCTCAGGTTTATATCTATGACACACATAATGAATTGCAGAATAGATTGAATATTTTTTATGCTGATGGCTCTGACCAACCTGATCCACATATTGTGTCAGCCTTAGTTAATATGCTCAATGAACATAATCCACTGGTCCAACAATTTAGAATGGCACGTGATAGATTATTATCGCCAACAGCACCGGAGGTTGGTCTTAAATTGGCAGGCAAGATCGATAAACATGGGGATCCATACTCACTTCCCACTGTACCTGAATTAGCTGCCCTCCTTATAGGTGACCTATCTGCCAATGTTTGTGAGTTTGATGTAGTTGTTGAAACACAGTCACATGATTTGAAACACATCTCCCCTACACATCCTACATTGATGTCTCTGCAGTATCCATTACTATTTCCATATGGTGATTCAGGATTCCACACCAACATTAGGTTCAGGGAAGTAGATGGTCCCATTGTCGGCCGTGAAAAAGTATCTATGATGGAATATTACGCATACCAAATGCATTATCGTTGTGGCCAACCAAATCCTGCGCTTTGCTATGGTCGGTTGTCCCAGCAATATCAAGTTAATGCTTTCTCTTGCGTAGAGGCAAGTCGGTTGAGTTATCTTTTCTTCAATCAAGATCTTTTACGATGTGAAACATATCAAGGGATTGCGGATGCTAGGGGTAAAGGAGCATCCACAGGGAAAGAGGTTGGCATTAAAACAACATTACCTGCATCATATATTGGAAGTAAACGCTATATGCAGCAAAACTTTCATGATTGCATGGCCATTTGTTGTGCATATGGTCCACCTGATAAGTTCACTACATTTACCTGTAATTCTAAGTGGCCTGAGATAGCCCAAGCAATACGGTTTGAGCCAGGTCAAAAAGCCTCTGACAGAGGGGATATCGTAGTTCGGGTGTTCCATATGAAACTCGAGGAGCTGCTTGACGATATTAGACAACATCGTGTGTTTGGACCTGTTTCAGCAGGTTTGTGCGCCGTACCTTATTTTTTACTACGCAAAATTTTGACATAATATGATGGTTCCTCCTATCCAAACTCCCTAACATAGATTCTTTCATGATTTAGTTGCACACACAAATAAGTTCCAGACACGTGGACTTCCACACTCTCATATTCTTGTGTGGCAATCGGACACGGGACGCGAGCCCTCTGTTCAAGAAGTTGATATGCACATTTCCGTAGAATTGCCCGATCCAAATTTAGATCCCCTCGGCTTTTCTTTAGTTCAGAATTTATGATTCATGGTCCATGTGGCCCCGCAAATCCACAAAGTCCATGCATGAAAGACGGGCGCCGCTCCAAGCGGTATCCAAAGCCGTTTAGACCGTAGACAACTTTTGATCAAGATGGGTTTCCACCGCATCACCGTCGGGATAATGGCCTCACCGTGCGGAAGAAGAATAATGTGCGCTAGATAACCAATGGGTAGTGCCTCATAACCTTGCACTTTTAAAAAATATCGCTCACATAAATGTAGAGTCCTGTAATAAGACATCTTATCAAATATTTGTTCAAATATGTCAACAAGGGGGCTGATCGCGTCCGGTCCGTCCGGCCTATCAATCGGTGTCCACATCATTGCACACAACGTCCAATAACACATCTTCCAAATAAGACCAATCATTAGATAACGGTATTGATGAAATTGCTTTGAGTATATGAAATCTAGATACCTCTCCCCGGGCGTGAGGCAACATGGAGACTTCTTGGCTTTGAAATACATGGCAAATTTCCATCGGTAGAATGATTGGTAGTTCATCTCCTTGATATGAATTTTGTAACTGTTCGTGAAGAAGATGACCTTGATAAGGTTGTTGACGATCCTACGTCTAAAATGAGCTCACTCACTGAATGGTTTGTTACTAATCAAGAATCGACGCGGGGCCATGATCTTACTTATCACAATTCCCAAGTAGATATACTTGGGATGGTACTGCAAAAACGTGGACCTCTCGAAAGAGAGGTTTCAAATTAGGTAGACTTAGATATGTTCACCCAAGTGCTGGTGAAACATTTTATTTACGTATGCTACTCATGGTTGCTAAAGGGTCCAAAAGCTATGAAGATGTTAGAACATTTGAGGGAACTGCTTACTCTCTAGCTTTAGGGAAGCTTGCCAAGCCCGGGGTCTTATAGGAGATGATACGGAATGGTCGGCAATTTTTCATGAGGCAATTGCATGGGCTACATCACATCAATTGAGAAATCTTTTCATGACCATATTGATATATTGTGATGTTGGCAATGTTAGAGCACTCTTTGACAAATACTGGAAGTATATGGCAGATGACATTGCATATCGACTTAAAACTGCTATTGATATGCCTTCATATGTACCACCAGATACAATACTTCAGCCTGCGCTTATGAAAGAATTAAGCAATATGTTCTGCAATAATGGGCTAAGCATAACTGCATATGATTTGCCCCATTCATCAATTGCTTTGGCAGAGGCCAAGAGTAATAGGCTCATTCTAGAGGAATTGTCTTATGACCGATCCAAACTAGCAATTGAATCACCCGTATGGAAATGTCTTTAAATACAGAACAAAGACACATATATGATCATGTTATCAATGCCGTGTGTAAACGAGAGCAATTCGCATATTTTGTTTCTGGCCATGGCGGTACTGGCAAAAACATTTCTATGGCGTGCTATTCTAGCAAAGCTTAGGTCAGAAGACCATATTGTTCTTGCAGTTGCATCTTGTGGGGTTGCATTATTGCTTCTCGCCTGAGGCCGTCATCGCCCACTCTAGATTTAAAATACCATTAGATATTCATGACACCAAAGAATCGTGGGATAGGAAGGGGTACTATGCTTGCCGGCCCGCTTGCTAGAACCTCACTGATTATATGGGATGAGGCACCCATGAGTCATAGATTTTGCTTTGAGGCATTAGATCATTCTCTTCGTGACATTCTCTCGGTTGAAGAACCCGCAAATGCATCGTGCCTATTTGGTGGTAAACCAATTACGTTCGGAGGTGATTTTAGGCGTGTTCTTCCAGTTGTTCAAGGTGGCTCAAGGACTGATATCATCAAGGCATCACTCTTAGGTTCTTACCTATGGAAACACATTACGGTCATGCGCTTATCTATAAATATGAGACTCACTAACCCTGACCTGCCACCCGATGAGAGAATGCACATGGACAGATTTGCTAACTGGGTGCTTCAAATTGGTGAGGCACGTACCCCTACAGTACCAAGAAACGGTGAGGTAGAGAACACCTGGATCCAGATACCTCCAGAATTTGTTCTTACTCCCAATGGACCCAAAATCCCTGCTATTGCAGCTGCCATCTATGATGACTTCCATTTATTCTACAAAGGTATTACTTATCTTGCACAGAGATGTATAGTATGTCCGCTTAACACTATTGTTGATGAGGTCAATGATCTCATGACGACAAAAGTTCCAGGATGTGTGCGTGAGTATCTGAGCTCCGATTCAATTGCAAATGGCAAGGAACAGCCCTCTGATTTTAACATTTTATACCCACCTGAGTTCCTAAATTCTACCTCCCTGAACAATTTCTCGCAACATAAGTTACGTTTGAAGGTTGGAATGCCTGTAGTTGTGCTTAGGAACCTAAACCAATCTATTGGTGTATGCAATGGAACAAGGATACTTCTAAAGCGTCTTGATGATCATGTATTGGAAGGTCGAATAATGACTGGAAACCACATTGGTGATATGGTTTGTATACCACGAATCGTTCTCAACGGGAAAAGTCCGAAATGGCCTTTCATATTACAACGTAGGCTATTTCCTATTAGAGTTTGCTATGCTATGACTATAAACAAATGCCAAGGTCAAACACTAGGCAAAGTTGGTGTGTATCTTCGCGAACCAGTTTTTACACATGGCCAGCTGTACGTTGCCATATCAAGGGTCAGCTCACCGCATGGCCTAAAGATGCTTATTGAAGATGAAGACGGCGAGCCAGTGTCAATAACTAGAAATATTGTATATGAGGAGATTCTCAAATTTGTATAGTTTCCTACTTCTTGCAGAATTATATATATCTAATGCTTTGTACTATGCTTCGTGTTTTGTAACTATAAATATATGTGCTATGGCATGTATAAGTGTATTACTAATATAAAACTTCTAATTGTTATCTGTATTTATCTATGCATGATGCTTATCCTATTATTCCATGTTGTACAACATGTACAATACCACATTTTAAGGCAGGCAACTAATATTTGTTATCATTACCACATGCTATGCAAAGGCCTATGGACTACACTCTGCTCAAGCATGTGGACTCGAAGTTCACAACAATGGACAAGTGCGTGCACGAGTCGTTTGATTCTCCAAATATATCAGCCCTGATGAGCCAACCAAAATTCACCGTTTGGATCTGGTTCTCCTTGATGAAGAGGTAATCTCTCATATGACTACAAGGCTTACTTCATATTATCGATGTGTACCCTACAAATTCAGAAAAAATTATTTTCCCTCAAATGTGTAGGGCACTTTGCAATGGATGGACCAATTCCGAAAATCTGGATTTCTCGATTCTTGCCCAAACTAACGAGAGGGATCGGTGTATTATATCAAGTATTTCCAAGTGCGTAACGGCCGTGAACTATACAGACACTGTGGACCATCCTTATCTAATGCGATTTACTACACACACAAAGCTACATGAGATAAAACCAGTCCCACCTCTATTTCCCGAGTATGCGTACAATCTGGCTACATTTGAGGTACTGGACACAAGAGTAAATGAGATCAAATATTGTTCAGGTATGCATACCTATTAACAATTCTACATCCATTCTAATCATACATTATCTATTTGTATTTATCATCATTTCCTCCGTCTTAATTGAAACAAATATTATTCACAGATGCTATTGGTGTCCTCAAAGGTTGTTCACATGTCAAACTGCAAAACACAGCAAAAGGAAGTAGACCACTCCGGAATGTTGAAATCATGAATGAAAATGGGTAAATATAACTAAATATTACATATGTTTTCTGATAAGCTTATGTTAATCATATTTATTACTTGCTCCAATTATTTGCATGCGGACTCAGTCAAACAGCCATGGTAGCATTATGGAGCAATCATGCCCATGAATTTGATGCTGACAAATATATAGAAATGTCAACCAAAGGACCAGTTGTTGTGCTCTTTGTTGCTGTTACCTGTCGGCGATTCGATGGTAATGGATTGCTTAATGTAAACATTCCCAATCCAGATTTACTGCAACTGCAATAATGCCTAAGTCTATTTTTGTTTTTTAATTCTTAGGAAAGCTGTCTCTGCAAGGTTCTACTCTTTGCCGGTGGTACGTGAACCCTGAGATTCCAGAGGCCATAGCTCTGCAGAATAGGTAACTAATATTACCTCTGCCATACTCTCTTAATATGTAACATGCATGCATAGAGTTTGTCAGAAGATGGATATCTGTTACCGTTACTACAGCAATTTTCAACTAAATCGGTGACTATGATTATTCCAGTATTGAATTATATCTTACTAACAAAAAAAAAAAAAATACAGGCTTATTTGAACCGAACCTGCACCGGCAACATTCTATGGCCCTACCGCAACTTCGAGGCGAAGACCGAGAGAGGATTAGTATCCAAGAACTTGCCCAGTTCACTAATCCACATACTATTTATGTAAGTAAACCCATTATCCCGCTACATATAGACAACAAACATTTTTTGCAACCACTACTACAACTATTTCCCCACTAACTTTTGGGTGCTCCTCAATAGTCTAACAGATACATCATTGATGGCAAACTTATCAAAGCTGTACACGATCAAGCATGGTGGTATCTGGCCTGTAAGAAATGCAATAAAAAAACAGAAATTGTTGATGGCGCATATAAATGTAAGACCTATAAATGCATAGGAGCTGATGGTGGACCAAGGTAAAACATAGATTTATTGTCACAAACCCCTGAATTGCCTATATTAATATAAAACTCCATCCACGTATCTGACCTTGCAATGCTAGCTCAAGACCCTATCCAACTGCGGATGGACAACAACCGACTTCCATACAGGTTGGTCTTCTTTGGCCCCATAGCTGAAGAAATTGTTGGTACTCCAGTGGAAGCCCTCATTTCAACCCATGGAAATCAAACAACTTTCCTTCCAACAAGAATAACCAATCTTTATGGCCGTCAGTTTGAATTGCGCATAAGTGTGTCACCTAGATCTCTTCAAAGGCAGGATATCTCTTACCAAGTTAACACCATCCTGGGAGTGACTAAGCAAACAGTTGAGCCACCCAAAGCTACTACACTAAGTAAGCTGCATTACCCGTTTCAAATATACTTTAATTCTGAATACATAAGACAGTTCCACCATAATAGTAATAAAAGTGTTCATTTCACGACCTTGCGGCGAAGAAAAAAAGAAACCGATATGTCGCCACCACAAAGAACCGGACATCATCAACGCTACAAAGAACTCGGTCATTGCATCTTCATCTGAGCATCCACCAGCTACAGCTATAGAGGTATATATCTATTTACATATAAACGTACATACATTAACTATTAGTACCACCTTTTCATAATATAACCCATGTCATACATTACTTTTTATACATTTCAAGGAACTGCCTGGGGCAACCAAAGATGATACACCTGTCATTGAACTTACTCCTCCACCAAGCCAATCCACTCCATAGGTGTGAACAACATTACATAAAATCGTTAGTCTCTATGATGAACTTCTTTCAAATTGAAATCTGCACTGAAAAAGGCTGGCTTAGCAACTAACATATGTCGAACCATGCAGCCTGCACATGCAGCTCCCACCAACACGTCTGAATTGGCTGCATTACCGGCTACACCACCAATACAGGTACGAAACCGTTAGTCTGTATGATGAACTTCTTTCAAATTCAACTCTGCACTGAAAAAGGCAGGCTTAGCAACTAACATATGTCGAATCATGCGGCTTGCACATGTACCTCCCACCAACACATCTGAATTGCCTGCATTACCGGCTACACCACCAACACAGATATGAATCACATATTGCATTTACATAGAACCCTGTTATAGGCAAAAATGAACCAAAAAGGGATCCTCTTCAAAAATATACACAATACAACCCAATATATGCATTACAGAAGCTACAGGACGATTATGAGAAACAAAAGGGAAAGAAACGGCAGACTACTGAACCTGACAACTCAGACTCTGCCGTCTCAGCCAGGTTCGATGCACGTCATCCCAAAGATATTTATATGCATTTCACATTTATGAATGCCTTCTTTAACATTTGTGTACATATATTAATTACCTGAACAAAATAAACTTTCATATCCATAGGAAACGGCTTCGTCTGGATGATTGAGACATGGACAGGGACTGCCGACTGCAACTACAACAGCTACGCCTTTCCATAGGCTTACATTGCAGCATGGCTTCCAATAATGTTGTGTCAACTTAGAACGATCTCAAGTTATGTGTACTTTAATTATAGTGTATGGTATGTAAGACAATTTGTCATCAGTGCTCGCCGCAGATTGCCAGGAACAAATTGCCCAGCCAAAGACTTATTTATGCTCTGAACAATTGCCCGTTCCTATGTATTCATCGTGCTATGTATGACAGCAGTGATAATGGTTGAACTAAGACATTATTCATGGTATGTAGTGGTTTCAAACTGGATTGGAGATATTGCTTTGGCAAAACCATATAAGACGAGTTCTTTTACATCACATTGTTCTGCAATACAGTATGCGACAGTACATGTCCAAGTCTCCAATATTTAAATATAAACTACTTTCTCTTCAGATAGCCACTGCTGTAACATGTTACAAGAAATGCAAAACTCTATTGAATCTATGAACCACACACAACTACTGCAACTTCTATATTACCCAATATTTTTCTATGTAGCTCCATCAGATAAACATCAACGCTACAGGCTAACATATACACATGACACTACACATATAAATCGACATACACATTCATAGTCAGCCATGCATAGCACACAATTTTTGAACTGTTTCCAGTCCAACATTATACATTGCTACGGGCACTACAACAACCCTTTCTACTTCCTTCAAACTCACGGACTCACTTTGCATTCAATCAAGCAAGTTAGAAGGACTAATTTATCCAACAAATATACCTATACAAACACACCACACATCCATGCAACTTCACATCTCCAAACCTATTTTGTGACGGAAAAAGCATGGATACTACAAAATTCAATATACACTTACTACACCCGGACCTATAACAATACATGCATTGAACCTTACATATTCAAACCACGCCTTTTTTTCTCGAACCTATTTTAATTATGAAGTCATGCATTTCTACATGTCCTCCGCAACAAGAATGCCTCTTTTTGTTTCAAATATAATGACTAAAGCACCGACCGAAACTATTTCAAATACACGTAGAGCCAATACAGAAACTACTTCATATAGCATGCATGCATTCCAATCACCACTGTGTTTCCATTTCCACAGCCTGTAGTATCACGTAAAAAAGAGCACGCAAAGATAATACATACAAATCATGAAATTATCTTAGATATAAACACACGAGTAATATGGCATTGCATTCACACCCATGTCCATATTACAAACGTGACCATTGTCTAGCAATTTACAATAAGACCACCATGTCTCAAAAGATCTGCAGTGCACATAGAAACTAGACTCGATGGCCCGAACCTAGATTAACTAAGCGGATCACCGAAAGCGGACCCGGCTCGACAGATCGGCACCATTGCTACGCAATTGCCATTACAAACACCATGCTCCTTAAATACCTCCACCTGCGGCAAGCATCCGATCCATACAGACCATGAACTACTATTGCTACGCAACTGCCACAAGAACCAACCTGATTCTAAAGGTAGTAGTTGCATATAGCTCCTGACCCATGCAGGGATAACTACTTAGCTCCAGTTCAGCAAAACACTGCTCAATCTAGACCTCCCAAAAGACATGGCTGCTCCAACTTACATTACCATATCATGAGCAAATAAGCTACCTGCCCACAGCAAAAGAATGTCCTCCAATCGGCCGCACCTGACATCAGCGGCCTCCTCGATACCCCATGGTCATCGGGCACGCAACAAATTTAATCGGCAACAACACCAAATATGATTTACAAAAATAAAGATATACCACATAGGACAAAACTATAGCAAATTAATTAAATCATCGCTCACCATATCGGGGGAGCGGCAAACATAGCGCGACTCCATTGGCAACAAGAGCGCACGACTCATAGAGAAGTCGTTCACGATGATTGGTAGGCGCATGAGCGGCCCGGCATCACATCACGCATATTTCTTGAACAGATCCCGAGCGGCCCAGACAAAGACATCCTTAAAAGCAAGCCTTCAGATCTTCTTCTTTCTTCTTCGAGGCGGTGATCTTATCACGCGATTACCGCGATAACCCGCTCCTCCATTACTTTGCAAAAAGTGGTGCTGCGGTTCCTTCATTTTCTCATAATTCATGTCTATGACTTTCACACAACAGGTTGTTAATGAGCCAATCAACGGCATGGCTAGAAACATTCTCAACAAAGATCCATCCTAAGCACGAACTCATCATTGTAAAACTTCGGCCCCCTCGCACCCCCTCTCGATGGTGGCACATCGGTGTCGGCCCAAGCCCACTGCATTCCATTGTCATGAACGATCATGCCAAAATCATGCACCTTCAGATCCAAAGTGTACGCAATCTCCCTCAGGATGACATGCTTGGACAGGGGAACACGCCACTCGGCCTGAAACATGGAATACAAAACAAAGAAAACAAAGGTTACAAAGCCAAAAAAAAAAGCAAAAGAAATTTGTCGCAACCCATGTGCGGCACTAAAAATAGAATCCCTAAACATCGATCCATTAAAAAGACAAGCACCTCTGGAACAAACACATATTCCTCATCCTCATAGCGTCCACGTATCTCGAAAAAAGCCCTCATCCAACATAGCGCCCGGTCAAAATTTGGACCAATCAAACGCATCACGAGCTGCCGGGGATGCACGATAAAAGCGACACGCAGTTCAGTTCCACCCTAATGGCGACCCCATCACACAAATCGGTCGGTCACGCCGGTCCCCGGTCCAAGCTACATACCACCATATCACAATCAAACAAAGGGCGATCTAGACATCAACGACAAAGACACCACGGCACCGAACTCAACCAACGCGCACCTTACGAAGTAGCTTTCGCGCCACGCCACCCGGCTCCGGCTACGGGCGGCGCTTCCCACAGGACATCACCACCGAACCCCAATCGCCCAAATCTAGCGGTTGAGATGACGATGAGATTCCACGACAAAGAATGGTGAAGAGATAAGGATGAAAGTAACTCGGCCTCCATACATATCTCTACATATATAAGCATGTACAAAATAATTGAGCCACCGTCAGGTCCACGGCCGCACAGTGCCGGTCAACAGAAAAAAAAAAAAAAGGCACCGACGCACGCTATCCACATAAAATGCAAACACCATGGAAAATACGAAAATGAGGCCAAAAAAATTACAGCCACACGCTGGAACCTACATACAGTCCATTTGACAATCCACAACCGTAATGCGTAAGACGAGGAAAAAAAAAAAAAAAAAACCAAAGCAACAGATAAAACCCACCAAAATACAAAACCAGGTAAGGCCCAACCCAACTTCAGATTTCAACGATCGGGAACATTAAGCCCAACATAATTTTAACGCCTACCATCATCATCTACACAGGCGCACAATTCTACCGCGCGCGCTCCGCGCGCGCGTGATCTCCTAGTACGGTTTCATCCTCACACGTTTGCCCTCTGCTGTCATGATTGAGGAACGGAGACGCCCAGCCCAGTATTCTCCCCCATATGAATCTCGGACAGTCCCAGGCGACGGAACCTCCATTTCCTTCTCAGTCCAAACCCTAGCCACCGCCACTTCTCCTCTCCCTCTGGTTCCAATCTCCCAACTTTCTTCCGTTGGTGCGTCGGCGTCATGCCCGCCTTTGCCTCCGGCTCAGGCTCCGCCTCCGCTGGCCATTGGGATGCCCGTGTGAGCCTATCTGAATCCATGATGAAGGAGCGGGAGCTGGAGGCCATGGCGGACTGCCATATCTCCGCCTCGCAGGAGGACCTCCTCGCCCGCGCCCACTTCATCGGCGGCGAGGAGGAGGAAGAGGAGGAGGAGGAGGAGCAGCAGCAGCAGCAGGAGGAGGAGGAGGAGGACCCGCAGACGCAGGGACAAAGCCAGCGAGGCCAGGCGGGAGAGGAGCAGGACGGCATCTTCATGTGCTCCATTTGCTTCACCCCGACCCAGCCTCCCCTCCCCCTTCCCCTTCTCCCTCTTCCAAGCCGCGGAAGCGGATCTGCATTAGGGAGGTGAGATTCGGCACCAAGACTCCGATGACGGCTCCGGCCCCGGCTCCGGCTCCGAGCCCCGGCCCCGAACTGGACCCTCTAGTCAGGATCATGCTCATGATCCCCACCGCTCCTCTTCCAACCACCGATGGTGTGGACATCCTCGAGCTTGCTCGCAGCCGCGGCATCTTCTGAGTTGCCTATGACATGCTGACTGAGTAAGTAGCCCCTCCTGTTCTGCCAATCAACCAATCAATCCATCCATTCATTCATATGCTAGTATTGTGTGATTGGTTTTTATGCATTTGCCCAGCAGCTACATATGACTATCTTTTCGGTTAATGTTGCAAGTCATTGTATTTTGAGCATGTGGGCCTTGTTTGATTGTCACAAGTGAACTAGGTAGCCATGAGCATTTCATCATTCATTCTATGCATTCACTGATTCAGTTTGATGTTAGCGATCTTTCAAAAAAGTTTGATGTTAGCAGTAGAGTAACCTGTAATCTTAGTGTTTTGTGTTTTGGAATTCAGAGTTTGCTCGCTTGCCCCAAAACCCACGAGTCTTGTACTAGTAGTAACTAGAAACTATGAGGGGCGTTGCCGCGCTCCTGCTTATGTTGACTCGGTCCGTGATGCGTCGCCGGCATGTGGAGATCATCAGTGTGCGGCAGCTCATGCTCCTTTGCTGCTTGGATTTGGATGATAGAATATCCATCAATGTTCTTGATTTCTGAATAAAAAAAAAATACAGTGATGAAAAATGATAATAAAAATAATTAACTATGACATTACGATGGTAAGAATTGCAATTTGCAACTTTCTAAAGGTGGAGCAAGGACAGATCTTTTTTTTGAGTGTGTAAGCAAACAATCTAACTCACAGTCCCTATCCTTGTTATAGCACCCAGCAGAATATATTTTGAGTCCTCCTTTGTTTGATGTGGGTGATAGATCAATCTGACTTGAGGACATGAACTCTAAAGTTTTTTGAAATATGTGCAAGCTGATTATGTTGGCAGGTGAATATTCAGCTATGCAGTTCCTGTTTAGTTGGCAAACTTTTAGCAATTGCAATATCGGCTACTACCGAGCTGATCAAATTTATAAATGATTGAATTTTCATCTGAAATAATCTTGGTGGACTTCAATAGGGGCCACTCCTGATAGATCTCTTATATAGCTAACTTTGTCTGTCTTCAATTTAAACATGTCACCTGGAAGATATTGTAAAGCAGTGTACAAAGATAGTGCCAGGGCATGACACGACAATCATTGTCAAGAATACCGACATGGTACACAGATATGCAACTGGTAGTGCATTCCTTGCAATAGAAATGCATATATTACTCTGCACACTTCATAAGGGTACAGTGAAATGTCATGATGTTTAGGACATATTACTGATGGAATTAAGGATAATAGGAAACATCAGTATAATGAGAAAATTGAAAGTTAATCATGTTTCAGCAGGGCTGTAAGTGGAGTGGCACATATAGAGCTCCGTTTGGACCAAGGTGTCTATCCAAACTATGTGTAAAAAAAAAGTAAACACCATAAATTTGGAACAGGGTACATGATTCATTCGTCCTCAAGATTTTGTGTATAAAAAAAAATAATGCATCATACTATCATGGGGACATGCATTGACAGATAAATTTATGAATTCAGTTGCCCAAATTGAAAAATTTACCATTATTGTTTTCAAGTTGTTATATGCTTTAAATACTAAAATTTGTGTATAAGAATGATAATAATCTTGGATACTGCCTTTTCATGGCCCTATTAAATATTAATGAGTAATTAGTCCTGTGAGCCTTTTTCATTGACAGAAGATGACTAGACTTGTTTGTCACTAATAAGACACTATACAGGTGCTCATGCACAAATGTCAATTTGTTGTTTTAATTCTTGCATGTTTTCTTTGACAGTTTATAAAACGCCTGAAGTTAATTAAAGCCTAGAAGTAAATACATTAACAGGAAAATTGGAGCAGGAGCTGAGTAGCTGACACATGTGCTTGTCAAAGTAGCAAAACACATGGATAGCAAGTGTAGAGAACAGATTAAAAAAAGAGAGAAATCAGAATGGGAGAAATGTGTTTGATGATACCTGAAGTTTCTTGGCAAGTTGGCATGGTGGAGTAGGTTCTTGGTGATGTCACTTTGCCAAGTGATGTGCCGCTGCTGGCTGTGTTTGGAGATGACTCTGCTTTACCATGCCACCGCATGGAAAACATGTTTCCTGTTGGTTTAGCAGGGGTTTGCAGGTCTCTCTGGAAAGCAAGAAACTCTGTTTGATTTGAAGAAAAACGAGTGAAGTCTCCTAGCTACTGAGATTGTATGCATGATGTTCTTTTCTCATATTTGGCAGGGCTCCAAAACGAGGACCTCATCCCACTCCAGAAGTGAAAGGAGGTGTGGAAATCTTGAAGACCATCGCTCTCCATTTCCATCAACAAGCGCAGGCAAGCAAGGAGCAGCCAATAATCTTGAAGGCCTTTGTTCGAGCTGGGTTCCGAAGGGTCTTAAAATAGCCTGAGTGCTGTAATCTGCTTTGCTTTTGTGTAGTTTCTGCGCTTGTTAATGCTGGTGCTGTGTAAGCTGAATGGTCTGTTAGCTGTTTTGGTCGCCTTGCTCTTGATTCCTTGGTGATCGGAGTAATGGTTGCAAACTCTGATTTCATTGCTTTCAAGTAATGAAATTCGGGTTTTCCTGTGGTGGAAAAAACACTGTTCTTTTGTGAAGATTTAACTTAGATGAGTAGTCTCTTTCCGCTGGATTAAATTCTGACACTATTGATCCCTGCCTAATTTTCCTTGTCCTGATGATCAAGAGACGTCACCTTGTTTTCTTACAAGAAAAGTTCTCTGATGATCAAAATTGTGTCTGGCCCTTCCAGATGTTGATAAGCAGCAGACAGACGAGTGGAGTAGTAGATTGAACTGTGCCAGGGCTTTTCGGATAAAACAAGATATTGCTGCTGGTGCACACAAGCTAACTATGACTCCAAAATAGTACTGCTTGACAAGTCTAGGCGATCCTGAAAATTTATTTCCTGCATAAGGATCATGTCCAGACTCCAGGGCATGCTTTGTCTTATATAAACATCATGTCCTACAGAATGATGATTTGGTGAGATAGTCAAAATGCTTCGAGAGCTCTATCTATCCGTGGCTGGTTGTTATAGTGTACACCAAAATACTATTAACTATAATTCCAGTATTGGTAGATTGGTGTAGTTTTTTATTATCAGCTCCTTATCTCATTCAATCTAGGACTATATAGTGTATATATAATATATAGTGTATATATAATATTGTTATACTATGTCTTTTTCAGCAAAAGCACAACGACTGATAGTAACTCAAAAGGTAGCTAGCTCTTCAGTTTTTGCGGTAAAAAGTTCTTGAAATATGAAGAGGAAAAACAAAGACAGCCACAAATAGATCCATGATGAGGCCGCTAATTATCTTTCCCGTTCATTCCTGGCCCGGCCCACCGTAATTTCGTTTTCCTGCTTCACCGGCGCGTTCGCCACGTGTCTGTCTGGCTTGCGCTTGCCGTCGTCACCACCAACAGGACTCCTCCTCCTCCATTGATGATGTCCCGTGAAGCTCGCACGTCCCCACACTCATTCATGTCCACCCCACCTCTCCTCTCCATTCCTATATATAGACTCCACCACACGCACGTCTCAATGCAACGACGACATTGACGAGGCTCCCCAGAGCTAGCTAGCAGCACTCACAAGACCCTGCAACTGCAATGGCCCAGAGCATGAGGATGGTGGCGCTGGCCTTGGTGGCCCTCCTGGTGGTGGCGGCGGCGTCGGTGCCCACGGCCACCGCGTACGGCTGCTACGACGACTGCTACGAGCGGTGCGCCAACGGCAAGGAAGACCCCGCCTGCACCAAGATGTGCAACCAGGCGTGCGGCACCACGGAGAAAGGCGCGGGCGGCGCCGCCGCCGGAGGCGCGCCGGCTTAATTTTTTGTCTTGCCCGGCAGGCGGCAGCACATTCATTCACAGCTGCTCCGTCAGTCCACATATGATCCATCTTCCTCGCTCCTTTAATTTCTCGACCCCGTTCTACTAGTATCTGTTTCTTGTGTTATGTCGATCGACTCATCGTTTTGTAATTCCTGCAATTTGTAAGCGAAATGACCTCTACGATTGAACTTCCTTTTTTGAACAATTATATTGCATTGTGCTCTGCCCTCTCATACAAACACAATCATCAGTTAGTAGTAACTACTGTACAAGATTCTGTCAATCCTCAATGAAAGAAACTAGCTAACGAGCTACTACGTGATGCATATCCCCATCCCAACGGGAATGGGAATGGGGATCAGGAGGAGGCCGGCGCCGGTGGGAACGGCACCTCCACCAGCCCTTCCAGCATCAGGATGACGCTCCTCATGGCGGGCCTCGCCTGGGGCTCCGCCTGCGCGCACCACACCGCCACCTTCACCGCCCGCTCCGCCTCCGCCGCGTCCACGGCCTCGTCGCCGCCCACCACCCGCCACGCCTCGCCGCGCACCAGCCACTCGTGCGCGCACTCCATCAGCGTCCGCTCCTCGCCGGCCTCCTCCAGCTCCATGCTCCGCCGGCACGTCACGATCTCCAGCAGCACCACGCCGTAGCTGTACACGTCCGCCTTCACCGTCACCGGCCCGGCGCCGCGGTACCACTCGGGGGCCAGGTACCCGCGCGTGCCGCGCACCCCGTGAACGTCCGCGTCTGCTCCGGCAGCAGCAGCTTCGCCAGCCCGAAGTCGGCGATCTTGGCCGTCCCCGACGCGTCCATCAGGATGTTCTGCGGCTTCACGTCGCAGTGGATCACCCGGCTGTCCAGCTCGTCGTGGAGGTAGTGCAGCCCGCGCGCGACGTCCAGCGCGATGCCCATCCGCTCGCTCCACGCCGGCGGTCCGCCGCCGCTGTTCTTGAACAGACGCTCCGCCAGCGACCCGTTGCTCATGTACTCGTACACCAGCAGCCGGTTGGCACCCTCGTGGCAGAAGCCCAGCAGCCGGACCAGGTTCCGGTGGCTCGTCCGCCCGATGGCGCGCACCTCCCGCTGGAACTCCACCTCCCCTTCCTCCACCATCTTCTCCAGCCGCTTCACGGCGATCGCCTTCTCGCCGTTGTGCGGCAGCGTGCCCCGGAACACCGTGCCGAACGCGCCGCGGCCCAGCGGCTCGCGGAAGCTCCACGTCGCGTGCTCCAGCTCCTGGTAGCTGTACGACCTCAGGGGCGCCTCCTCGTCCAGCGCGTCCGCCGGCTCGGCGGTCGTCCTCCGCTTCGCCAGGACCAGCCGCGCCGCCGCCACGAGCGCCGCGAGCGACACGCACGTCAGGATCCCGATGCAGACTAGAGCGATCGTGGCCGAGCGCCCGACGCCGCGGCCCCGGCCGCCGCCCCCGATCGGCGGGCTCCTCGCGGTGTTCTTGACGAACAGAGTGTACCCGCCTCCCGCGCGGCCGTACCGGAGCAGGAGCTGCTGCTTGGTGCACGTGCCGTCGTTGGTGTTGAGCAGCACGGCGGCGCAGAGGCAGTCTTCCATGCACGCGGCCTGGCAGTCGGCGGCGCTCGTGCCCGCGCCCAGCACGGCGTACGGCGTGTCCGCCCACGACATGTTCTGCATCGCGGCCATGGCCGTCGTCGCAACAGAACCAGAACCAGCCGCGGCGCAGTCTCCGGCGCCCGAGGTCTCGGTGCACCCGAGCGCGGCGTTGGCGGCGTCGATGAAGCTGAACCCCGGCGGGCACCGGCAGTCGGGCTGCGCGTCGCGGCCGAGCACGCAGTAGCTGTTGAGCCCGCACGCGCCCTTGACGTGGCACCGGTCGTCCGGCGCGATCCACTGGACGCTGGTCGTCCACGCGCCCCCCGCGACGCGACGGCGTGGCGGTACCGGCGGAGGACCCCGTCGGGGTCGAGCGTGACGCGGTAGAACACCGCCGCCTCGCCGGGCGACCGCGCGGCCCCGGGCTGCGTCAGGTTCTTGGTGTAGTTGCCGGCGTTGCCGGTGACGTAGAGCAGGCCCGTGGCGTCGAGGCGCAGCGTGAGCGGGAAGCCGATCTGGAACGTGCCGGTGGCCCAGTAGGCGGCGTCGGCGGTGTTCTCCGTCTGGACCGGGTACAGGACGAGGTTGCCGTCGTTGAGCTGGTTGGTGAGGCGGTACCTGCCGGTGGATCGGTCGGTGAGCGAGGCGCTGGAGAAGAGCTGCGCGCCGGGGACGAGGTCCTGCCCCGGGAGCAGGGTGTCGGTGGGCGTGGAAAGGGGGGGAGAAGGTGGACCACACCACGGTCCCGTTGGCATCGTAGAGCACGAAGCTGCCGTCGTCAAGCATGGCGGCGGCGGTGGCCGGCCGTGGCGGCACCGCGAGGGGCCCTGTCTTGGCCGTCGGCGGGGCCCGTCCAGGAAAGGCGGCCGTCGTAGGTGAGCCAGAGCGCGCCGCCCGTGGACGGCGTGTTGTTGCGGTTGGCCGTCCACGTGACGGTGACGTTGGGGGTGGTGGCGAGCCAGACGCCCACGGCGAGGCCCCCGTCCGTGGCGTAGAAGCCGAAGGCGAAGCGGCCCGACGGTGATGGCCAGGCGGCGCCCGCGGCCGCCTGCAGGGAAGTCCCCGAGGTGATGTTGGTGGTCTGCTGCTGCGCGGCGGCACCTGGCACGGAAAGAAGCGTGGCGAGCGCGAGCCACGACAGCAGGCGGATCATGGGTAGAGGTGGAGCCATGGCTGGCGCGCGTGGGCGTCGTCCGAGCTACTCCACCATATCTGCTGAAGAAGAAACAGCTGGAGGAGGACAAGTGATGGATTCAATTGAATTCATTGACTGGTAGCATGCTGATGCTGACGAGATTTGGCTAGTATATGGTCCTTGCAAGTTAACTAGAGATTTGGTTGTGTTGTTAGTCCAAGATTGTTCCATCATGCGTTCATTAAGTCCAAGCTGAATCCGCACGGAGTACATGAGGATATATTTGGGTCACCCTCTACTCATCTATGGGTCACCTTCTCCAGGCCACAACTTTCTCTATCTTAATTGAAAGACAGAGCTTTTATTATTATTTTGAAAAAAATAGATACATAATAAAACTTATGTGACTAAACATGGTGTATACTATCTACAGATAACAAAAACTAAGTAATTTAGAAATGTTATAACGACTTATAATTTGAAAAAAAAAATAGTTATACTTATAGTAGGAGTACATTATGTTTATATCTGAAATGCATAATGGACGGCGACAGAGAAGCCCAGATATATCCCATGTTGGCATTGCAACTCACGGCATATCCAAGATTCTAAAGTTAATTGGCGGATTTGCCATGAGGATTGTATTCTCGCTGCAGTGTTATTTGCACTCCGTTTCGTTTATCTTATTAGCCGAACTTATCGGTTGTTCGAACAATATTTTTCTTTTTACAGTTGGCTTGTCTTATCGGTAGGTTCATATGACCAGACCAAACACTTCGATAGAGTTTTGTCCATACAAAGCATATAATCAACCAAGATCACTAAAGACGAAAAAATGTAAAAATAATTAATGTATATAGTAGTTTACAAATATATTATATCAAGTTCTAATATAATTCCTCCTACTGTATACCGAGAAAGAAAGCAGCCTAGTAACGAATGAATGTGGGTAAAGCAAAGGCAAATCCTGACCGGTGACCGGTAGCAGCGAGCAAGAATTGACCTGAGCGCATGCACATTGCAGAAGTGCAGACCGCACTGTAGACGGTGCATGGAGTATTAAATGCAAGTAAAAGAAATAACTAATTATATAGTTTTATTATAAATCACGAGATGAATCTTTTGAACCTAGTTAGTCTATAATTAGATAAAAATTATCAAATAAAACGAAAATACTGCAGTACTTGAATTGAAAAAAGTTTCAATCTGAACGGGGCCTACTGGGAATTGAAGATACGTACTTGTTCACATTGCAATTTTTTACAATCTGAGCAACTGTAGCACTTTCGTTTGTATTTGACAAATATTGTCTAATCGTAGACTAACTAGGCTTAAAAAGATTCATCTCGTGATTTACAACTAAACTGTACAATTAGTTATTTTTATACTTATATTTAATGTTCCATACATGTAGGTAAAAATTAATATGATAGAGAAAGAGTGAAAAAAACTTGCGAAAGTAGGTAAAAGAGAACATACTTTATCACATTTCCTTCTCTCTTTTTTCCATTTAGGAGTACAGTACATAGTACCTATTATACTGTACGACGGAAAAGTAGTGACGTCGTGGGATTTTGTTTCGTCGATCCATGTCCGTAGTCTTTAATTTGCACGACCACCATGCAGCATCGTCAATTCGCCATCGTCACACGTCACAGCACACGCAAGAAGCACTTTGGCGTTCCACCTTGGCGGCCTCTACGATCCAATCGATTCTAAGGGTGACCATGGACACGGACTTAGGTCAACACGCACCATCTACACTGTCTCTTGCTTTCTTGTTAACCACTTTTGAGAATTTGGGAAGAAGCAAGGATGGAAACACAAGCACCCAATGATGCAATGTTGGGGATCTGTGTGGTCACTTTTTCATTTGGTTTATATTGACTACATATATCTCTCATTTATCTAGAAGTCAACTTTTAAATTTTGACTAAATATATATTTATGATGCGTAATAAACATCCTTAGATTCAATAATACAACATATATTTTCAGAATAAGCATATAATAGCCAGAATTCAAATGGGGTTTCAACTCTGGAAAAGAAATTGGGACGGTTCAAAGCGAAATGGCGCTTATAGAGCATATAGTTCTTTCAGTCGATGACATATGCTGGCAAAGAACAAGGATAGAACATAGGAGTGAAGTGGAGGAGTAGCTGTAGATGAAGAGCAGGCTCTCAAGATGGTGAAACGTGCCTAAACTGGAAAACAGAAGCTAAGGAGGAGTTTAGTGTCAGGTCCAAATGTGCTAATGTATATATTTAGATACAATGTATGCCTAATACATAACAAAATCTATGTAAAACAAAGTTAAAGCAACTTATTTGGAACGGGGGAGGAGAGTATATGTATTTCATCATTCATAGTTGTCAGTTTGAGCGGCCCTCCCCTTTGACCAAATCTTGGCTTCGCCCACGCACGTGGCACCAATGCGTTGGCTACCGACGTATTTCTTCCTCCTAGATTGGCTCAAGTGTTCTACTCCCTCCGTTCCCTTTTGTTTGTCACTCGGGAACTGGGAATATGAGGGGAGCGTGGTTCCCGAGCGACACTGATATCGGAACAGAGGGAGTAGACCTCTGGTCTATTTCTATCTCAACGGTCATGGCAGGGATGTCAGGTAATTGGTACATGATGTTGATACAAACCGCTTTAATTTCTAATTAATTGATTTGACATGGACCACTGTCCAATGAGTCTCAAGAATTTTAATTGTATCTTTTTTAGAACATGACTTCACATGTATTTCACTAAGAAGAAATAGCATAAAAATCGAGCAATACCCCATCAAAGACGAGATGGTTTGATAGCAGCAGAGCTCCCAGGTACAACAAAATGGACTACAGGCGGCCGAGGAGAACGGCAAAAGGAGGTAGAAGAAGAGCTGGCTACCGCACTGACGGCAAGTACGACGATAAAGCTAATTAGACAATATAAAGCATTGGTGGATTTTATTGTTGTGCTAAATAATAAGAAAATATATAACCAAACAACAGCATCAGAAAGTTCCCAACTTATTAAAATGGTGAAATTGATTGCGGTGATGTTGCTACCATCACCAATATTCATTGCAACACACGAACAATTTTTCTAGTCCTTTAAGGTAAAGGTAACGGCTGTAATTTAGCCGCTCCCGTAAAAACATATTAACATTTATGTTGCATGATTATTATCATTGGGTGAATCAATAAATATTTTTATAGTAAAATAGCTAGAGATATAAAGGTTATTGATATTTTCTACAAATCTAATAAAAAATTTGACTCTCTCTCTCTCTCTCTCTTAAGATGGGGGGAGGGGAACAGAAGGAGCATAAGGTTGTGGGACCCGAAAGAAATAGACGAGGAAACGAACGCGGTAGGTGCCGTAGCAACTTGGGAGTAGCTAGCCACCACACGGGCACGAGCTGGGCTACGAACGGCGACGAAAAGGAGTGACGTCGTGGTCGTGACAAGACAACATATTGCAAATGAATTTTGTCCGGCCCCATCGATCGAGCGCTACTACTGACCTTTTCGTGCTCTTGCATGAGCATGATGCATTATTGTATCGTCACCATCACACACACGCATGCAAGCAGTAGTTGTAGTAGTTCCTTCCACCACCTTAAATTACCTTGGTGGCTCGGGCGATTATTCTTCAATCCGATCCGATCCATGGGTGCATCACACACACACACACACGCAGGCTATGATGGACCATGCATGCAGCTGAGCCACCGGTGCTCTGAGCCTGATCTGCTGCCTGTTCCAAACCGGATTCTTTTTTCTTGAGAGAGAACAGCCTTGTCATTTCATTAACATATACAAAGAAAAAGAATTTTGATGCTTTCTAATTCTCCTAGGCCCACGATTGGTCGATTTGACGACTTCAGTTCTCTCACTCATCCTTAAGGAGGTTAGTTCGTTAGGCCCACTCACGCCTACTCTGCCTGAATCGGCCCATCACACAGTTGCGATGAAATTCGCCCAGCCCGGTTCAACTCTGTTACTCTCTTATTTCTTTCTGCATTATTAATTTAGTAATCTTAGTGGCGACAATTAATCCAATCGCGTCAGAGTTGACAAGCTTACCGTCCGTCCTCTTGACAGTTGAGACATAACTATATATATTTTTTGTCCCTACTACATAATTTCAATGATCTATGTAGGGCATGCAGATGACAGTTTTACGAGATCGCTTGCTGTTTTAACAGTTGTAGGTTTTTGTTTGGTCTTTGCCTTTTATATCTTCAGATGATAGTTGCAAAGCACTTGATTCGAACTTCAGTGTAGTATATGAATACGACTCTTAAGCCTTTTGTAATAACTCTCTTGGTACATTTTAAAGGGCTAAACATCTTACAAGGGTCGATCCTGTAGGAATATTGGAGTTCCACGTTACAATTACATATGTTCTTCTCGCTGTAGGTTCAGATTTGAAAGGCCAAAGGGGTGGTACATGTTCGTTGCCTCGTTGGGCAGATTCCTTCGCTAGATTGTTTTTCGTTTCACTTTTTCTGGTCGTTTTTCTTTAAATGTCTATGCTCTAGCTATGCGTAACTTTCTTCATGAAAAACAAACTGTTCTCGGCTTCTCAGTTATGGATTTTCCTCTTTAACTGAAGGTGCTCAAACCATGCACAGTTGGTGGTGCTATGTAGTCGATACTACTACTACCACCAGTTGGTTTTAAAACAGTATAAATGTTGCAAAAAATTGTAGGAAATTAAAAATCCAGACGTGGAACTAATCTGCACATAATACTCTGCTGCGAAAACCAGATCATGAAACTGCAGTGCTAGTACTAACTACTTATTATAAGCTAGAGGTTCCAACCAGCTGATGATGACGGTTACGAATGGAATTACTGAATCCACAACACTCAACTCTGGAGTCGTTTTCATCCTCTCATCATCTGAATACAGAAACTACTACTCCCTCTTCTTGCTGTTTCCCTGCCTAAAATTTTCCATTTTCCATTGCTATCGATCTTGCCGTGTCCACCGTGCAGCTAACGTGCGTGTTGAATTCCTTGCCTCTAGCTGCTACTGCGACGAAATGCCATTGCCGGCCGACAATATATAGATAATAGCATTGCGTCGCTGACACAAAAATCCGTCCGGCCTTTCCCATCGCTAATTCGCTATCCATCATGGATTGTCCTTGTGCATCTTATTATTAGCTACACCGCACATCGCGGTCGCTGGTCAATACGATACGAATAATCCATCCTTCAACACAGAAACATAATGTAGCTGTCAATGGAGTCAATTGATGAGAGGTGAACGAATGTGCATGCTATCCTATGTTTAATCAAAGCTTATAGAAAATACTAGTTTGTCAAAACAAAGAAGGCTTATATATAAAAAAGAGGATCAACATCTACGGCATCATAGATAGAGGCAAACTATATATGGAAATAATATATACTCCCACTATCTCAAAATAAATCAACATGTAAAGTTGTCCTAACTCAAATAATTTTAAGTCTGACAAGATACCTGTATAAAAGAGCATAATAAACATATTATATGATATATTAATTATCATTAGATTCCATGTAAAAGTACTTTCATGAGTAACTTATTTAGTGTTGTAGACGTTGATACTCATCTCCATGAAGTTGATCAATTTGAATTAGCTTTAATTAATTAGGGCAAGTGCAGAAGTTTCTCCTTGATCAATTTCGACTCACGGAGAACAAGTCAAGTCAAGCTGCTGCCAGATGGGATGAGGAACACAGGAAGTGCACTCATCCCACTGCTGCTCCACCATGCATATATGGAGCTTAGGGGCGCGCGCACATATGGATGCATGGTCACTCCCGATCGACATTAGCTTAGGACTAGCTTGACATTACCTATGGCCATCCGTTTCCGTCTGCTGTTGCTCGAACTCGCAATGGTTGCTTCCCTGCCCATGTCAGGTGCGCAGACCAACAACATCACCTCGGGAACGTTCCTGCCGGCCGCTGCCGGCGCCGCCTGGCCCTCCCCGTCCGGCCACTTCGCCTTCGGTTTCTACGCCACGGGAGGCGGCCTCGCCGTCGGCGTCTGGCTGTCCACCACGCCAAACGTGACGGTCATGTGGACGGCGGCCGGCAACAGCACGCCCGCCTCCGGCGGCGAGCTCAGGATCACCAACGGCGGTTTGCTCTGGACCGGCGCGGACGGGCAGTACATGAGCCTCGTCTTGGCTCCCCAGCCGGTCGTCGCAGCGGCCATGCGCGACGACGGCAGCTTCGTGCTCTACGGTGCCGACGGGACCGTGGCGTGGTCCACCTTCGGGTCCCCCACGGACACCTTGCTCCCCGGCCAGGACCTCGTGGCCGGCGCGCAGCTCTTCTCCAGCATCTCGCTCACCAACAGGGCTGCCGGGAAATACCGCCTCACCAACCAGATCAGCGACGGCAACCTCGTCATGTACCCGGTCCAGACGGAGAACAACGCGGACGCCGCCTACTGGGCCACCAACACCATCATGTTGGGCTTCCCCCTCACCGTGCGCCTCGATGCCACCGGACTACTCTACCTCACCGGCAACAATGGCAACTACGCCAACAACCTGACGCGACCAGGGGCTCCGCAATCCGCCAGCGAGAAGCAGGTCTTGTACCGGGTCACGCTCGACCCCGACGGAATCCTGCGTCTGTACCGCCACGCCGTCGCGTCCAGCGGCGTGTGGAAGAGCGACGCCGGCCAGAGGATCGCGCCGAGCGACCGGTGCCAAGTCAAGGGCGCGTGCGGGGTCAACGGCTACTGCGTCCTGGACGGAGAAGCGCAGCCCAGCTGCCTGTGCCCGCCGGGATTCGACTTCATCGACGCCAGCAACACCGCGCTCGGATGCGCCACGACGTCGCGCAACGGCGACTGCGCGGCCGCCGCAGCTGGTGCGAGCATGAACCCGATGCCGAACATGTCGTGGGCCAACACCCCCTACGCCGTGTTGGACGCGGGCATGAGCGCGGCCGACTGTCAGGCCGCGTGCGTGGCCGACTGCGTCTGCGCCGCCGTGCTGCTCAACAGCAAGGACGGCACGTGCAACAAGCAGCAGCTCCCTCTCCTGTACGGCCGCCCGGGCGGCGAGTACACGCTCTACGTCAAGAACAAAGCTGGAGCTGGGACGCCGGCGAATCCCGCGCCTGGCGGTAGGAGGAGCCACCGCGTCGGGCGCGTGGGCACCATCGCGCTGGTCTGCAGCGGGCTCCTGACGTGCGTGTCGTTAGCCGCGCTCCTGGCGGCGGCGCGGCTGTTCTGGGCGAACCGGAGGACGATCCCGGAGCAGGACGCGGCGGCGGAGGCCCCGGACGAGGAGGCGCCCCTGAGGTCGTACAGCTACAAGGAGCTGGAGCACGCGACGTGCGGCTTCCGCGAGCCGCTGGGCCGCGGCGCGTTCGGCACGGTGTTCCGGGGCACGCTGCTGCACAACGGCGGCGAGAAGGCGATCGCCGTGAAGCGGCTGGAGAAGGTGGTGGAGGAGGGCGAGCGCGAGTTCCAGCGGGAGGTGCGCGCCATCGGGCGGGCGAGCCACCGGAACCTGGTCCGGCTGCTGGGGTTCTGCCACGAGGGCGCCAACCGGCTGCTGGTGTACGCAACGGGTCGCTGGCGGAGCGCCTGTTCAAGAACGGCGGCGGCGGCGGACCGCCGGCGTGGAGCGAGCGGATGGGCATCGCGCTGGACGTCGCGCGCGGGCTTCACTACCTCCACGACGACATGGACAGCCGCGTGATCCACTGCGACGTGAAGCCGCAGAACATCCTGATGGACGCGTCGGGCACGGCCAAGATCGCCGACTTCGGGCTGGCCAAACTGCTGCTGCCGGACCAGACGCGGACGTTCACGGGGGTGCGCGGCACGCGTGGGTACATGGCCCCGAGTGGTACCGCGGCGTCGGGCCGCTGACGGTGAAGGCGGACGTGTACAGCTACGGCGTGGTGCTGCTGGAGATCGCGACGTGCCGGCGGAGCATGGAGCTGGAGGAGGCCGGCGAGGAGCGGACGCTCATGGAGTGCGCGCACGAGTGGCTGGTGCGCGGCGAGGCGTGGCGGGTGGTGGGCGGCGAAGGCGAGGCGGCGGAGGTGGAGCGGGCGGTGAAGGTTGCCGTGTGGTGCGCGCAGGCGGAGCCACAGGCGAGACCGGCCATGAGGAGCGTCATCCTGATGCTTGAAGGGCTCGTGGAGGTGCCGTCGCCTCCACCGCCGGCCTCGTCCTGATCCATCCAGATGCATCATGTATAGGTACCCCCATCCACGTGTAGCCAAGTGCTGAAGCTGTTGTGAGCTGTTTTTGCTTGAGTATACAAACAAACATTGTAGTATCAGGCCAAAATCAGAGTCTGGCAAAACAAACGATTTGATGTGTATATACTTCAGTGCTGCATGCTCGTATACCGCATTTGCACACAGAAATTAAATACGGGAGAGGTATTGCTCCTGGTTAGTTAGCTCGAAACAAAAGCCAGGCAGAAGCAGGCAAGGCAATGCAAGCTGCGCTAGCTCCCACCATCGTGCCGGCGCCGGCCGGGTCTTAATTCTGTTGGTGGCGGCGGACGGCATGAGGAAGACGACGTATGTATTGAGTCGGATCGGAGTGGGCGCACGAATGAACAGAGGCGCCATGCATGACATGATGACCACGAGGACGTGTACTAGTACTTGTCATCCCAAACAGAACCACTCACTCATTTGTGCAAGCATGCTCCGGCCGGCCGCGCACAACGACGCCGACTAGCTGTAGCTTCCCTCCCTCGTGTCCGTGTGACATGCTCATGCATGCCGGTGCCGGCGTCGTTCACCGCCGTACCCTTGTCACGAGACACGCTAGCTACTGCATGCAGCGCATATGTCGTCAGAGAAGCGATCGATGAGGACGAACGGAGGTCCGCACGGCAGCGCCCGCGCGCGGCAGAGTGCGTGTTGTGCAACTGCATGCATGCCAGCCCGAACGCACGGACGCCCGGCGCCCGGCGATTCATGCACACGCACACGAAACCTAGCTTGCCGTGCAGGCTGGCCGCGCGCGGCCACCGGCCTTTAAGTACCTACCCGATCGAGGAGATGCATGGCTCCATAGATCAGATCGCCTGCCAGAGATAGATAGCTACAAACAACAACAAGGGCCCAGCTCCAGCTAGTAGAGAGCTAGCTAGCTTGAGATCGGAGCATCACCTGGTACTGGCGGTGACGATGGTAATGGCGGCGTTGCTGCGGCGGCTGTCGCTGGAGGCGTTGTTGGGGAGGAGGAACGTGGCCGGCCCGCTGCTGCTGCTCAACCTCGCCCTCTACGTCTCCATGCTGGGCTTCGCCAGCTGGGCGCTCAACACCTTCGTCAACGACCTGGAAATGGAATACTACCCACATGCAGGTCCGTACGTACGTCAATAACAGATTCTTTTATTATATGTTACAGTAATATGTTACATATATATAGACATACTCAACTCAATGCTTGTAGACGGCGACGCGTGCATGTGCATGGACGCGCCTACTACTGCAGGAGCCGGCGACGACGAGGCGACGCTCCACTTCATCCAGTTCGCGCTGCTGGCCGCCGTGCTCGGTAGCGCCGCCAAGGCCGCGGCGGCGTTCCACGCGCGCGCGTCGTGGCGGCCGCAGGGCCTCGCGGCCGCCGCCGCGCTGGCCACCGTCGCGTGGGCGGCCACCGCGCTCGCGCTCGGCCTCGCGTGCAAGGAGATGCGGGCCGCGGCGGCGGCGGCGCGCGGGTGGCGGATGCGCGCGCTGGAGGCCATCACCGCGGTGCTCGCCGTCACGCAGCTGGCGTACGTGCTCATGCTGCACCGCGCCGCCGCCTGCACCGACGAAGACGCTCATGAAGCCGACGATGCCGCTGCCGACGCCTGCGGCGACCAGCTGTGCGATGAGCCTGGCTGCTCCACAGCCACCGAGGGCGACGACGTCGTCGACAGCCAGCACGAGCCGCAGCAGCAGCATGGCCACCACCACAGGCAGGGGCAGGGCGGTGGGCCCTCGTGCGGTGTCCTGTGAACTAGCATACCCATGGTGTTGTCACTCTGTTGTCTTGCCATTTTCCGTGCTCGTGTTTCGTCGCGTCGAAAATAAGCAATTACACTAAGCTCAGTTTCCCAATCTGTATCGTGTGCCTCATGCATGTGCTCGCTCGTTTCGTGTGCGTCCTACCGTATATTATGGTCATACATGTGTCGACATGTTTGTGTCTGTCAGTATGTGTATGCGTGTATTGTGTATGTGCTATGCTGTGTATTGTGTGATGTCCATTTGCTTCCATGCATGTTGTCGTTGTGCATGGCAGTACGTTGTCGTTGATGTCAAGTTAATAATAAGGAGTGCTTACTTGTTTTTATCAAAAAGATAATGACAAGGACTCATGGTTTTGTCATTTGTTCCAGACTGAGTTATATTTGCTTTCAGGTGGCCACACACCACACTGGGTCGACAGTGTGAACCAAGTTCGTGCCGGAGGAGCCAGGCTCCCGGTAGTAGCCGGGTCGAGTGTATCCAGAGCATTTTGCGTAGTCCAATCATAGTGAGCTCTTATTTGGTTATTATGCGCGTACAAGCGATCCAGCGTCTTTTTTTTTCTCTCACAACATGCTGAGCTCGCAAAGCCTGCTCTGCTGCATGAGTCATGCTATGTCGAAACACGCTCAAAATTTCTGCAACGCGCATGAGTTGGT